>CM055875.1:26327143-26752143 GCA_029582165.1 Portulaca oleracea | reverse complement strand
CGTTTTTATTTTATTTATCAAATATTTGTTTAGATGGAACCCATAAGAAGACAAATTTAGAGAAGTACTATATGAACATATGCAAATATTTAATATTCTTCTAGAAATTAATGCAAAATGAAGCCAAAAGTGGGGGAGTAGGGTAAACATACCCAACTAGAAGTAGAAACTTTGTCTGAAGTTATTTTTAAGCACCAATCACCAAATTCAACCAATCAAGCTGCAACAACACTTGTGACAAACAACACCACAAACAAAATGATGGAGCAGCAATTTCATAAAAGGCAGCCAAAAACTAATCATGCAAATATGAAAAAAGCAAACTTGATGTGAAATAATTGGATCAAGAAGATAAGATTTCAGTACAAAACACAAGAGTGAAGGGTGTTAGGTAACACATTGCAATACTAATTAATACATCTAGATCATAAGCATGTTTCTTGAATAGCAAATATACCTTATGCATACTACTCTGATTGTTTGATGTCTAATCTTTTATAGTACTTGACTAGCTTTAAAGCTTTCTACAATCTTATAATGTTCCAAATACAATTTTATAATGTTCCAAATGTTGTGTATAATATGAACTTTTCTATATACAACATGTATGTGATGAGATTATACAATTTTCTTGTGCACCAATGAAATTGTCTTTTTATTAAATGTCAGTGTTGTAAAATATTGAAGAGCATCTGGTGTTAATCCTTAAGATGTATATAATCAATTCAAAAGAAATTCAATCCTCATAAACTTCTTAATATTGTGTCTAAAAGAAATGAAGTTTAATGTAGTATGGTGGTGAAATATACAGAAAAGCATATCAATATTAGATCTTGTGGATTTATTTATTTTAGTCCCTAACAAAGTGACAAACTAAACTAGATAAATTGATAACAATGAAATGAATGTTTTCACATATTTAGAATTGCATGTTTTTATCAATTTGAAAAATTGATAACAATAAAGAAAATAAGCTAATACTAACAAAACATAACATTTCGCTGCAATCCAACTAAACAACTGCTCAATTCAAGCCTATTTACGCGTGAAACTGAAGAACTCGAAGAAAGATCCATAGACGACGACAACTAGAAATAATACACTATGAGAAATAGGAGGATTACAAATCGATCACTATCACAAGGTATGAGAAATACGAGGATTACAAATCGATCACTATCACAAGGTGTGATGTGATACGATCGACAATGGAGATTACAAACAATCTATCAATCTCTCAGCTCACAATCTCTATAGGGATAACAATAGTGGAACGCTCTGGAAAAATATTGGTGAAACTCTATATCTCTCAGTATTTTCCTCTTAATATTATCTGATACAAAAGTGGAGAAAATTGATAACTTATATAACTCTTATATGCAACCCAAAGGAAGAAAACTAGATTCAATAATATTCTCTTTGCCGATTTTGGACCTTAGGAAGATTCAATGGACCACAAAATCCAACAGAAGTTAATTCTTCCCTTAGAAACCTGCCTCCAAATGAGAAGTTTCATGAATCTTCAGCCTTTCCTCCAACCCCGAATATTATCTTCTTCTCATGCAATCTTTTCATCTACCTTCTTACATCCATTTATACTCTTTTTTTTCCCGATTGTTATAGCCAAAAGGCTTGAACGATTATAGAGTACAACAAACTGTAAAATACAACAGCAACTAACCAACTCTAAAATAAAAAGGTAACAACCAAACACAACTAAACATAAATATCACAGTAAGGACGTTCGCACCCACGACAACCAGAATCCATCACAGCTCAATTACGCAGCTAAAAGATCAATAACTTCATTTTGGTGGATCATCGAGGAATCGCAAACCTATATCATTGCCAATAATCTCAGCCGCCATACAGTCTACTTTGACATCAATATCTTCAAAACTATCAACTTTCAAACTATTCGCACTTCTAGCCATTCCAACCATCAATATCCATTTACACTCTACATATTGCCACTTAGATGATATTTTGCTTCCCTGTGACTTGAAATTCGACATATCCAACAAAAAAAAACCATCCTTAAAAATGAATTAAAATGCATTTTAGCGGCCCCTCTCTTGATTTAAACACCATAAACTGAAATATGACAAACATGACGAGTTGTCAACAAATACAGGAAGCTAACAAAGGGGTTGGGTGCCACACTGCCACATGTTATTAAATTAGCTTCATTGAAAGCTAGCTAGATGTAGTGCCAATGTACCATAACCAGGGATATTGACCCAATCCTAATAAAACTTTTCCTTCATAATAAAAATGGGCGTATCCAGTGTCCAGTGACATATCTAGATCATCGTATCAAGGATGTCTAATATGTTATTATATTCACTTAAAAAATATATTGTCCACAATTTTTAACTCAAATTATACTAATTTTTTTTTTTTTTTTGAGCCAAGGATGACCAAGATCACCCCTAAACAAGCTATAGTTAAGCCTATGGGTGTGTCATGGTAAATTTTTTGATGATTAACATTCTAAATACAATAATTTGTGGTACTCTCTCCATTCTTTAATATCTATCATTTTAATTAATTTTTTATTTTTAATAATATTTATTATTCTATAGTTGTAATATAATATTAATGATTATTTTACTAGATTTTCACTCTATATAAAAATTCTATATTTTAATTTGAGGTATATACCCAAAATATGTACATTAAAAATATTACTTGTATGTTTAAAATATAATTTATAGGAAGCTTATTTTAATTTGGAATTTAAAATAATTTCACACTTAAAAGTAAAGCCATCCATCTTATACTAATACATCACATACTATCAATACATGCAGTGTATCGAAATACAAAAATTATTCTGAGCCATAATTGAGAAATACTATATAAAGTCCAAACAAATTAAATTACTACACAATTAAAAGTTCTCAAATACACCCAAAAAAAAAAAAAAAAAAAAAAACAGAAGTTTGAAACGTCCAGTACCTAAAATTTGATTGCTAGCAAATAGAGGAAAAGAGTTGTGACCTGTGGGTTCATACTTCATACATAACATGTGTGGTCAACTTCATACCCTTTACATTTATTTAATTTTTTTGTTTTTTGGTTGTTGTTGTAGAAGGCGTTTACCTGGTCTTAAAGTAAGATTGAAATGCAAGAATCTTTTTATGTATTTTTGCATCAGAAATGCCATTTATATGTTTAAATATCAGATCTCCTGTCTGACTTTTGTGTATATATACTCTGATTTCTGATCACAGTGAACAAATTCTAGACGCAACCCCACCTCTTCATCATCATCATCATCATCATCTTCATCATCTTCTTTGCAGGATTTATAGAGAGAGAAAGTTTTAGAGAGAGAAACAAATTGCAACTGCAACTGGTATATATGGACACTGCATCATCAGTTTCTCAGTTGCAGAAACAGTTTACTGACTACACTGCTTCTTTGTTCAATGAGGTAATAATGTAATTAATTAAGCACCCTTTTAGAAATTCAATCTGGGTTTTTGTTTTGTTTGGCTGGTGGTGCTGGATATATGAATCATGAATTAATGTTGACATGGTTTTTATTATTTTTGTAAATAAACAAAACAAAACAAAACAGGGGATATTGAATGATCAATTCAAACAGCTGGTATCACTGCAAGATGAGTGCAACCCAGAATTTGTAGTTGAAGTTGTGACCCTTTTCTTTGAAGATTCTGAGAGGCTTATCAATGAACTTGCTAAATCTTTGTAAGTCTTTTACTTTATCAATTTCCTCTCTCTCTCTCTCTCTCTCTCTCTCTCTCTCTCTCTGCTATTTGTTTGTTTCTGGAAAGTAAATGCTGATGAGTGATAATTAACCAACCAAATCAAAATAATTCATGCAGAGAGCAAGAGAATGTAGACTTCAAGAAGGTTGATACCCATGTCCACCAACTCAAAGGAAGCAGTTCCAGGTACCAATCTTTTTCATTTTTTTTTTCCTGAAAAAGGAGCTGGTATTTTATTATTGTTTATTTAGCTGAAAATTAAATTGAAAATTGACCCTATTACACTTGTCAAGATGTAATAATCCAAAAACTTGTTCTTGTTTTTATTACTTGTTACTATTACAAGAGAAACCTCCTAACTTTGATTTTATTTGTTGCCCAAATATACTTATTATGCTGTAGCATTGGCGCACAAAGGGTGCAAGACGCATGCATTGTCTTCAGGCATTTTTGTGATGACAAAAGCATTCAAGGGTTTGCTTTCTTTCTTTTTCACTCTCTCTTTCATATATATATATATATATATATATGGAATGAATCATATGAATATTTGGGCCTTATATGGCGTGTGAAGATCAAAGATTTCGATTTGACGTCAAGATTTTTCATGGGCGTCAAATATGAGTGGACTTCAAGTTGGATATTTGATATCCAATGAAAATAATCTTGATGTCTTCCGAAATCTTTGATCTTCACAATGCTCATATAAGCCCATCTTATGTGATCCATTCTTTTATATATATATATATATATATATATATATATATATATATATATATATATATATATATATATATATATATATATATATATACACACATTAGGAATACCCAAAAATTGCGGATTTGATTAATTTTTGGCTAAAATTACTAATTAAACAGGTGCTTGAAATGCTTGCAACAAGTAAGGGGTGAGTACCACCTTGTGAAGGGCAAGCTTGAAACTCTTCTTACGGTTAGTAGACTATATAAAATTACAATTATGTGGTAACTATTAAGTTAACTTTTACTTTGTTCATTTACACCATCCTTCACGTATGACTGTAAAGAATTTTAAGCTTATTCAATCAATAGTATTATTAGTATTTTTTATTGGTTGAAAGTCTATTTCGATGATGTCTCTTTCAACGTTGTAAATAGCAACCATTGATATTTTTGCGTATGGGGGGAGTTATTTGTAGGGTTTTTTGCTTTTTGGACCCTGTATTTTGGAGTATTCTGATTTGAATGTTTTAAAGTTCTGATTTGGACCCTATACAATATAGACCCAAAAAATTTAGCCCAAAGTTAAGTTTGACTCCGACGAAGACCAAAATCTTGCATAAACTGACCGATTTACCCTTATTTCATTTATTCATTTATTTTGAATTTCGTTTTGAAATTGACTAGACTGAAGACTTCAATTTCACAGCCCATACGCATATCCCACTCTTAGTGACCTATCAACTCCAAACTCCCAAAAAACCGAATAAATGAAGGGTAAATTTGGAAGTTCAGAAATAATTAAGGGGCAATTTTAGAAGGAAAAATCAGTCAAACTACAATAAGGGCCTCTTTTGGCCGGACCCCTCTAATTATGTCCAAATTGTTGCCGGAAACAAAGTATAGGGTCCAAATTGCAAACTTTGAAACATGGGGTTCAGATTGTAAATACCCCAAAATACAGGGTCCAAAAAGCAAAAAACCCGTTATTTGTAACAGGTGACGTGTTTCTGTGCATGGTGAAGACTGTTAGATTATCGATGTATTAAAAATTTATTGTTGTTAAAAAAATAAATTATCAATTGTGATTATGTGAGAGGAAGATGTTCAAGTAAGTTATGAACTTCATATTTACTTATTTATTTATGGATTTAATTAATGCAGTTGGAGAAGCAGATTGTGGCAGCTGGTGGACCAGCTGATCATATGCTTGATGTAATGAGAATTTGAGAGGTGATTATATTAAAGTAGAAGTTGTGAGGCAACAGAACATGAATGCAGAATGGGAGCTTTTGGCACTTTATCTCATCAATCAATCCAGAGCTAAAAATAAAAAAAAATGTATTTTGTTTTTGTCTAGATTTTTATTATCCTCTAGTATATTAAACTGTTCATCTTAGCTGGTCGAGCTTGCAAACTTTATAAGAGGATGATACCAATGTGAATAAAATTCCCTTTATTTCTTGGTTATTTTTGTTAACCTATCTCAAAATTAGTCATGTTATACTCTTAAATAGTTTCAGCCTTTCAGGAAACTTTGTTCAACATGTCTCATCGTACATAAAAGAAACAAAAAACTAATCTTATTTTCTTTTCCATTGAAATAAATTATTTCACATTTCCCTCTGTTTTTTTTCCTTACTTGTTAGAGTATAAAACCATTCTTGGGGCTTTAACCATAAGCTTAAGCTTTTGGTTGAGATGATTCTATATGGTATCAGAGCCAGACCCGAGTAAAAGATCTCAGGTTCAAATCTCATCACTCCCATATTCATTTGCGCAAGGTAAAAAGTGCCTTTGCAGCATCCACGCTTCAAGCCAAAAGGGCATTCGCGTGAAAGGGCATGTTAGACTATAAAACCATTCATGGGGCTATAACCATGAGCTTAAGCTTTTGGTTGAGATGATTCCACATGGTATCAGAGTCAGGCCTGAGTAAAAGGTCTCAGGTTCGAATCTCAGCACCCCCCATATTCATTTGCATAAGGTGAATGGAGTCTTTGCAGCATCCACACTTCGAGCCCAAAGGGCATTCGTGTGAAGGGCGTGTTAGACTATAAAACCATTCTTGGGGCTTCACCCATAAACTTAAGCTTTGACCCAATGGTGGGGTTCAATCCCTTTGAAATTTACAATAAGGCAGTGATTTGGAAATATGAATGAGTATGATACTTCCACATTGAGAAAGTGCACTTTATTTTGTACTAACAATTATTCTATTTGAGATGGCTGAGGTATTTATTTTGGGAGATTTTATTAAAGTTGCAAAATTTTTTTACTACTATAGCTAAAAAGTCTAGTTGTCATTGATTTTATATTTAAACAACCGAAACCGATATATATATATTGATCAAATTAATTTGTTATAATAAGTAATCTTTTTTGTTGACATAAATAAATTTTTTACAAAAATATTTTAAAAGAAATTTTACCATAATAGAGTTTTTTTTTTTCCAACTATCATACTTAAATAGTTTCACTATCATTGATTTTACCTTAACAATTGAAATGAATATAGGGAACCGATAATATGAGAATGACATTTTGGTGAGAAGGGATGGTCATCAAGTATCGCAGAGATGGACATCATATATCGCAGAGATGGACTTCAAGTTTGCATGGTGAACATCAGGGAGACATCAACTATCCATGGAAACTTGATATCCATCTCATGATGTCCATCTCTGCGATACTTGATATCCATCCTCTCACCTTCTCACCAAACTGTATTCTCATATTATCTATTCCCATGAATATATATTCATCAATGTAACTTATTGCAATAAGTAATCGTATTTATTGAGACATAAACTTTTTCACTAGATGAAACTTATTTTGGAAAAATTAATAATGTTAAATTTATCACTACCATATTTGAAAAAAAAAAACCTATTGTAGAATCTCTTTTGTTTTGTGATAATAGTAAGAGCGACTAATCGAAGTACCTAGAGTACATATTCTGTGTGAGAAGAGTAGGCCGATGCACAAAGCGTCCCCACAAATGGAGTCCGGAGATCGCAAGATTTGTCCTTTTTCCTTTGTATTGGTGAGCGTTAACCAATGAATAATGCGTGGTTATAAGTATTAATTATTACTCTATTACTCATTTTAAGTTATCACAACGAAAGGACTAATTACTAGTTATAAATATCAATTACTCATCGATCTATTGTTAAAATTATAACTTGTAAATATGTCCAAGTGATGATGAATGTAAATGAGCAGTGATCACTATTACATATCCATGCTAAATACATGATCACAATAACAAAAAATATATATAAGTCAAATAGTTGCTTATGGGAGAAACTCAAGATTTTCTTGTTTAAAAAATAGATCACAATCTTGCTATGTTATATTATACTAAGTTAGATTTTATAAAAGCCCATATTATCTATTGTCTATTAAAAGAGGCACTACTAAGGCGGAGGATGGAAGAAAAGCAAGAGAATTGCCAATTTGTTAACATCAAATGCAAATTCAAATAAATATTAACCAAGTCTAAGATTTGGCATTGGATTTTCTAAGACTTGACACAATGCTCTATGCCACTAATTTGGGTATATTCTTTATTCCATGAGTTAATTATTACCCCATAATTAGTGATAATGTTTAACTTAAGAAGGGGCAATTAAACGGTGGTATATTCTCACTATAAGCAACAGCATTTTTACTCGGTCAAATTAAATGGTTTTGGCTTTTGAGTGTATGTTTAAAAGTACATGACATCCATGATGTTAGCTTAGAAATTAACTTTATCATAGTTTTGCTTATATTTCAATAATTTATTCTGCTTTTCACCAAGGAATGTATTTGGTACATTCATGATGAAAATGTTTGACTTTCGCCCAAAAAAAATTGGAAAAGAGAGGTTCGTGAGTATTGCAACAAATTATTAGAAGGGTTTTTGGCCACAAATAATCTGTATTGTGAGGCTTGTGACTAAGAATAATTATTTAACGTGACTTTTCAGTCACTGACAGTCTGTACTTTTTCACTATTTCTTATAGCAGTCCAGAATCAATTTCCGGCACTGGAAAGCTGACGTGGCGACCATAAATTTCCTTTGTGAAATATGAATAAACATACTTTCCGGTCGCCATGTCAGCTTTCCGGACTCCGGTGCCGGAAATTGATTCTGAACTACTATGAAAAAATAGTGAAAAAGTACAGACTGCCAGTGACCAAAAAGTCAATTTGGATCATTCCCAGTCACAAGCCCATCAATACGAATTATTTGTGGCCAAAAACCCTTGTGAGAATGTATATATTCAAAATTGAAAGAGTGTTTGATTTTTTTTTTTTAATTTATACAAACTTTGATAATCATATTAAAATGTTTATTCAAAGATAGAAAGAGTGTTTTGCTTTTAAAAAAAATTATGATTTTTTTTGTTTTAATATAATTAATACTATTTGCTCAATTTGATAGAACCAGTTTGATTGAACTAATTTGATGGGAACTAATTACAAGTGTCCTCAGGCAAAAGACCACAAATACACGGAGATCATTTATCAACCCATTTTATTATTTCAAGATCGACATGTTGCATAAAGGCTGGAGTATGAGCCATTCTATTCTCCCTCCTCTTCTAATATGTGAAAAAGAGCAAGAACCAAATCTACTAGCTAAGGACAACAAACTAGTCACAAACATTGCCTATTTCAAATCTATAGATCTGTTTATTCTTCAACTTCGTGATTAAGATGAGAGAGTTTCCTTCAAGAACCAATTTCTATACCCCATCATCTAAGCATGAGTGATGGAAAAAAAAAATGCATCTTGGGACTCTTCAAACTTTGCACATGTGAACCATTGCATCTACTTTGTTAGGTTTTAGGTTATCTATTTCCTAAACAGATACAGATTAATTGGCGGAATATTCACAACAATTATAAACAATTAATCACAACAATTGCAGAGGCTTTAGTAATTATACCTGATCGCTAATCCGACTGATGAAGAGGTTGGCCTTTGAGATTCCAATGCAGAAATCCTCTACTGAAGGTCTACGCAGCACTCCGGGAACTCGACTGCTAGATCGACCCGAACGAGACAGATCTCAATCTAAGATGTATGTATTTGGTATATGAAAACATTTCAGGAAACAGAGAATCTTCCAGGAAACAAGAACTGCAAACTAAAAGAGAGAGGAACTCAATAAATCTCCCTTGTATCTCTCTAAGAGTCTCAGACAGTTGGTGTGAAATAATCTCTCACAGAGACCCCTTTATATAGTGTTTAGAAAACCTAGGGAGAGGGTTCAAAACCCTAAAGGGTCGACTTAACGCAACGACGCGCTTCTCAGGCCCAACATGGTCCGAAAGTCTATTAACTCGGCCCATGGACACCATGGACCATGGTGTCCCAACACGGTCCGTGGTGAACCCAGTTCAGTCCGTCTGATTTCTCACATAAATCAATTCCCGACATTTCTAAACATAATACAATATTATTTAGGTTACATACATTGTTCCAGGGCACTGACTTGTGTGACCCAGTAGGACCAAATAATATAGTTATAATTAAACATATTAAAGTACTAATTATAGAGGTCTCTAGCAAGATATATAATTACTATATCACTTTGGTTTAATCTCCGTGTATATCGAACATTATCGAGACATTCCCAACAATCTCCCACTTGTCCCACAAGTGTTCGATTCCTTTAATTTTCTTGTCACTTACTGTCTCAAGTTCGGATAAGGTAAGCTGAAGTCATCCCAAAAGTAACATCTCACGCTCATCCATAGAAGATCGATATCTTTGTGGTTGACGGAGTTGTTTACCTGACCTTGCTTGGAGTAATGTTCACGACACCTCCTCTCCAACGTTTTGAGGAACTTCAACTGCCTCAACCTTGTTCTTAATTTCCCAACCAATAGGAGAATTTGAACTATGATTAAGTAGTGGAGTTTCAGGTGATGATTATAGTGTTTTGTGTCTCTCGAACTTCGGTAAGTTCAAAAACTCTCCCACTCTTTCTTTTAGAGAATAACATATTCTCTAAGAAGAAAGCATTTTGAGACACACACTTTTCTCTATAACAGTTTGTAGAAGTGATACTCCTTTCTTTCAGAAGATGGTTCAAGAACCTCTCTTCTCCATATTATATATGGTGTCTTCTCTAGTGCTTCAGATAATCTTTATTCAGTAATTAAAGTTATGGTTAACTGCGTGTATCCCCAAAAGGTAATCGACAATGTTGACTCAACCATCATTGATCGCACCATATCTAAATTAGGTGTGATTTCTCTTTTCGATACGTCATTGAGATGTCGTATTCCTAGAGAAGAGAGTTATGAAACAATTCTACATTCTCTGGAATGGCCAGCGAAATCATTGCTCAAATACTCACCTCCTCAACCTTATTGAAGGGTTTTGGTTTTCTTGCCAAGTTGGTTTTGTACTTCACTTTGAAAATCTTTGAACATTTCAAAGGATTTGGACTTGTGGCGTATTAAGTAGATATACCCATATCTACTAAAAATCGTCACTGAAAGTGATGAAAAGTACAACAAACCTTCTTCTAGCACTAGTGCTCATAGGCCCACATACATCAATATGTTGCATCCTAATAAGTCATTAGCTTGTCACCAGTTCTAATAAGAGGTGATTTTAGTCATCTTAACCATCAGGCATGCTTTACAAACATTGAACTTTTCAAAGTTTAGGTTTTCCAAAATCCTACACTATGCAGTTTTTGAATGCATTTCTGATTAATATAACTTAAGCTTATAATGCCAGAATAATGTTTAATTTGAGTCATTTTTTCAAACTCTTGGCACAACCATTAGCATTTCTTCGATCGTATCCAGGCGCTCTCATTGTTTCGCCAAGACTACTTCATTTTGGAAATCTTTAAACTATTTTAACATTCCAGCTTCAGATGAATCTCATAGACATGAATCACCATGTGTTATTTTATTCATCTTTGAATATTTGAAGTAATCCATCCCTTGTACTTGTGCTCAATTGGACTACATACATCCATATGCATGAGTGTTTGTTGGCACGTTCAACCTTTCTTGTAAAAGGTACATTCATGCTTTGTAGACATCACATGTTTCAAAGTCTTATCATTCAAAAGTCTATCACTATGACGCTTCTGAATGCACTCTGATTTGCATGACTTAATAGATAGTTACATGTTTTATGTTTGAACATGAGTTATTCCTTTTAAATATTTTGGTTTCAATGTGTTAGGTGCGTTTATCCAAGATCCCCTCTCTCTCTAATTGAGAGTAAGAAATACTTATAATGAGAACATAGAATCACCTATACATTTCTCTTATAAGTCTTGAGGAAATAGATAAACAACCAATTCTTCATAAGGAACTACAACTAATTGCATGTTCCTATTTGTAGGCTGACTCTCATCCTTCAAAGCTCATCTACTTTGCTGTAGATCCTACACATTTGCATAAATGCGAGTTTCACAACCGGTATCTAATACTCAAAGTGGGTTTAATAAGGGTAGTGTGTATCATACACGCATTTTCCTAGAAATGGAATCATATCTCAAGTCTTTCTTATAGTTATTCACGCTCCCAGTGTCATATATACATGATCTGGTTGGTAACCAGTTGCTGTCATTGGTTGGGTATGTACAACTGTTTGTCCTTACCTTTGCTTTGACTTCTTGTCTTTGACAGATTTCTTAAATCTTATTTTCCCTTTCACTAAAAGACTATCTTTGGTTGCCAATCTTTTGGCTAAAGGGGATCTGAGGTTTCTCATGTTTTAAAATAGTCAATTTTATTTCAGAAGATGAGTGTCATCAATTGACCTTTATCTTAACCGAGACTATCTGGATACTGGTTTCATATTTATCAACTCTAACTAGTTCGATGAACTTGGTTTTGAGTTGGTAATATTGAAATCCTTCCTCTAATCTTCAAACATTTTGAAGTTAAAGTTGTACGAATACTATGACATTACATGTATTCATTTGGCTTGATTGACCTCTTAATATTGATGCCTAGCTCAACGTTATATCAAAGACATGTTTCTTTTAATTCGCCCAAGACAATCTTGTGATAGCGATGTCAATTAAGGAATTGGTGTAATTGTTTTTTTCTTTCTCAAGGAGAAAACAATATTTTATTACTGGTGGATATTTGAGTGAAAAGACATAATCTATGAGACAAAAGGTGGTTCATTTTAGTTATTATTCATCAAAAGAAATTAAACTAATTTTAATTTCAAATCAAAACACTTTATCAACTCTCATTTAGTGTTTTAATTTATCAAGACCCACAAGACTCATGGGATCAAGTGGACTTTGGCCCAACAAAACTCGATCCCATGTTATCTTTGGTGGATCATCTTATGATCGATCATTCAAAATGATTCTTGGCAAGAAATTTGTATCGAATACAATATTTCTCTTCCTCTGCTCTTGGCCCAAAACTATTTTGATAGCCAATTTGAATTGACCTAGCTCCCACCCTACTTATTAATGATGAACAAATAATTCGCTTTGACTTTCTTTATTTATCCATCTAAGTGGTGTTTCGATAGGTTGAGCAATAATATATTTTTTAGAGTAGATTCTATTATCCTAAGCATGCAATTCTAGGTGAACTCTTTCGAAAAGTATAAAAGGAATAATAAAACAACATGTTATAACAAATTAAAGCATAAAATAAAACCCCTGGTTTGGCCACCTAGACTTAATCAAACTAATTTTAACTAAGCCTTGACAGTCTTTAATAAACTCTTCTTGGGTTTTGCAACTTCTTTGGATGGGCTCCCACTCGAATCACCACCTCCATTGTTGTTGGGCTCCCACTCAACTTGATGTCTCCAATTACAACAAATTTACAAAATGGACCTCACAATTGAGGCCTTACATGAATTAAAATAAACTTAACTGAAAATTTAAATTTAAAATTAATTCAACGACGGCACGCAGACCGTATTTCACCCAACCCAGTGCGCAGATCGGTAAAATCGACTATCTATGACCATACTAGAAGCACATGCAAAAATGTAATATTGCAATAATTATATGAAATATAACACATGCTTAAATAACAAATTATAAAGGCATATATAATTGGAATATAACACATATGAGGAAACAAATACTAAATAAGGTTTCCTAAAAGTTTGCATGATTAATAAAATAAACAAAATTCCAAATTTCATCTTAGTTACCTAAACAGATTTAGGATTTTATACCTATACACACAAAATACTCTATTTTCCTAAAATCAAGAAATCTAAAAGATACTATATCTTTTAAAGATATTGTAAGTTTCCTAAACTTTACAAAATAATAGATTTTATGTTCATCAACTGATTTAGTAGTAATAGAATTTAATAATTAATTTCCAAAATTAATTACAAAATCCTAAAACACACGATTTCACCAAAACTGCTGGCAACACGGTCCGTGTTGGATCGACACGGTCTGTGTTGGATCAACACGGTCCGTGTTGCTTCCCAGTAGTAGTTAATTTCGTCAATGAAAAACTTAAATAAAATTATCATAACTTATCGAATTAAGAGTTGTTGAGGGCCTTGAGGGAGGTGAAGTTCACAATTAAGATCGACACGCTAGGTAAGGACGTTAGAACAAACTTCCTTGGTTTCAAGCCAAGGATCAAAACACAGTGTAACTGAAATACCTCATTAGATTTATAACAATCAAAGAACAAGTTACACTTACAAAACAAAACAAGAAGTAACAACCCGAAGGCAGTTACTGATAGGATCACTGACCAAGATTGAATGTCCTTGAGTCAGCTACAGATAAGGATCGTCGTAGGAAAAACCCTAGCGGCGATTTGGAACACGATGGATTACATTGAAGCACAAACTCACATGCACAGCCTTAGTCCGTCAAGGCTCTGCTACACACCATCTCTCCACCACATGTGGACACAACGAATGCTAACCAAGGTCCTTGGCTATACCTTCACCAGAGGTCCTTTACTGGCTACCTTCACCACCGAACCATTGGTTACACACTCGGAGAAATCCCACCGGATTTCTTACTCTGCGATTACTTCCGTGTGGAATCGCCTAAGTTCTCAGTTCTTCAATCGTCCTTTTTATAGAGGGTTTTGGATACTTGAACTTGAGTCATTCCAACGGTAACTTGCCTTCATTGTTGATTCTTCCCTTTTGTGTTGATGCTTCCTCAATCATCAATAATCCAACGGATTCTTTCCTTTTGGGTTTGTATTTGATTGCACAATCCTCTTGATTTGTTTTCCTTATGATTTATATTTACAAATAAATCACACAATCAAAACATATCCGAATATATATTATATAATCAGAATATATAATATATGGCAACTTCCCTTTTCCGGATTTTGGCTTTCATCAAAAGCTAAGGTCCTTCGCAGATGTACAGTGAAAGACCTTGACCCTGTCTTCAACAAGAGTTTCATATCATAGTGTTATCTAATAACCCAATATGAATATTTTCCAGAACTCTAACAATTTTCAAAAGATTGTAAAATTTTAGGGAATTAAACCTTTTAATTCTCCGTTCAAGAAGAAAATAAATAATAATAGTCCGATAAGTTTAAAAAATAAATTTTATAATTTTCGCATACAGTAGGTTCATCTAATATGCTGCTGTAAAATTTTCAGATTTTTATCAAATTTCGAAAATTAGGATAAAAATAAAAAAAAGTAAACAATTATACTTCGTTGTTGATCTGAAAACTAGTCTTCAACCCGTGCGACACACGGAGTATAATAAAATAGTTATTTAAATTAAAAAGTAGAATTAAATGATAAGTATACGTACAATTTAAAATGAACAAAACAATAATTAGATTGTCAAATGAAAAGATATTATAATAAATTGCTCAAAAGGTACATATCTACATATGATTTATGTTATAATATATAGAAGATTATTATTATTATTATTGTTATTATTATTATTATTATTTATTATTATTATTATAGGAACCACCAAAATAATTACTGTTATTTGCACAAAAATAATTTAATTCAGAGTCCGAAGCAGTCAAAAATTAGTGATACTTTCTAATTTTTTAAATTTTAAAATAAAATCCGGATTGAGAATAAAAAAAATTGAAAATAGAAAGAAAAAATTTTTTCTACATTATGATTGACCAACTCCCCTACAATCACTCCCGTGACTCTATTTCATGGGACCCACAATAATTTCAATTATAATATAGAGAATATAGATTATTATTATTATTATAATTACTGTTATTTGTACCAAAATAATTTAATTCAGAGTCCAAAGCAGTCAAGGATTAGTGATACTTTCTGGTTTTTTTTAAAAAAAATTTAAAATAAAATAAGCATTGAGAATAAAATAAAATTGAAAAAAAAAAAATTTCTACGTTGTGATTGGCCAATTCCTCTACATTACTCCCGTGGCTCTATTTCGTGGGACCCACAATGATTTCTATTATAATAATAATAATAATAATAATAATAATATTATTATTATTATTATTATTATTATTATTATTATTATTATAGGCAATACTAAAATAATTTAATTCAGAGTCCAAAACAATCAAGGATTAGTGATACTTTCTGTTTTTTTTTTTTAAATTTTGAAATAAAATCTGGATTGAAATTAAAAAGAATTGAAAATAGTAAAAAAAAATATAATTTTATACGTTATAATTGGTCAATTCCCCTACAGTCACTCCCGTGGCTCTATTATGCGGGACCCACAATGATTTCTATTATAATATATATAGATTAAAGGAAAAATAGCTAACGACTTTGAAAATTCACGAAACTTTTATCCATAACAGAATGCTTATCCAGTAAACTACTGTAAAATTTTCAAAAACTTTGCATATTTCTATAAATTTACAAAATTCAGAGAAGTAACAATTTTATTTCTCTCAGATCTGAAAATCTAAATTGAAAAAATTTATTTTAATCGGATAAATTAATGGAAAATTGTAACGCCCCGGAAATCAATTATAGAAAAGTCAAAGTCAAACTAACGTTAACAGACAAAACTTAGCGGAAGACTTCAAATTTAGTTTGGGCGTCACTGCCGTATCCCCGAAGGAACACAAGGCGAGAAAGGAAAACACAACTGTCTGCTAACAGTAACTATTAACAACTCAAAACAAAACTTTAAGACATCATAACGAAAACAATATAAAAGATTCAAGGACTTCTAGACTCGTCGTCCTCACTTCTAATTCCCGTCCCCAGCATTTAGATCTTCACCTGAAAACAAAACATTTCAAAAATGAGGGGGAAATCTCAATAATGTCTACCCCTAACGTTTAAAACAGTTTAAGTTCATTTCAATTCATTTTGGGGAGAGGGATCAAATCAAACGTTTTACAAACCTTTAATCCCATACTGTTTCCTCAACCCATCCAATCCATATTTTAAGTTGCGGGCGGGATATCTATCCCATAAAGAACATCGCCTACCAAGGGCATCAAACAACTATCCTATATCAGGGATGAAACCCTGATCTCCTGGCACATAACCCATACAAGCATCGAATCCTGGTCTCAGGGTTATCACCCGCATAAACATTAGCCTCTCAAAGGCATCAAACAGTCGCCCACCAAAGGCATCATAACATCTATCCTATATCAAGGATGAAACCCTGATCTCCTGGCACATAACCCATACAGGCATCGAATCCTGGTCTCAGGGTTATCACCCGCAAAAACATTAGCCTGTCAAAGGCATCAAATCAACAACCCGCTTAATGTTTCCACTTTGAATTATTAATTCATTATTCAAACTCAACTCACGACTCTCAAGTCAAACCATCCCAAGTTATCAAAACCATTAACAAAACCTCGAATAAAAGACCATCCAATTTTCTCAACTCAAATAAACCAAGACCACAATCGAATCAAAAGATTACCAAAACAGATGGTCGTGTTTCCACAAAAGTCCCCTTTCGGGATGCAATTCTCAAAATAGATTATAAAACATCAAAACACATTTAAAGAGCATCCTAGTGGGGATTAGAGCATAGACAATTACCTGATATACTTCACAGCACAGCAAAAAGAAGAACACACTTGAGCTCACTAACGTCACGCACTAACTCGGGCCTAGAATAAGAATAATTATCTAATCAAAACGCGTTCTAACGAAGTTAGTATCAACTATCAACTACCTACCCCATCCCCTAGGAACACTTAGGTTCCTATCATTTATGATTTACACTTAACACACTCAAGGAATAATATAACAAGTTCACACATAAAATTTACTCAACAAATTTTCATAAATAAACGCAAGCAGAGGACAGATTGTAACGTTCACATAAAATGGGTCATAACTCAACTTCCCGACATCCTACGGGTCTGGTTCTGGACTTTTTGGAAACCTCAGGACGTCTATGAAAACTTCTATGTTGATGGCTAAGCCCAAATCAGTCCCGAAGAACTCTAAAAACACCCATCTTCCCAATTGATCCAGTTCTGACAGGTTCTGGTAAAACGGTTATAACTCGGGATATACAAATCAAACGTTCGATCCGTAAAACTCCTATGGTTTCTAACATCCAAGGGAACCTCCAGATAAAAGGGCTCAGTCAAAAGACAACTATACTAATCGTGGCAACCCGATCTTTAGACACTAACAAAACTGTCCTGTTACCGGTTCTTAATTAATTTGTTATTTCGGTTCTAACTTTTACCAATCGGTCTCGGGGTTCTAATTTGGACTCGGAACAGTAGCTAGGGTCTAAGATATGAAGTCCAACTTAACTTAGGTCCAACAATTAAACTTGTAGTATTAACCTAATTTAGAAAACATGAAAGACACTTTAATAAATTTTAATCAATCCTAAAGTCATAAAAGAAATAAAATTACTTAAAACATAAATTACTTGACCAAGATTTTAAATATTAAAACATGGATTATTTACAAGTAAGTTATAACAAAAAGAAACAAGAATGTCAAGAAACATTAAAGGTGGTTAAACATGTGGGTTTCTTAATTCAAGATTCAAGAAAGGCTTAAAGAACATGTAAAATAAAGTACAATATACATGTAACTACTAATCAAGAATTCAAGATTTTATTAATAAGAAATCAACTTGTAGTAGGTTAACTAATTTATTTAACAAACTAATAAGATTTACTTTTAAAGAACAATAAAGAACATAACGATTTTTATAACTAAAATTCAAGAATTAACCTAGGTAATAAATTTCCAATTTCGTACATACAATAATAAAGTTATCTAACCCTAACATGATTTACAAGGACAAGTACAATACCAATTGAACCCTAACAATTTAACTATTACAACCCTAATAACAAAAACACAATAATAATAATTAAACAAATTATATGTAAATAAAAACAATACAATAACAATTAATTACACATAACAACTTATTACAAATTACACATAATTACAATTAAGAACAAGATTACACGTAATTTTCCTAATTACAAAACTAACAATACAATTTAATAATTATAAAAACAGAATAAAATTTTTGAAAATAAAAACAGAAAAGAAAAAGGAAAAAGAAAAGGAAAAAGAAGGAAAATATAAAAACAGGTTATCAGATGGTTAGGGTTAGGGTTAGGGTTTTACGTAGGTTAGGGCACGGTGGCTTTCTCCGACGAGCAGGGCGGCGACGGGCGAGGCGGCGACGGCGAGAGCGGTGGTGGTGATGGGTGGCGGTGTGCGCGACTGGAGAGACAGAGAGAACGAGAAGGGGAAACGAGAGAGAGAAGATGAGAGAGAACAAGGGCTGGCGGTTGCGGTGGCTGCCGGCGATTTCCGGTGGTCGTTTGGGTGGCGAGGCGACTGCAACGGTGGGATTGACGGTGGTCGTCCGGTGGTGGTGGCAGAGAAACTCGATCAGAGGGGGAGGAAGAGAGTGAGAGAGAAGAAGGAGGAGAGAGGAAGGAAAGCAGTGGTGGCTGCGATGGTGGGGCCTGGGTGGTTGCCGGCGACGGCTAGGGCAGTGTGGTGGTAGCGCTTTGGGCAGAGGGAGGGAGAGAGAGAGGAGAGGGGAGGCTAGGGTTTGGTATTAGGGTTTAGGGTTTGAGAGGGGGAGAGGGTTTTTATATTATCAACCAATTTAGGCCCAAATACTAATCCTATTCCTAACCCAACCCATTAAACTAATAATCAGATTTAAGGAATTATAAGTAATACTAATAATAATATTATTAATACTAACCACATAACAATTAATATTCACATATTTAACAAGTTTTTAATAAGCAAAATAATAATAATACTAATAATAATAAAGTAAAACTAATAATAATAAACCCACGAAATTACCGATATACCCTTGTTAGTCTCTCACGATCCTACGAGCTCAAGTGTTAGCAAAAATAAACACATCACGAACAACAGTAAATAACGAAGTCAAACCTACTTTATTAACGACGTCACGGTCAACATCTTTGGATTTTTCGGGGTTTTACAAAAATATTTTCCTTAAAAGTATGGTTATCCAGTAACCTACTGTATAAATTTCAGAAGTTTTACAAATTTCTACAAATTTATAAAATTCCGAGAATTAAACAAATTTTAATTCTCTTCAGATACGAAAACTCAATTAAAAATCCATTTTAATTGGGAAAAATCTACAAACATTATGGAAAGTCCAGAACACTTCCAGACATTTCTTGTAAAGATTTCAGAAATTTTCGAATTCATTTGATATTTTATTTCGATTTGTCATTAAATTTACCGTAAATAAACTAAATGAGAAAATAATTCTACAAAACCCTATTTTGCAAATTTAGACCTATTTCATGTATTGCCTACTGTTTAAAAATATTAAACATGATTGTTTCTAAAACATTCAAAATTTAATCGAGTTCATACTATATTTAACAATTAAACAAACATAAAATCGATTAATTAAAGGCAATAAGAAATAAACAATAACAAAGCATGAACTTTTACAATAAAATTCCAGATTTAATATCATGAATAACAAAGATTAAAACTTTCACAAAATTTTAAAATTTTAGGCATAAATCTACTCTAGCATATTCATAATATAATTCAACTATTGACGAAATTACTTATGAATTCAAGTATAATACTTTAGCATGCAATTGGTGGCTCTGATACCACTGTTAGGTTTTAGATTATCTATTTTCTAAACAGATACAGATTAATTGGCGGAATATTCATAACAGTTATAAACAATTAATCGCAACAATTGCAGAGGCTTTAGTAATTATACCTGATCGCTAATTCCCTCTGAAGAAGAGGTTGACCTTCCAGATTCCAATGCTGAAATCCTCCACTGAAAAGTCCACGCAACACTCCGGGAATCTGATTGCTAGATCGACCCGATCGATACAAATCTCAATCTAAGATGTATGTATTTGGTATATGAGAATGTTTCCTGAAACAAGAACTGCAAACTAAAAGAGAGAGGAACTCAGGAAATCACCTTGGTATTTCTCTAAGAGTCTCAGGCAGTTGGTGTGGAATAATCTCTCCCAGAGACCCCTTTATATAGTGTTTAGAAAACCTAGGGAGAGGGTTCAAAACCCTAAAGGGTCGACTTAACGCAACGGCGCGCTTCTTAGGCCCAACACGGTCCGTGTTGAAACAACACGGTCCGTGTTGGACTCCAGAAGGTCCATTAACTCGGCCCATGGACACCACGGACCGTGTTGTGTCAACACGGTCCGTGTTGAACCCAGTTCAGTCCGTGTTGGGCTGATTTCTCACAGAAATCAATTCCCAACTTTTCTAAACGTAATACAATATCACTTAGGTTACATGCATTGTTCCAAGGCACTGACTTGTGTGACCCAGTAGGACCAAATAATATAGTTGTAATTAAACATATTTAATTACTAATTATAGAGGTCTCTAGCAAGACATATAATTAATATATTACTTTGGTTTAATCTCTGTGTATATCGAACATTGTCGGGAGATTCCCAACAGTTTCAACAGGATCAAGTTTAGGGAGATGGAGCAGGACTGCCTCATCGCCCATGGTGCCTCCATCAACCTCCATGAGCGGCTCTTGACACTCATCGACCAGTCCCAAATGTACGTCTGCCGCAACTACAAGCACATCACCAACGCGTTATCCAGCGAGCTATCTCAGTGGCAAGAAGATCTGTTGGCCCTACTACCAGTTTTACGACTCTGTGGATGACATTGTCAAGGTCAACGTGTCGTATGGTGCCAAGCTGCTGTGTTAGGAGCTCTTCGGCATGGGGATCTCTCTTAAGTTTGAGACTCAACCATGTTGATTCCTACTCAAACTCATTTGTGTTATCTATCTACCTCTATCAATAGAACTTAAGTCTAACCTGATTATTCGGAAGACAGATGTAAGTTTGGCCTAAAAATCTGATGTTTTGTTAGTATCTACTCTACCTAGGGGCGGATCTATGTTAGGACTTGTGGTGTGAATTGACACCACTAATTTTTTTTTATATAAATAAAATCTATATTGAAGTAAAAAAAAAATCAAATATATTGAATATATAGCATTTGACATCCCACAAAATCATGGAAACTTGTGTAGCTGATTGGCAATGTTCCTGCACGTTTAGTTGTTAGCCTTGATTATAAGTCAGGGGTTCGATTTTGGTCGACCTCTATCTTTCTTGTCTTTTTTTTTTTTGTATTTAAACACTTAAAAGGTAGTGGTTAATAAATGTTTCTTTTGTTATTTAAACACATAAAGACAAAAGTTTGGGTAGAAATAAATTAAAATGACAAAACTACCTTCAATTACTGTTAAGTTGTTGGTCCAATGTCATTTATTACTCGTACGTCAGTACTAGTAAAATCGTTATTGGAAATGCAAATAAGACAAATAATAATAAAAAAAATTAAATAAGTAGACAAATAAAAAGGGACGAAAGGAGTACTATTTATGTGAATTTGAGGAGATTAGTTCTTAAGAGGTTGAATAAAATGTGTTAGTGCGTTATATTTATGAGTCGTGTTTTGTGCATGTTTGTAATCTTAATTCTTTGCCGACACCACTGACTTTAGATCCTAGATCCGCCACTGACTCTACCCTGTACAAGAGATGCCTTTCTCCCCATGTATAAAGGTACAACAAATGTTGAACTGGAGGTATTAACTCATCACCATAAGCTTAAAATATGGAAAAAAAAGGAATCCAATGACAATCGACTCCTCTAGAGAGAGGGTAGAGAGAGTAAGACTCGTGTCCGTTCCTTGATTGCTCTCAACATGCAGTAATGTTGCCTTTTGGCCCTCTTTTTTTGTTTCTCCTTTTTCATTCGTTTTTTCTTCCTTCTTCTGGGTTTAATTGCTTTTATTCCCAATGCCTCTTTTCCCCCTCCCCTTTAATACAATCAATTGATTGTTATTCTTGATGTTTCTTGCCTGCGGAAGGCTGTGAATTGGCCGAGTTTGTGCATGCGGAAGGCTCCTCTGGGTTTTGGTACCTTAATGACTGGGTTCGTGGAATTAATTTTGGGGTTCTTAAGGAAAAAAGACGGTTTTCTTCGGTATTGATTGCTGCATTAGATGCAGATCTACGCACTTGCTACTTTGATGGTGTTAAATTGCTGCGATTGCTCGAATTCCCTCACTTCCACTCGCTGCCTTTATGGTGGGATTAGGTTCAAGCATTGGACTTGCATAAGTTGTTGATGCAATTACTGGCTGGCATTCAGAAAGGTGTGTCGTTCCATTTTTTCTCTTTAATGGTTTTAATTGCTAGTGTTTCATGGGTCTTTTCACTGGAGAATTTGCTTGCTAGGTACTGCTATTTATATGGGTGGGTTTGCAACTTGATTTTTCATCCTTACCAAGCTCTTTCCCATTCCTCTCCAATGTTATATGTTTTCTTGTTCCTTGCTCTTCTACTGCCGATTGGCACTGTCCACACTCAAAATGATCCTGATCTCCCTAATAACGATGGTTCCGATCCTAGTTCTGGACACCCAACTCCCAAACCAACTGGTGTGGCTGAGAGTTCAAATTCACATCCACGCAGAGCAGATGGAGCCCCCGGTCCTTCTTTCGTCGACTCATACGCTTCGGTGTGGAAGGTCCGAGTTCTTCTAATAGTGCTTCATTACAACCACAGTTTGTCTTTCACTCTACGAGGACTATGGGTAGTCCTTCCGAGGTCTTAACCCGTCAGCAAGCTCAACCGAACTCCTCCGCACCCAATAATGCCAATCCTCAAGATCAGCCGGTAGATGATGAGGATTTGATCATTCCCGATCTGCTTGGGGACTCGGATATGGCGGAACTTTCCCGTCTCTGTTTGATTGCTAAGCTTTGGGGTGAGTCAGTTCCTTTACCTGTTATTATTTCTAAAACAAAAACTGACTGGAGGCACGTCCGGGGGACGGTGGATTTCATTGATTTAGGGCTAGGATGGTTCTTGTTAAAGTTTGCTAATGCTGTTGATAGAGAGTATGTGTGGTGCAATAGGCCTTGGTTTGTTCGTGGGTTGAATTTTGTGTGTCAGCCTTGGCAACCTTTCTTTGATCCTTACTCAGCCGTCATTTCAAGGATAGATCAATAGGTGAGGCTGTATCGCCTTCCTTGGGAGTTTTGTTTCTGAATCGACGCTAAAAAAAATCCTTCGCTCAGTAGGTGAAGTCATTAGAGTTGACCCGAACACTCTCCTTCGGAAGAAGGGTCGATTTGCTCGTGTTTTGGTCAATATAGATATTACTCGAACCTTACCAAGCTCCTTGTCCATTCCATCCCCTTGGCAAATTTTCACTATACCCATCACTTATGAGGGGTTGTTTGAAATTTGTGCCCTGTGTGGTTTCCAGGATCACTTATTGGAATTATGCCCCAATGCCCCGGTGGCGCCTCCTTTGGAATTAATGGAAGAAAAATTCAAAACAACTGGGTTGTCAGCTGCTGATTCTAAGATCCAAGACCAAAGACAGGAGTGGATCTCTGTTGCTCCACAGAAGAGGGGAAGGGTCTCAAAACCTTTCCGACCCAAGCAACCAGGAATCCGAATTAGTGAAGGGAATGGCACTGGTCATGCTAAACATGATAAAACCCCACCCGGGTTGGGGCTAAGGATAAAGGCAAGGCTATCTTGGTGGAAGATCCTGTTGTGACTCCTGAGGATATGGAGGTACCACAACAACCTGATCCTCACAATCCAGGCAGCGGGGGATCCTCTTCTTCTTCTAACCCATCTCCGACCTTAGCTAATAATCGTTCTGAGCCCCTGCTGGATAGCTCTCACTCTCTGTTCCCAAGCACTGCTGTTAATCTAGACAGGAGTGAGGATTGTAACGATCATGACTTTGATGCGTATGAGGAATTTGATGATGACTTAATTGGTGATGGGGAAGAGGATATTTTAATGGATTTAGAAGATCTTGGTCCGGGAATGTCCTCGGATTCATCCAAAAAGCGAAAATTTGATGATGGAGAGGAGTTTTCCTCCCATCCTAAAGGCAGTTAATTATGATTTATCTCCGGTTGTATCGCAGCCATCCAAGGCTTGTTTGGCCTTTGGATGGTTTTTTACTTAATAAAATTGGCTTAGTTCTTAGCTTTATCTCTCTCCTGAGTTTTTTATCCTTTATGCTTTGTTGGCTTCCTGTTTTCCATCTTTTCTTCTCTTATTCTTCTCTCACTTTCTTTTTCTTTTGTTGTCCAGTACGTCTTTTTTGCTTGGCTAGATTTCTTTGTAGGAGTTGTGTCTTATCTTTACAGGCATTGTGCTGGGTTCGGGATAATAACCGTTTAATCATGCAAGAATGGGGCTGACTTCTTCTAGTGCTGAGTTATCTTATTCTTGTTTTTCGGGGCCTGCTTATAACCCTTTTATTGTGTGGAATAAATTGGGAGAAATCTCTCTCCTTTGTAATTTGTTGGAGTTTTACTTGGTTGGCCATGGCTTGTATCTGTTTTTGTCGGTTAGTTTCATCTCTTTTTTTTTCTTTGGGTGCAGAACCCGATTTATTTGTTGACTGCGGAAGCCTTTCCTCTTTGGTTGTCTACAAGAAAATAGTTTGTTGGAATGTATGTGGGGCTAAAAAGAAGAGCCTCCTTGATGAAATTTTTTTTATTAACCGAACACAATCTCCAGCAATTTTATTCTTGCTTGAAACAATGGTTAACGATGATAATTCCAAAAGTTTGCTGATGAAGATTGGTTTCACTTCTTTTGACTATATCAACCCTGTTAATCACTCTGGAGGGTTATGGTGCGCCTGGGATCCTGCGAGAGTTAGTTTACAGATTTGTTTAAAGGATAATCGGTTTTTCCATTGTCTTGTCAAGGATTTAGTTGATCATTCGGAATTCTTTTTGACAGCCTGCTATGGCCCGGCCCAGGAAAGGGAGAAGGCCGAATTTTGGCAAAAACTAAAATGTCTTGCTTCTTCGATTGATTTGCCTTGGGCTTTAGTTGGAGATTTTAATGAATTACTTAGTCCTTTGGATAAGTTTGGGGGAGCACCCTTTAACCCAACTAAGGCTGTCCACCTAACTGATTTCTTACTCAACACTGGTTGTATAGATGCTAATGTTCACGGCCGTCAATTCACTTGGAAGAAAGTTTGCTATGGTCATCTTGTCTATGAAAAATTGGACAGAGTTCTTATCTCTCCATCTTGGGAAAGGCAACACCCCAACTATTATGTTTCTAATGGATCAATTGCATGCTCTGATCACTCATATGTGTTACTTGACACGTGTCCAAATGTCTGTTCTAGGAAAAAGCCTCCTTTCAGATTCCACAACATTTGGTCTACCTATGGGAAGGTGCACCAAATTATTAAAAACAATTGGAGTTGTTATATTCGGGGATCTCCAATGTTCAGAGTTGTGCATAAGTTGCATCGAATAAAAAACGATCTGAAACTTTGGCACACAAATGTGATTGATAATTTTAATGAGAAGATGAAGAAGAATGAAGATACTCTTCAACGTGTTGAAGAACGACTTCTTTCCAATCCATTCATGATAATATTCTTTTAGCACATGAAATATTTCACAAGTTTCAGAATATGAAAGGGAAAAAAAGTTGGGTTGCTATGAAATTAGATATAGAAAAAGCTTATGACCGAATAGAGTGGACTTTTTTGAGGGAAGTAATGGTAAGAATGGGGTTTCACCAGAAATGGATTAATTGGATTATGAAGTGTGTTACGACGGTGTCTTATTCAATTACTGTAAATAGTGAATCCTGTGGTTTTTTCAAACCTACTAGGGGGATTAGGCAAGGTGATCCCTTGTCACCTTACTTATTTATTTTTGTGTATGCAGGCTTTAACCGCTGAGCTTTCAAAGGCCGCTTCACATCGCAAAAGTGGTATTGGATTAACGCTATCTCGAAATGGAAATCGCATCCCATGTTTATTATTCGCTGATGATAGTCTTCTCCTCTGCAATACGAATTTGGAAACATGTCAAAACCTAAAGGCCATTTTGGACCAATTTTGTGAATCCTCAGACCAATTAATTAATTTTCATAAGTCTTCTATGAGTTTTTCCAAAAATGCCACTTCCTGAGACAAAAACCAGGTTGCTGGTGTCTTTGGCATTGCTCAAACTAATGGTGTTGGGAAATATCTAGGTTGTCCCTTGTTTAAGGGTAGACCTTCTAATGACACCTTTATGCATCTTGTTAATAATGCTGCTGCTAAACTTCAGCCTTGGAAGGCTAAGTTTGTGGCTAAAGCAGGAAGGATCGCCCTTATTCAATCTCATCTTGAGTCTATCCCTTCCCATACTTTGCAGTGTTTTCGCATCCCAAAGGAGACTTCTAGGCAAATCGATGCAATTACCAGATCTTTCTTTTGGAAAGACCTTAATACGAATAAGGGGATCCCCTTGATTGCATGGGACAAAATATGTCATCCTAAGAGTATGGGGGGCCTGGGGTTAAGAAAGATTGATGCAATTAATCTTGCTTTCCTCTGTAAATTGCTTTGGAAGGTTCTTTTTGGTTCGGGGCCGTGGGTGGAACAAATTCGAGCTAAGTATGTTCGCGATAGAGATGTTTTTTCCCTTAAGGCTACACAGTCAGATTCTTGGGTGTGGCGTTCAATTCTTAATGCAAGGCCACTTCTTGCTAAGGGGTTACGTTGGCAGGTGGGTGATGGTTCCAAAATTATTTTTTTGGAAGCATAACTGGTGCAGCATGAGTAACCTTTTGGAAATTAATGAAATTTCTTATTTGGATTCTGTAGATACAAGCCTGACTGTGTCTGAATTTATCACAAATGATAGAATGTGCGATATAGACAAGCTTCGGCCGCTGGTAAACCAGCAGTCTCTTAATTTTATTTTAGCAACTCCGATTCCGTCACATCCTTTTGAGGATTCGATTTGTTGGGGTCTGTCGAGCAATGGTCATTTTACTACAAAGTCTGCTACCTGGCTAGCCCACGAAAATGTTTCTTTTGGTAATTCATGGGAATTCAGATGGATTTGGAATCTTGATGTGCAACCTAAATTAAAAACCTTTCTTTGGCAACTTTGTCACCTTGCTTTGCCTGTCAGGGCTAATCTAGTTTACAGGGGGTTAAATATACAAGAATCTTGTCCCATGTGTAATAATCACCAAGAGACCGAGGACCATATTTTATTACATTATCAGTATGCTCGGGATGTGTGGTCCACTGCCAAGCAACACGGCTGGATTCAAACTACTCCTATGGCTCAAGAAGGAATACATGATTTCTTGAGACGTTGTAAAGGTGATATTTCTAAAATAAATTTTGATCGGTTAACTTCTTTATGCTGGAGTATTTGGAAGGCTAGGAATTTAGTCGTTTTTAATAATGTCTCTCTCCCTGTGGGTTGTACACTCATTAGGGCAAAAAAGGCTACGGCCGAATGGCGAATCAGACATAGGCTTGCTGATTTTTTGGAGGTTAATAATTCTTCTCATGGTAGGAAGGGGGTAAAGGTGTCAACGTGGGTTTTTTGGCATAAGCCTCCTCAGGGTGTCGTCAAGATCAATTTTGATGGTTCGCGAAGACACAACAGCGCTGCGGTTGCATTATTCGGGATTCGCAAGGGAGAGCTCTTCAACTTTCCTCTTTCAACCTGGGTCATAACTCTATTCTGGTTGCGGAAGCTACTGCGATGCGAAATGGAATTCGAGATGCAATTCAGGCAGGTTTCAGGAAGCTTCTTATTGAGGGAGATAATCTAGTTTTAATCAAGGTACATCAGTTTGTTTTGATTATACGGGAGATTCATATGTTGGTGCAAGATATTCGTCGTCTTTTGGGGGAGTGTACGGCTTGTCATATTTCTCATATCTTCCGTCAAGGAAATAGGGCTATAGATTGGTTGGCAAAGTTTGAGCATAGTATTCAAAATTCATTTGTTTGTAATTCGAGTTTTCATAGGGAGTTATCATCTGTTCTGTTGGATGATGTCCTAGGAGTAACCCTTGAAAGAAGGGATTCCTAGGGTAGAGTTTGTTGTTTACCTAGCGAAAATAAAATGTTGAACTGAAGGTCCAATGTGAATGTTTATTCCTAGGCTTATTATTTTGATTCCTTCATTAGAAGGAGATCTGATTTTCTCACCTCCAATTTTTCAGTAAGATTACAAGTTTGTTGGAATTAGCCTCTTAATACATCTCAATCTTCTTAGACACAATGGGTCACATAATCTTCCTAAACACAATGGGTCACATTGGAGAGTTATTAAGATATAACTCCCCAATGCAAGTCTCGTATGCACTGTCCATGACTCTATATCAGGACCCACATTGTGACCATGTGATTGTGAGGAGTTGAGATACAACAACTTCGATGTGGATTTCATATACAAACAATACTCAAGGTTTGGGGGAAATGGGAAATTTTCATATACGTAGCAATGCAACACTATCTTGGATCGTCCACAAACATAGTTGTTCTCTAAAGGATTTATGTCATGAGACCCATGCAAAGATTTTTTTTTTTTTACTTTTCTTTGCCAGGCCACACGAACAATGTGAAGTCAGATGTAACCCTGAAATTGTGGGTTGGGAATTTTATAGTATTAGATGTTGTCCCTTGAAGATTTGGTTTTTTTGGGCATTGGAGCTTATCGATTCAGAAGTTGGCGCTTGGAAACAAGATCTTCTGAAACTATGTTAGCCTATGTTTCAATGAACTTGAAGGTAGGGCAATACTTAAGATCCCTCTTGGCAGCACAGGGGCAGAAGATGCCATCATTTGGAAACATAGCTAGGATTGTAATTCTTTGTGAGGACGACATACCATTTATCCAGATGGATAGGTAGAAGTAATAGAGATGCGGGATTGGGATGTTCTAGGGATCGAAGCAGAAAGAGACTTTGAGAATGATTCGAAACTCTAAATACTTCCAAAAGTCAAACACTTCGCGTCAAGAGCATGATGGGATGTTATTCTAGTGAGAGCTTAACCAACCCAGCTGTTAGAGTATAAAACTATTACTGAGCCTTCAATCATCAGCTTAAGTTTTTGGTTGAGATAGTTCCACATAGTACCAGAGCCAGACCTCAGTAAGAGGTCTCGTGTTCGAATCTCAACACCCCCCTATTCAATTACGCAAGGTGAAGGGGGCCTTTACAGCATCCACGCTTCAAGCCCAAAGGGCATTCGCATGAGGGGGCGTGTTAGAGTGTAAAACTATTACTGAGCCTTCAACCATCAGCTTAAGCTTTTGGTTGAGATGGTTTCATAGCAACGAGGGAGTTTGATGTAGACCGCTCATATTTTGGGCGAGCATATCGTGTGTCATAGATGTAGCATCAGTTTCAGGCTTCAACTGCCTAATGAGGTCCTTAACATCTACATGATAGACTTATCTCATCACTTCAGCTTCAACATTTTACCCTCAAAAAAGAATAATGTGATAAAATGGAGCACTTAATTGAGAGAAAATCGTCATATCAAATTATATATACATTATAATAAAATCCAATTTTTCAAAAAAAAAACATGAAAAGGTGCAACACACTGAAGGATGAAAGACTACACAGAAGAATGTTGAGAGTTGAGACAGAGTTTTATATTGCATTATTTGTTACTTATATAATAATAGTAGGAAAATCAGCAACAAGGGTCCATAGCTTAGTGGTAGAGCATTTGACTGCAGATCAAGAGGTCATCGGTTCGAACCCGATTGGGCCCTTCTCTTTGCCCGTCTAGCTCAGTTGGTAGAGTGCAAGGCTCTTAACCTTGTGGTCGTGGGTTCGAGCCACACGGTGGGCGTTCCCTTTTTTATTTTTTGCTTATTTATCAAGCAACCACATTGGTTATAACTTTCATATGAGATTTAACGTTCATTCTACAATATTCAAGTCGTGTTATCATGAGGCATGCATTGGTAGAGCAAACTTTAGATCAGTCATTGAAGTAACGCACATATATATGTTCGCAAACTTCTTCCCACATGCAAATCTTGAAGCAAATTTTCTAATCAATGTTGAGGTCCAAAGTATCTAGAGGATGATCTCGAAACAAAAAGGACATGATGAAGGGAATCGATAATGCAACTCTTGTTAGGGTGATTGTGATAACGTTAAGGTTGATATATGTAGTAGACCAAAAGCATAATATGAGAACAAGTACCATGGGTGATTGGTCCATGTAGTTTACTCCAATGTTGTATATTTTTAATATGCAGTAGAAACAACTGTTTGAATGGGAAAATGAAGACGCAATGCGAGCAAGTTTGGAGGCTGATTTTGTTTCCCTTGAGGTGTTACTATATACATTTGCGATTATAATGTGCCGGTGACATATGACGAAATATTAAGGCTTCATAAATGGTTTTCTTTCTAATCCCTACAAAAATAAAAATAGTCAAATTTGGCATCACATATGATACTTTCATCAAATATATAAAAGTAGCTATGAGTGGGATAATTCTTGCAGCGTTGTACTCTTTAGAATTACATTAGGGTCTATTCTTTGTGTGTGTGTATTATATGAATTTTTTTTAATATAGCATTTAACTATTGTAAAAATACTCAAGAATGGGTTAATGAAGAAACATTGGAACAGTACAACCAAATCCATTGAAATATTGGAACTAGTAAATATACAAAAACAGGCATCACCTAGAGTGTCATACACTAAATGTGTCCTTAATGTTTAGATTCTCACTGTACATTGTTATTTGTATTGCTATGTAATATGGGAGAGGAGAACTATATAGAATTGTTTTACCTCATGGCCCTTCTCTATTGTTTTTCCCTTTTTAACAAATGAATAAACAAATATTTGGGTCAACTAACTGATAGATATATGTTAACTTCCAGTGAATTTAAAATACTAATAACCTCTGGTTTCTTCAAAAAAAAAAATACTAATAATCTCCAAGTTTTTGCATGTGGGTTTTTATGGGGAAAAATTGAGATGGAGTTAATCTTGGCACTTTGGAGATGGTCTTGATTAGTTTAATTGATAACATTAGTAATGCATTACGTCATCTGTTTCTTTTTATTATTCCTTGATTTTCGTATTAAAAATTCTGATCGTTAATACTCCCTCCGATTTTTTCAATTGTCACATTGGTAATTGTGTTAAAAATTTAGACCGCTAATATCTTAATTTGATTTGTACAATGACTCGTCATACAAAATTGATGTTGTTAGATTCGTTATAAAAATAGTATTAGAAAAATATCGTAGATCTTTATAAAAGTATTATGTGTGAAATTATTGATAAAGACGGACTTTAAAAAGCGTGAAAGACAAATAAAAAAATGGAGGGAGTATGTTATAATGATATATTCATCCTGTAAAATTAATGTCATTAGATTAATAATTAAAATGCTATTAAAAGAGTATAGTATTAAAATTTTTTATAAACATTTATGTGACAAATTATTGGTTAAAAATAATGGATCTCAAAATGCGTGAATGACAATTAAAAAAAAAGAGAAAGTATTATACAAAATTTGAGTTCAAACTTGCACACACGAATAAGTGATATTTAATTTGATTTCTTACGGAAAAAAAAAATACTTTCTCTCATTCATCAAAAGGGGAAAAAAACTGAGATTCAAACAAAAAGGCTTGAGTTGTGTTTTTCACACACATAGCACAAGCCAATTACTACATTAGGTTGCCATTTAAGAGCATCGGTAGAACTCCCGGAAATATTTTTCTCCAATATTAAAACAGGGCCAGGAAAAATTTTCCCATCCTCGCCTTGCATGGGGATTTAAGACTCCCCGCTCCACCCCCACCCATCCCCACCACAAAAAAAAAAAAAAACCAACAGAGACATGGATTTTTCTCATAGTGGGTCGGTCTTCTTTGGTTTTGACATGAAGATCCCCACGGCACTCTCATCACTAGTTTTTATTGAGTTTAAATGTGAAATAATTGATCTCCTATAAAATTTTTCCACCAATTATACTCAATTAAATATGAAAAAATTTGGCCAACTTGGAAAAATTTACCAATGTTTTCCTGGGAACTTCGACAATCAAATACTCCGTAAGATTTAATTTTGAACCATCAATTCGAAATGATAGATGAAATTCATAAAATTTGAAAATCCCTCTTGAACAAAATTTAGACAAAAGATTATGGTTTAGGTAGGGGATAGACGTTTAAAGCATATAGCTACTCTAGCTTAGCGACTAGCGAATAATAGTTTAGATTAACATTTGAAGATAATGTGTTCAATAAATTTAGACGTTGATTTAGATGTTTAATGCAAACTTACTAAAAAGGACATTGATAAACCGAAATCAAAACCAATACTCAAAAATCCCGCACAGAGTTTGGTATAGTTTGGTTGAATATAGCAATTTTGCCCCTAACTTTTTCTACTTAGAGAAATAGATTCTAATTGACCCAAGATTTAGAAATCGTTCGCTACTGAATATCTTATGGAAATAATCTATAAAGAAGTATTCATTGGATATAAAAAAGTGCATGAGGTTCATTGTATTAGGAAGATATGATTCACTATACTTGGTAAAGATGTCTACCATAAATACTCATGTACAATCCAACCAATTCAATCAAGTAATTTAAAGAATATTCAAGGACGAAGCTTTCCTAGGGCAAGAGGGGGCAACTGCACCCCCAACTTAGATAAATTTTTTTAAATATTTTGAGACAACATAGACATATATAATTGATGGTAGAATTAGCAAGAGTATATTTTAGTAAACTAAAGGTCTTGTGTTCAAATCTTAATGAGTTAATTGTCTTTGTTTATTTTTTTAAACCTAATACAAATATAATCATATCCTTTCATATATATTGGATAGTCTTTTATTTGTTTTACTTTTAAAATTTTTGCTATCACTGTTTGTTATTTCATATTGCCAATTTATCATTATTTCATCAAATTTTTATTTTTCGAAGTCCCTCATGTCCTATATATTTAGTTAATATTTTCGTGCCCTTTGGCATTAAGGCTTGGCTTAGTCCCTAAGAATATTCATTGTATTAGGAGAATAGGATGCAGTGTACTTGGTAAAGATCTCAATTATGAAAACCTATGTATAATCCGACCAATTCATTCAAGCAATAATTCAAAGAAAAACCCCATTTTTCTTACTATCTTCTTCTTCGTTTATCAATTCAACATAATCAAATATATTATCAATCCCTCATTCAGCAACCCAACAATGGTATTAGAGCAAATCTCAAATTGATCTCCTCACCATCCATCCTAAAACTTACTTTATCACAAAGAAAGTTTCTCTTCCAAAAATTAAACGTCACTTCCCCCCCCCCCTCCCAATTCAATCTTCAACCACAACACTCAACTAACCATCTTCCAAATTTGAGGTCACCCGTCTCTGATGGGAATAATTATCAAATGTGGAGTAATCAAATGAAAACCTTCTCAATGGCTCATGTAGTATAGAGTGTGGTGGAAAAGAGTATGAAAAGCCTCCTAAGAGTGATGAAGAAGATGATACAAAAAAAGGGAAGATAGTATGGGATAATAATAACGAGGAGTACCGTGAAAATGAGAAGAATGATATTTGTTGCGCTTGCATATATCCACCAAGTCGTCACTCCAATAACTTTTTTTTTCCGCATAATGGTTGAACCACTTAAGCATAAAGTACTCTAAATGAAGCAAATAGAAGCTACGTAGGGGTAATATCTATCAAAATCCAAACTCTATAGAGAGAGTTCAACAACATTTTAATGGAAGAAGAAGACACTATTCATGTATTTTTCACTTGTGTCTCCAATATAATCAATCAAATCATATTATATGGAGACAAGGTTGAAAATTGAAAGGTGATCCATAAGATATTATGGAGTCTTCCAATAAAATTTGATCATATAGTTGCTGCCATTGAAGAGTCGAAAGACTTATCAACACTTGCTCTAACTAAGTTGATGGGTTCCCTTCAAGCATATGAAGAGAGGATGAATAGATATAGCCACCAGAACAAGCATTTTGAGAAAACTTAAAATTATCAGACTATGAAGAAAACATAAGAGAAAGTGGTCTTGATCGAAATTTCAAAGAAAGAAAGGGGCCATCAAATAATCAATGTTGTGGGAGAAGAAATTATAGAATCCAACAAAATCATGATAAGAATTCTAATGTATATTGTAGATTGTGCAAGTGAGAAACCACAATACCGATGATTGTTGGTACAAGTATCGAAAATGCACATGGCCCACCCATCACAATGCCGAAAACGACAACATGATGAAGCAAATTTCACCTAATAAGATGACTATGTTGGATCAATTAAAAGTGGTCTTCTGCTCATGCCTTAAAAATCAGCAAGGGTAAGAAGATGTATGGTATGTGGATAAAGGTTGCTCAATTGATATGACTTGAGATAAGAACTACTTTACTTAACTAGATGAATAAGTGAAATCAAATAGCACACTTAGTGACAGAAGCAGACAAGTGGTCACTGGAAAATCGACGATTATTGTCAAGTATTGAAATGGGTCAACCAAATGCATCCAAGATGTCTTATGTGTCCTGGATCTAGCAAAAAACCTTGTAGTTGTAAGTCAATTCTTGGAAATAGGATATTTAGTGAATTTCGATGATAATAAATGTGTAATATTTGACAAGAAGGCTCAGGTAATTCCTTCAGTTTCTATGCTCTTTAATGGTGTATCTCCTTTAAAAATGCTTGTTGAGCAAAAGGCAACATTAAGTTTAGTGATGGAAAACACAACATTATGGCATCAAAGATATGGCCATCTAAATCTCACAATCTTTAAGTTTTGCAACGAAAAAATATGGTAATTGGCGTACAACCAATGGGTATTAGACAAAATATTTGTGAAGGTTGTATTTTGGGGAAAATGCATAGACTTCCCTTCACTAAACTTCATGGAGGGATAAGGCTCCAGTACAACTTGTCCATGTGGACATTTGGGGCCCAACTCGACATCTCAACATGGGAGGTAAAAGATATTTCCTAGTATTCATTGATGATTACACCCACATGATGTGGGTATTGATGAAAAAAAAGTCACAAGCATTCTCTTATTTCCTCCAATTCAAATCCCTCACAGAAAACCAAAGCGAACATAATCTAAAAATTCTTTGAATGGATTGTGGAAGAGAATTCAACTACGAAGAATTTGGCAATTTCTACAAGCCTTAAGACATCAAAGAGAATTAACAGTGAGGCGAGCACGACAACAAAATGGTGTTGCAGAAAGGAAGAATAGAGCAATTGTTGAATTTCTTGTAGCATCTTAGAAAGGAAAGACCTACTTAAGTATTATGGGCCCAAGCTGTCAACACTGAAATTTACATACTCAATCTTGTCTCTCACAATGACAATGCTCAATAAAACTCCATATGAAGTGTGGTTCAAACGAAATCCAAGGGTTGAACACTTCAAAGTATTTAGGTGTATAGCCTATTAACATATCCCGAAAGAAAAATCGGGAAAAGCTTGATAAGAAACGAGAAAAGTGCACCTTCATCGGCTATATTAATGAGTCAAAAGAGTATTGTCTCTCCAACCAAAAAACCAAGAATAGGGATGGCAGTCAAGTCCGAATCCGAAGCGGATCCGATTTGCTCCGACTAAAAAATATGAATCCGAATCTAACTAAAAAAACTCTGAATCCGAATCCGATTAAAAAAAAATCCTACTCCGATTATAATTGGGGTGGGTATGGAGGTGACCACCTCCAATGCGATTAAGTCCGATTATAGTAATTAATATAAAAAAATTTTAAAAAAAAGAAAATTAAAATGACCAATTTTTTTTATAAAAATAGATTGTAAAAGTTTTTTTTCTTTTTCTTTTTAAATGGAAATCGTGTATTAGCCATTAGGGAGGGAGTTGGTACTCGGAGTCGGAGATAAAATCAGAATCGGAGGTAATCAGAGTCGGAGTTGGAGTTAGGTACCTCCGATTAAGTTTGGATTTGGAGGACCCCCCCCCCCCCACCTCCGATTAATTGGATTTGGAGGTGGACCTCCACCTCCGATTATTAATTGGAGCGAAGGTGGAGGTACCTACCTCCGATTCGCCTCCGACCCATTGCCATCTCTAACCAAGAATGTGGTGACTTCAAGAGATGTCATATTTAATGAAGCATCCAGATCGAGTAAGCTAGAAGATTCATCTAAACAGCTAACACAAGAAAGTGTTCTAATTCAAAAGATCAGAGAGGATGGACCTCTTTACTTGGTTCCATCTCCACCGAAAAACCCATCCTCAAGTACTGCAAGTCAAAACTTTTATACAAGTCCTTCAAGCCCCCCCCCCCCCCCGACACCACTTATGTGAAGAAGTCAATGCCAAAGACATCCCCCAAGATATTTACAAGACTATGAATGTGGCCACATAATCATGGTATTCTTTGCTAGGGAGCAACAATCATTCTAAGAAGCTGAAAAATAGATCTGAGGCAATGAATGAAGAAATCAGGATGATCGAGAAAAATCACACATGGGAATTAGTCGAGAAACCTCAAGATAAGTATGTCATTAGTCTCAAGAGGATCTACAAGGTCAAATATCCCGAAGATGGATCAATTCAAAAATATAAGTCATGTTTGGTAGCCAAAGGCTACTTGTAATATGGCCAGAGGTCGACTTTAATGAGACTTTTGCTCCATTTGTTTGAATAGAGACCATGAGAACTGTACTTGCCATCGCAACACAATTAATGCTCCAAGTCTTTCACTTGGATGTCATGTCATCATTTCTTAAATGGGGAACTAGAAGAAGAGATTTATGTAACACCCCAAAGATTTAAATCAAGATTTGGCAAAATACAATTCATAATTATTCTAGTTAAATGCTACAAATAATCTTCACACCATTAGTTAAGTGTTAATAAAATTCCTTTATCATTATTAATTTTTTTTATTGCAACAAATGCATGTTATATTGATAGAAAGAAATGGCACAAAGGAGTCAGAGATTGCCCTTGTCCCCCAATTTACATGTGTATGACTCTATCAGTGAGCTTACGATATTTCTGATGGTTTTTTGCAACAAAAAGACACCCTGTTCTTATGTCTTCTTTGATGTGAAGAGTGATTGCATTACGTTCACCCCAAATGTGATGAAGAAAGGCACAAAAAACTGCATAGGTGTAATGGCGAATTCTTAGCGGTTCCCCAGATTCCTCTAACCCTCGGACCATTTCGGCTATGGAAGTTGATTAGCGGAAAACCTCACAGTAAGCCTACCCGTCTATTTGGATGTCGATGGCTCATGCCAATGTGCACCTATTAAATAGATGGTCTAGCTTTATGCCTCCTCATGGCAAAGTGTGCATTCGTTGCTTCCTTGTGTCCCCCATCTGATAGTTCTTTCTTTGACAGGAATCTTCCCGTGTAGTATTAACCAAGTGATAAAAGAGTGTTTGAGAATTACCTGCTTGCTCCAAGGGATGGTGATCAGCTAGGCTCAGGTTGTGCATTCAAGATCCATTTGTATGCTTGGGCCACTCGAAAGACTCCAATATCTCCCCACTTTCAGCACATCCCAGGGCTACACCCCCATTTTATTTCGTCCTTTACCTCACATAATTTCTTAAAGTAGGGGTAAACATCATAGGGCAAGGTAATAATCCCTCCAACACCTCTCATTAAAATATTTGATGTTGATCCACGTGACCCGCAAAATATGTTTGTTGTGTGGTATGTCCCAGGCTAGTTTTTCCATGGAGGCTCTGCTCCACCCGGTTAGGTCCTGCAAACCTAAACTACCTGATGCCTTGGGAGTGCAGGTTGTGAGCCATGAGACCAGGAGTAGTCGGGTATAGTTGTGGGAGGCACCCCAAAAGAAATTTCAGGAATATTTGGTAATCTCATCGATGGCATGCTTAGGGATGATTAGGATTTAGGCCCAAAAACCATAAATTCCCCCTAGTACAGAATTAATCAAAGTAATTCTACCTGCATAGGAGATATTTCATGAGCTCCAAAGCTCGATCTTGATTATGATTTTGTCCACGAGGATTCCACAATCTCCTTCTGTTTAATAACATGTGGAGATTGGCATACCAAGATACTTGAATGGAAGAACGCCTAGGGAAAAACCAGTTTCACTTAGAAGCTCTGCAGCGTGTTCCAAATCAACCTCTCCAAGGACCATTTCACATTTAGTTAGGTTAGCTACAGTCAACCCCATTACTTCTGAAAAATGGTGAAAGACTGCCATTAGGGTTTGCACCGAGGTCTTAGTTGCTGACTTGAATAGGATGTGATCATCAGCAAACATTAAATGGGTGAGTTTCAATCGGCTACAATTAGGATGGTATTTATAGCTAAGTTGTGTCTCAACATGATATTTGAGAGATTTGAAAATATATTCCATTGCTAGGATAAAGCGGAGGGGTGACATAGGGTCCCCCTGGCATAAGCCTCGCCCTCCTACAAATCTCATAGGTAATCCCATTAGAGCAGACTGTGAATGTAGGGTTCAAGATGTAGGTACTGATGCAATTCATCATCCATGTAAGAAAGCGTTATGTCGTAAGAGATTCTATGATATAATTTCAATGGACCGAATCAAATGCTTTCTTCAAATCAATTTTCACTGTGCATCTAGGCGAGATCGTTGATCAAGTATAGTCATGTGCGATCTCCTTGCAAAGAGGATGTTATAGAACAATTCCCTTCTTGGGATGAACCCACCTTAGCTTAAATCCACCAAGTCGGGAAGGACTTGTCAGATTCTCAAGGGTAACACCTTAGCCAGACCCTTGTAGAAAGTATTGCAACATGATATTGGCCTAAACTCTGCCGCCTTTGTGGGATTTTGCACCTTCGGGATGAGTGCAAGGTTCGTTAAGTTCAAATTGCGATTGAGCTTGCCTATGTGAAAGAATTCTTGGGTTGCTGCAAACGCAAGGTAACCAATGAGGTCCTAACTTTTCTTATAAAAGCCACTCGTGTATCCATATGGACCTAGGGTTTTCCCATTTGGAATAGAGAATAGGGCATGCCAAAATTTGATAAGTATTTTTCATGACTATGTTTTTAGGGGATTTCGATAGCGAATTAAGGATAACTTTGATTGTAAATCTGATTTATATCCCAATTTCCCTATTACACTTGGTGTTGTTGTTTTTGATGCAAATTTGTAGGTTTTGAGGCCAAAACACCAACAATTCCTCAACTTTTGGCAAGAATGGTGTAACACCCCCAAGCTATTAATCACTAGATTAAGCTAAGAACTCACTTAACCTAATGATTAACGCAGCGAAAAGACTCACCTGAGGGCATTACCGTTGTCCATCTAAAATGAACAAGGCTAAACTACATATCAACACAGGGACCATCGCATGAGATTAACTTCAAACATACATGACCAAAACATAACTTAACTTAAACAACCCTCAAAGCAAACACATCACAACCCAATAAACTTATACAAGCCAAAAGATCAAACAAATTCTCTCATTTTCTCCAGAGAGTGCCTTTAACCACCTTCGACTTCTTAGATTACTCTAGGCTTTCGTTCGTCTGGGGCTTTCTCTTTCCCTTTTTGTCGAGGTCCCTAAAACAAAAACAACTTAAAAGAATGAGATTAACTCAGTATGTATACCCCTTTTATAAAGAAAAACATTTAGAAAATTACTTACTTATTTTAGCGCGGTTCTATTAAATTTACAACAAATAAAAGAAAGAAGAAATAAACATTGAGTATACTTACATAACATAGCCACCCTTAACCTTTTCAAGTAAACTGAATCTCATTGGAAACCAAATCGTGAGTTTCTTACATTAATCATACTTGAACACAACATGATATAAAGGAGAGAAACTAAAACATGAACACTTAAAACATGCATGGATAAAAGGAACGATACAATGAATCGCACTGATGAGGCTTGGTGAGAAAAATCATTAAGACTTTTCTTTAACTTAAGACTGTTAGTAGAATTTAACTTTAATCCAACACTTGGTTGACTTTAACACTTATAAGAAGGTCCCCTACTTGCAATCATCGCTAAACTTCCGTATGCGCATACCCGGACCGATCGGGAGATCCGGATGGTGGATAAATATCCTATACTGACCAGATTTCCATGGCTTGCACTTAAGGCACTAGTACATATTTTTCCCTGGTGTGTACCAAGGCACAGTTATCCTAGTGTGCTCTAAGCATGATTAAACATGATGTGCTCTAAGCATGATTAAAACATGGGCGCGACCTTTGTTAACTTTAGAAAACTTAAAAACCTTAATCTTGAAACCTTGCTACAATTAGAACCATAGACCAACTAATTCGTGACTTAAAGTTATCCCTGACATCTTCTGGATAAAGGTTGTACTTGTGAGGAATTTTAAACATGAAAATGTTCTTGATATTAAAAGTAAAGGTTTAACAAAGGACTTCTAATGTGAAGTAAGCATAGTGTAAGTACACAAAGTAAACTGAGAAAAATTTTAATAATTCGATCGTGATACTTAAAACCATGAGTACTCGTGCAAACTTTTGAACATAAATCATAAACGTTTACATACACATGAATGATAAAATAACGTAACGAACTTGACATAAAAAGAGAAATAAGTTGTAATAATATGCATAAAATATCGGGTAATATACGTACCTGACACTTTACAAACACTCACTGGACGGGCAGGGACTTGAACAGTTTGATCGCAACGATCTCTTGGAATGGCGTAAAAAGAAAAGGAATATGAATTAGGAGCTAACTTAGATGGGGGGAAATTTGAGGAAAACTTAATGAATTTTCTAAGGCTCGATTGAGAATTTATTTTCTAAGGCGCACTCATAAGGCCATAACTTCTCCCACGAAAATCATAACACGACATAAAAGGGCTTTCCGGAAAGCTCAAATCATAACCTAAACTTTTTAGTTGACCATGAAGATCAAGAATATGGTTAAGAGGAGTAAAAGCTATTATCTTAGGAGGCTGCCCAGAAAATAAAACCATTTGAACCTCACTCATTCGGAGAATCATAACTCAAGCTACACTTATCGATTTGGGACGTGCAAGCTGTCTATGGAAAGCTTGCGACACGTACTTTAATTTTATTTTATCCACAAGCTCATTTGACCATGGGAAGAAGTTGGATTTTGGCCAAGAATACAGGCAGTCGCAAAACACTTTCTGGGTAAATTCAGATTATTAACCTCCACTCGGGGACTCATAACACTCACTCTCGATATCCTATGATCATGAATTATATCTTTCTGGAAAGCTTAAACTGTCTTCTCCAACTTTTATTTTCAGTGTTTGAACCAAAAAGGACTCTAACCCTACAAAAAATACACATCGTTGGACTGACGTTAGAACATTTTCAGTTTTGCGCCATCTTACGGTTTTTTCCATAACTCCCAATATACATATCGAAATGACGAGTAACAAAAACCGGGTGTTAGCTAACACCTTAGACTATCTAATCATGCCATAAAATGGGCCAAAATCATAACTCATACTTTTTTGAAATAACGAAAACCAACCAGACTGCAACATTACTTCACAACCCACTTGCATGCATCACTAACTTCATGATTTCTCTTAATCACTTCCTAAAATACCTTCCTCATTCATAAATACAAATTTCCAGAATTGAAATCATCCAAAAAAAAAACCTTTATTTGAGTCCAAGCTAAGCACATGCAAAGCAAGAACCTCTCATAATTACGTTTCCTAGTCCTAATCCAACATGTACCCATATTAAGAATTACAAGACTCACCAATTTACTAATATAAACCTAATCTACATACAAGCTAGGAATCTTTTACAAGACTCACCAATTTACTAATATAAACCTAATCTACATACAAGCTAGGAATCTTAACCAAGAATTCATTCTTTCTTAGTGACTTAAATCTCCTAATCTTCATGCATGGTAATAGTCTAGAAAAAGAACACACATTCAAGTCATAAAACACAAATTTCTTCCACATACTTACCAAATATCCTCTTGATTGTATTACTTCCACGATAACCTCCATTTGAAGACTTTAAACACTTGATTTACTTCTAGAAGAACACAAAAATAACAAAAAGAAACTCATAACATAATCTTGATAATTCTTTAAAAGAGAATAGGGAAAGATGGAGTGGGATTCCACTTGAAATGGAAGTAGAGAGGAAGAAGTATGATGATGATGGTGCGACGGAGGTGGTCGGGTGCTGGCCGGAAGAACGCCGGCGACGGCGGGCGGCGACGATGGCTCGCCGGAGCTGGGCAAAGGGAATGCAGAGGGGTTAGGGGAGTTGGATGGGCACGAGAGAGAGGAAGCAAGAGATGAGAGGGAGTGAGAGTTTAAAAGAGATAATCTCAAAAATGATAATTCATCATCCTAAAGCCATATATATTTACACTATGAGCCCAAAATCCATACTCCTCTCCTCCCTTGGCCGGCCAACATGAGGCCCAATAGATAAATTTTTATCAATTTTAATCCTCCTTCCAATACTTATGCCTTCCCATGCTCAAATCACTTGAACTTGGTATACCGTAAAAATATTATTGGTAATCCCAAATAAGTATACTCATATACCTCCTTGAAATTTTTCATAATTATATCCTAAATTAACCCTAATAAAAGAAGGACCTGATATATCGGTCTGTAAAAAAGAATTCGTAAACAATCATGATCACTATAAAAAAATTACTGGAGGAGATTCATTAAGAAAAGAAATTTAAGACGAATTTAATGATGATTGTTGCACTGTTCAAGTTATGCAAAACACACACTTGGTTAGAAAAATGGAACACGCGCTTTAATTATTCGTGATTTAATCTTAACCTTATTTAAACTAATTAATACGTATTAAGGGGTGATTTTCTTTGGGTTATTATAAATGGACACACCACGGGCCTCTAGAGATGGCAACCAAACTGTAGCATGAATTTGGGACGAAACGAAGTGAGACCTGCACGGCTAGAGGCCACCACGGTCAGTCCTTGGTGAGCCCCACGGTCCATGGTACGGACTGTACGGACTGGTCAGGTCGACTTGTTTTCGCGAATAGAAAAAGAGAGGAGACAAGCGGTTACTGGATTATCTATCATTCTCCATTCGTTCTAGGGCGATCAAAAGAGAAAAGAGAGCCAAAATTCCTCCTACACCTCTTCCATCTAATCAAGATTCAAGACCAAATCGATTCAAGAGAGGCAAGGATAAAGATTTGAGAAGAAAGTAGCGACGTTCACGGAGAAAGTTCAACCCCGGGATCGAAAGACTCAATTGGGACGTGTTCTTCGTAGTTTGTTCTTTCTTTTAGTATCCCTTCTTTGTTTTGAGAATTGATTATGATGATTGCGCAACCCAAAACAATGTAGTTTGATTGAATGTTTCTAGTTTGTGCATGAATTCTGGTTTTGAATAAATAGAAGGTTGTGTTCTTCATATTCATGTGTGTTCTTAGGCCCGGAATACTTGTGATTAAAGATTAACCTGAGAAGTACTGAAAGGACAATTAGGATAATCTGACTACCAACCTTTCTACCTAGTTTTGTGAAATTTGAGAAAAGAATAGCAAACTAGGGAACCCCTTTGATAACCGGATAATTAGAGACCTTTAACTTTGATTAACTTAAAAAGCATACGAAAGTTGTAATTTAGGTTAATTGAAGTAGTTCCATTAGCATCGAAATAGCAGTAGAATTCATATGGTTATCGGTTCTTGATTCATCTTGAATGTATGATTGTGTAACCTAGGTTCTAAGTGCTGGGAAAATGATGTTTGACCGGCTTGGATCTTCATCATCTTCACTTGGATTGACTTCTTGCGGTATGTATGACAAAATGGAGATATGACTTAATAACCAAATGGTTATCTTGTTTGGATATCGCTAAGAGTCATGGACGCCGAACACATTTTCCTTAAGAACTATTTACTGTACCGTAAATGTTCAAAGGGATAAAACTTAGCTCTTGTTGCAGTCAAGACATAGGTTTCTCACTTGATTCTCTCAAGTATAGTTGCAGTCTATACTTGAGAGGATGTGATTATAGAATGGAAGAATTGATGCTTGTGATGCTCTCAAATGGCTTGGGAATGTCTCCTATTTATAGAAGAATTCCACCCCTAATCCAACCTTAATCACACCTCTTAGTCAAAAGGTGTAATTAAGGTCCTTAATGGAGAATCAAAACCTTGACTTGGTCTTGATAATATAGCTGTTGGATCTTAATACCGAGCTTAATATTGATATTATAAACTTAATACACAAGATTATATAGTCGTTTACATTAAAAACACATTCTGGCATTCAACACGGTCCGTGTTGGGAGTAACACGGTCCGTGTTTACTCAACACGACCCGTGTTGAGGCCAGAATGGTTTTTCTCGCTATCTAGAGACCAACAAGACACGTGCTAGTCTTTTATACACTCGTGTTGATCATATTATCAATGCTTATCTTATATATGATCCTTATACTTGTTCAACATGATTCCTCATGCTATATAATCTTCTTATACTCTTGAAATAATTCCAAAAAACCCCCGCCATTTCAAGAGTATGTAAAACCCTTGAAATGATCTTACTTAAAGAGTTAACACCCCCGCCATTTGAGATATACCTTAACTTGTAATCACCCGAGAAACCCACAAACATATGCATAATGAAAAGTAGATTGCTCTTTGAATTTTGAACTTAGTATACACAAGCCAAAATTGAATCCAAATCACAAAGTAGACATGTCTTTGAACTTTGGATTTATATTGATAAACTATACTCGTAATACACATACGTTTATTTTTAAATCTTAGTGCTAGTACTTTAACACTGTTATCCGGCCTTGTGTCCTTATCCTTAGTAAGTGTTTCCGAACTTTAGCCTACGTTACTTTCAGCGGCCACACATCACACTTACATAGGTAGTCTTTGGAATTTACCGCCCCTGTAATTTGGTTCCCCAAAGTCTATTAAGAGTGTCACCACTCAACCTCTTGTCATTACATATATTAATCACCACTTAACCTGAGATGTATAAAATCGATGCTTCCTACTACTTTAGACAACTCCGTACTCATTTGAACTTTAGCAATTTGTGTTATTCCAATTCATAAAGTTGAGTCATTGTTGTGAAGTAGTAGATATTTAGGCTACTTAACCCATCTCTAGCAAGAAGGTCCACTAGATGTATAATTATATCTTTACCATGGCCTTAAAAAGAACATCTTCATCATAATATGAACAAACCATCATATTATTTTTCAGATATAATCACACTATACTGTGTGTAAACTTGATATGGATCCTCTTATATGTTTATCATCCAAAACACCATGGATACAAACTTGTGAACAAAATAACCTCACACTTGATAAACCAATTAACTTTTGATTCATATGGAAATCGAATTTCCAACTTATATGTAATTAAATCATTACATCTCAATCCTTTTCTACATACTTGAACTTATAACTTTAACTCATTGAATAAACAATGGTTCATAATCATGAATGATTATCTTGTAGAGTATACTACCAAGTATATGATTAAACCATCACATTACCATGGTTGTATTCTCTCCTTTTATATTTAAGTCCACCTTTCAAAGCATACAGATATGAAGACTTAAACATAATACATATATGATACTTAAACTTTGTCTTTCCAAATCCATAAATATATATCATCATGAATTTAGTAAGATATATACACTTCTTATGTAGCAAATAAACTTGATATATGTATACTCAATTTATGCAAACAACATAGACCATTCTCAATCATGATTATCCAGAAACCTTATAAATTAAACTTTATGAACTTGTAAAACCTCAAAGAATAACCATTTCCATAATCATGAACTTGTTAATCATGCTATTAAACAATACTTGAATAACAATAAGCAAAACAATAAGCATGAAACCACTCATACCTATCACTTATAAACATGGAACAAAATTTACAATCATGATATCAATAAAGGTCTAATAAACTTGTACTCATCCTTCATATTAATATAAAAGCAATAGGCGGAATAAACTTGATGATACTTTGAACATGTGAATAAACATGGAAAAAAATTCAGATTATAAGAAGCAAAATATAATCTTGCCACAATGAATTTTCACATTAAACACTTTAAAGACTTGCAACTTAAAACATCCAACCAAGGAATATTTTAATGACAATAACCTCATCCTTATTACTAGTAAACTTCCATGAAATTTAATATCATAGACAACTTAAAACACATGGCTAAATAAACTTGTAGCTTATGTAGGTGTTCAATGGTGCACTTAATAATATAAATAAATAAATACTTATTTTGCCTTTTCCTTTGCACCATCCTTTAACAACTACCTTATCATGGAATTTCAATACACTTATCCTTAATGACAATTCTTATAAACCAATTAAACATGTCAAAGGTAGTAAAATATATTCATGCCATTTGTGCAATTGACCCATTTAACCGTTGGTCAATCAAGGATAAACATGCTTACTTAAAGTAATTAGAATAATCCCATTAACGGCTAGCAAAAAAAAAACGTGCACCATTACTTTCCTTGAGTATATTTAATTAAATAGTCAAACTCAAATGCCACACACTTTCACTTAATAATATGAAACTTAGTACTTATCTTAGACTTGTCTCAAAAGGATGAAACTCCTTTCATGCATCTTGATTTTGACACGCCATAATCTTGCCATTTATGTATGATTAAGATTATTTGCTGCTACGAACAGATTCCACTCCATGATCTTGCTTTATTAACTTGAATGCTATAATAATCATTTTCCACCAAATGATCATAAACTCGAATTTTCCTTGATCAAAATTAATCATACAAACAGATTAATCAATCAAATCATTAAACTTATTCAAAGGAAAACCTTATATAAAAATAAACTTATCTTTGTAATCCCTCTTGAATCTTGGATGTCCAACTCTTAGCCTCATCCAATCTTGTCTCGTAAAATAGTTCTTAAAATTGTTAGGAAAATGATGTTTGACCGGCTTGGATCTTCATCATCTTCACTTGGCTTGACTTCTTGATCTTCTTGCGATATGTATGATAAGATGGAGATATGACTTAATAACTAAATGGTTATCTTGTTTGGATATCGGTAAGAGTCATGGACGCCGAACACATTTTCCTTAAGAACTATTTACTGTGCCGTAAATGTTCAAAGGGATAAAAATTAGCTCTTGTTGCACTCAAGACATAAGTTTCTCACTTGATTCTCTCAAGTATAGTTCTAGTCTATACTTGAGAGGAAGTGATTATAGAATGGAAGCATTGATGCTTGTGATGCTCTCAAATGGCTTGGGAATGTCTACTATTTATAGAAGAATTTCACCCCTAATCCAACCCTAATCACACCTCTTAGTCAAAAAGTGTAATTAAGGTCCTTAATGGAGAATCAAGACCTTGACTTGGTCTTGATAATATAGCTGTTGGATCTTAATACCGAGCTTAATATTGATATTATAAACTTAATACACAAGATTATATAGTCGTTAGCATTAAACACACATTATGGCATTCAACACGGTCCGTGTTGGATCAACACGGTCCGTGTTGGGAGTAACACAGTCTGTGTTGCCTCAACACGACTCGTGTTGAGCCCAGAATGGTTTTTGTCGCTCTCTGGAGACCAGCACGACTCGTGCTTGTCTCTTATACACTCGTGTTGATCATATTATCAATGTTTATCTTATATATGATCTTTGTAATCATGATTCCTCATGTTATATAATCTTCTTATACTCTTGAAATAATTCTAACACTAAGTGTCAAACTCGTTTTTAGGAAAGCAATTCCCTAGAACTCTTTCTCCCTTGATTTGAACCCTTGATTGATTTCCTTACTTTATTAGTTTAATTAGTTTCTAAGACCCTTCCAAAATCTAAAACTCGATTAGCTTAGCGATCACATAGAGAGCTAGTTAGATGTGTTGCTAATTGAGTCCATGTGGGATCGACCTTTACGTGCTACACCGTACACCTGTGGGATCGATCCCAAAATATTTTGTCCCTTTTATATATAATTCCAAAAATTACATTTCGTTTACCTTAGTTAATAGATTTATTTATCACTTTTTACAACTCTAACAATTATTATCTCCAATTAAAGTAAGGTTGTTTTTGTAAATTATAAATTTTTCACCCTAATTCCTAATATGCATTAGTTTTCTCAAGTTATGTAAATGAACAAATATAATAGAATAGAGGTTGTGTGTGTGTGTGCGCGCGCGCATAAACCAGTGCCTAGACTCGGACCCGTCCATTTTTTGGTGGATCCTAACCCAAACTAGACCCAACGGGTCATTTCTTGGACCTAAACCCGTCTAAATGGGACATGCCTTATTGGGTCAAGCCTAAGACCCACTATCATTCCTGCCTACCATTTCAGAAACTCTTTTCTTGATCTATATGTTAGTTAAATTTTAAAAATTGTGTCCATTGATTTCTCAACATAATCAACGTCCAATCATATGAAAGTACTATTACCTTCGTTCCATATTAATTGTCGTCTTTGGAAATCGTACAGTCAAATTTCAGAAATTTAGACCATGAATTTCTCAATATATATATAATAATTTGCTATTTAAAATTACCACCTTTAGATTGGCAACGAAAATTGCTAGTATAAAAGTATAATATTGCAATTGTTAATAATATATTATATAAGAAATTATCAATCAAAGAGTAATATTGGAGACCGTAAAAGTCAAAATTATGACAAGATATTAATACGGAATAAAAGGAGTATCATAAAATTTGTAATGAAAAATATGATTATAAGACTATGATGTAATTTTTTGTGAAAAATGCTAAAAGAAATCACTAATAAATTAAAAATAGTAAAGGTTGCATAATATTTATTAATATGCAATAGATAAAGCACATAACACACGAGCTAAGGTCACTTTTAGTGATGAATCATTTTTAGTTGAATATGATGTAACATTCATTTATTTAAGGATAAATTGAGTAAATTTATTAATTGCTTAATAATTGAATTATTTGATCAATCTCTCAATTATTTTTTTGTGTTTATCTCTCTCTTTCTCTCCCTCACTCTCTCTCCCTACCTTACTTTGTGTCTTTCCCTCTCCTTAATCCATCTCTCACCATTACCTAGTTTCTATTATCCATTCTCACTATCTAATAATTGTAAATGGTCTAAATGCTAATTGTCAACTGGGGAGGACCCTTTATTATTTTTGTTTTGGAAAATTGTATTCTAATGATCCTTTCTTTTAAGGTCATGTTCTTTAGTGTGGTTCCACATCGCACGTTCCATATTTTTTCATAATTATCACAATATTTCCATATCTTACCATATCATTTCACATTTCCACACTTTACCACAATCGTCATAACTTTCTCTCTTCACTTTTCTCTCCCCTCAATTTTCTCCTCTACTTTTCACATTCTCTCTCCTCATATATCACAACAATCATTTTTACCATATATTTTAGGGATTTTGGCCACAAATAATCCATACTAAAGGGCTTGTGATTGGGAATAATCCAAAGTGACTTTTCGGCCATTGGCAGTCTATACTTTTTCATTATTTTCTCATAGCAATCCAAAGTCGATTTCCAGCACCAGAAAGCTGACGTGGTGACCGGAAAATATGTTTATTCATACTTCAAAAAGGAAATTTACGGTCGCCACGTCAGCTTTCCGGTGTCGGAAATCGATTATGGACTGTTATGAGAAAATAGTGAAAAAGTACAGACTGCCAGTGTCCGAAAAGTCACTTTGAATTATTCCCAGTTACAAGCCCCTCAGTACGGATTATTTGTGGCCAAAAACCCTATATTTTACCATATCTTACCATATCATACCACACTCCACAATAATACCATACCATACCATTTAGAGGTGGACGCAAAAAACCTAAACCGATAATCAAACCAGTAAACCAGTAAAACCAAACCGGTTTGACCAATTAACCGAATTGATGTTTGTGTAAAAGCAGTTTCGGTTAACCAAACCGGTTTGGCCGATTTAGGTTTAGGTTTTGCAATTTTCTAAAACGGTTAACCGGTTTCAATTAACAAAAAAAAATCATAGGTCTGAGACTTTATTGTGCGCCGCTAAAATGGTAAAAAATGAGTGAGTTTTAAATTTTTATTTAAAATTCCAAGCGGGAAACTGAGAAAGTGAATATCTATTGCCACGGTTAACCTTAAACCGCGATTAACTGCATATAATATGTGGTTAACCGGTGGTTTCGATTTGGTTTAAGTTTCTAGATTTCAGAGCGGTTAATCGGTTTTGCGGTTTAAGTTATGTGGTTAATCGGTTATGCCCACCCCTAATACCATTTGCCGCAAAAAAGAACAGTGTATGCTAATAATACCTACTTAATTTGTTTTTGTGTTTTGGCGGTCCAAAAAAAGTAAAAATTATATTTTGGTAGGACATTACCGAATGTATACCCTACATATCATATATTTTGATTTGTATTTGATTCAAAACTTATCCCATGTTCTTTTGTGTGGTTAGAAAGATATAGAAATGATGCGGTGTGGTGAAATTGTGAAAAGTGCGGTAAGGTGTGGAATGGTACGGTAAAATTTGTGGAAAGTGTGGTTGATGTAGTAAGTGAGGAGAGAATGTGAAAAGTAGTGGAGAAAAGTAACAAGAGTGAAAAATGATAAGATATATTGGTAACGATTGTGGTAAAGTGGGGTATGGTATAATAAAGTGGGGAAGTGAACCGTATGGGGATCAGTTCACTTTTAGTTCGTTTCTATCGGACCATTCCCGAGCCTTCTAAGGGGTTTCAGATCCATCGGCAAAAATAAACACAAGGTGTTAAAGGTGTTCAAAGGCGTTCAAATGGCGTGCCTTCACTATTTGGGTCATAACTCCTTCAATACAACTCTGATGAACTTAAAATTTTGGGAGCTTAAAGTAAACATTGAGAGCTTTCCATCGATATCTTATGGGCCTAAAATGAAGTCCGGGTGAAGAAGTTATGCGCGTTTGAAGTTAGCTGAAAAAAACTGCCCATAAACGTTGGTAGCGCCCCGTAAGCGCTGGCAGCGCCTTACCCAGTGACCACCCTTTCCCCTTTTCTGAAGAGACGCTAGCAGCGTCTCATAAACGCTGACAGCGCCTTCCCCCCCTTTTCGCACAGCACGCGTGTTTCTTCCTCTTTTTTTTCATTATTTTCTTCCCCCTTTCCTTTATATACATGTTTCCCCCTCCATTAAACATAGATTTTGATGATGAATGTTTAGGAGCTAGACTCAAGAAAAATTCTCTCAATTGGAGAGTGTTGTAATTGTGGGTTTTCAAACCCTAGTCAATGAAGCTAATCCTTTGGGTGGAAATTGCTTGGTGAATTCTCTTCTTTGTGAGTCGGTGGTTATCCTACACTCTTTGTGAGATTTCTTGGGTGATTCAATACTCTTTGCTTGTCGGAGATCCTTGTGCAAGTGTTTGAGCATCTAAGTTCAATTTGGTGAGATGTCTCTCTTTAGAATAGTTCATATCCTTTAATTTCATGTTTATCTCCATTTTCAAAAACCCTAAAAATTGGTTCATAGTGTTTATGAGTTCTATGGGTGGATTTTCATCATCCACCTGTTTGCATAGACCCAAGGCTTCTGCGCGTCCCTCTCTAGGAAGAATATTGAGTGGTATGGTGAGTTGTGTTACCGCACCACACGTACAAAAGAAGAGGGCCTTAGCATAACATATCCCCGCCATTTTTAATAGATTTACAATGTTTATCTCAATTTTTTTCGGTTTTTATGATTTTTTTCATTTTTATTCCTATAAAAAAATTATAATAATTACTCAAATTCTCAAAATAATAATTTAAAATTATCTTAACAACTACACTTCATAACCTTTCAAGGAGTAGGAATAGAAAAAATATAAGGTAGGAACAAAAAAACATAAAAACATGAAGGTAAATTTGAATATCACTAAAATACAATTTTTTTTTTCCATCAAATGCAAAAATTAAATAAGAATTATTGGCATACTCCATTCGTTATATATTAATTGTCGTCTTTGAAACTTGTGTAGTCAAATTTCAAAAATTTTGATCATAAATTTCTCAATATGTACAATGAGTTGTTATATAAAATTAACACCACTAGATTCATAACAAAAAATATTATTATAAAAGTATAATATTGCAATTATTAATAACATATTATATAAGAAACTACCAATAAAAAAATGACATTGAAGACCGTGAAACTCAAAATTATGACAATTGATATGATACGGAGAGACTATAAAAGCTAAAAGGAAAATTTATTAGAATCCAATTTTCGTTTTTATTTTTGAAAGAAAAAAACCCAAAAATAATACTCCTACGGTCCTACCATCACTTGTGTCAAACAAAAAGCCATCACGTGGACAACACGTGGCACTAGATAAGCCCAAGTTTGCGGCTCCCAACGTCTCCGAAATGTTTAAAAAAAAATTTGAGAAGAAAATGAGAAAAGAAAACATGGTTCATTCCCTCGAAACAAATTTGGAAACATTTGAATTTCTGAAAATCCAAACCTCCATGTGTTCACCCACTTTTCCCCAATTCCCAAAACCCTATCAATCAGTCTACCTCCCAATAAATCCCATACCAGAAAGATCTTCAATTTTTTCTCTCTCTTTCCCCTCAAAAATTCCCATTATCTCTTTGTCTCTGAGTGAAGTAAAGCGAATCTCTCTCCTATATCCTACGCCATAGAAACCCTACAACCCCCCACAAAGCCTCACATTTCCAATCTTCCCCAGAAACATACATTTACATACAACAAGAAAAAAAGAACCACACCATAATTCATGGCCAAAAAGAAGTCGACACAGCATAATAATTCGACCCAAACCCAACAAATTCCTACGCAAACTGATTCTGAGTCTCAAAATCAGAAAATGGAGCCCAACCGTGAAGAAGAACAGCCCCCCACTGCCGCCATGGAAGACCCGGATGAGAAGCTCTCCAAGTTGAAGACCCTTAATGAGAAACTCCTCAAGGATGTCGCTGAGAAGCGGCAGGAGTTGATGTCTTTGTTGGAATCAAAGAAGTCACTCGAGTCTGAGTTGACCCGGTCCGAGTCGGAGATTGAGTCCCTGAAGGTCGAGTTGGCTAAGGTGAAGGATGGTGAGGTGGAGACTGAGGTGGGGAAGGAGGTTGTCTCTGCTTTCGTTGAGTCTCAGGTGGACCAGTTGAGGACAGATAAGGAAGAGCTAGAGAGAGAAAATGAAGGGTTGAAGAGAGAGAAGGAAGGGGTTGAGAAGAGGCTGGAAGATGTGCAGCGAGAGATGGGTGACATTGCTAAGGCCAGGGATGAGATTGAGCAGAAGAAACTTGAAGGTGACTTGGAAATTGGGTCCATGAAGAAACTCGAGACTGAGCTCAGAGATGAAATTGAAAGGCAGAAGGAAGTTTTGAATGAATCAATCCTTGAGAAAGATGCTTTGAAAAATGATTTGGATGCCCAGATTGAGGAGAGGGAGAAATTGAAGGAAAAACTTTCTGAGATTGAAGATAGAGAGAGGAAATCAGCTGAGGAGTTGGAAGTATTGAACTCTAAATATGAAGCTTCAGTGAAGGAGTTAGAGGAAAGTGAGAAAAATGTTCAGAAGATCAAGACTGAATTGGGTTTGTTGGAGAACAAGTGTGAAGAGTTGAAGAAAGAAATTGAGGGTTTGGATGCAGAGAAAGAGTCAATTTTGAGAGAAAAAGATGAGTTGCAAAGAGAGAAGAATGATCAAGAAGTGAGAATTAAGGAGTTGGAGAAGGAAGTCTCAGACTTGAATGGTACAATTTCGAGTCTCCGAGAGGAAGAGGAGAAATTGAGGATGAAGTTCTCTGAGTTGGAGAAGACCAATACTGAAATGGCAGAGAGATTGGATGACATGAGCAGGGAAAGAAACACAATAATGGAGGAGAAGAAGGAGAAGGAGAGGGAAATTGAGAGTTTAACCGAAGAGAAATCAGCGGCTCTGAAGAGCTTGGGTGAGTTGGAGAAGGAATTAGAGAGCTTGAAACAAGCTAAGCAAGCAATTCTTGAAGATAAGAATTGGTTGGAGCAGGCAAAACTAAGGCAAGAGACTGAGATTGCTGAGCTTCGAAACAAGTTGAACGAGCTAGAGACCCTGAAGAAGGCGTTAGAACGAGTCAATCTTGAGCGCGATGAGGCCAAGAGGGCCTTGGAGGAGGAGAAAGCAAAAGGGGTGAACTTAGAAGCCAAGGTTTCAGAAGTTTCAAAGAAAATGGAGGAGACTTTGAGCATGATTGAGGGCTTAAGATCAGCAGGAGACACCCTTTCAGTGCAGAAGAAAGAGCTCGAGGAGAAGCACAACACATTATCCGAAGAAAAGGCTTCGATTCTGAAGAAATGGGAGGATGCCCAGATGAAGATGATTGAGTTAGAATTGTCAATGAAATCGAAAAGTGACATGTTCGAGTGGGCACTGACAATGCTGAAGAACACTTCCCACCAACTGTCTACGGCCAACGGAGAGAATGGTGTGGGCAAAGAGATGGATCTGAGCGACGAAATGAAGCCATATTTGGAGGAATTGGAAGCATTGAGAATGGCTTTTAGAAATAGGGAAGCAATGGTGGGGGAGATGGAGCAGGAATTGGAGACATTGAAGTCATCTGTGGTGGATGCTAAGAAGAAGAAGAGCTTCTGGAGAACGGTTTCTTCTGCTACCACAGTTTTCGCTGCTGTTGTTTCCTTTGCATATGCTGCTGCTAGAGCTCGTTGATGGGGCTCGCACTACTGCTTTTTTTTTCACAAAATAATGTCTTTATATTGTTGCTGGAAGAGACATTTTGACACACCTACAGGCTTTCTTCAGACTTGAAGATGGCATTTTTTTGTTATGCCAAATCTTTACCTTTTTTGGTCATGATGGGGAGCCATCATCATATTGTCATATGTTAACTGTCTAAGGCAAATATGAAATAAATAAGGAAAGATGTATCTGTTTATGTGTGCTTGTAAATGTGGGTGATTTTTGGTAAGTGCAGCTATACATGAACCTGCTGATGTCCCACTGTGTCAGTAAGGGATGTGGCTTATTCAAGTTGTAGAAGCAGAATCAACTGGGTAGTTGTGGAGGATTTTAGGCATTGCAGGCTTTTCTTTATTCATTTCATGTGGATTGGTGTTGATTTCATATTGTTAGTTGTTGTGCTGTGGGTATTATGTGTGGCAGTCTTCTGATTCTAAATTCCATTGACTATTACTGAAGCGAGGTAGGTAGTTGTTGATTGTCATAGTCAGCTAACACTCTGAAGTCAAGCGGAGACTATTATTTCCAATTCCAAGAAAGTAAGAGACCAACAGTAAGTCTCTGAAGAAAGGGAAAGACGGGGCTGTGCTCATTTGAAGGAAGGAGACAAGGATCTTTTTCGTTCTTCCCCCAACAAATGCCTCCAAGGAAACTTTTACCCGACGAAATTTTTCCTGAGAAAATTTTTTTTGGAAAAAAAATGTTACAATGTTTGGTTTACATTTGAAAATATGGGAATGTTTATTTAAAATGTCCAAAGTATCCTTATGTATAAAATTTATAAAGGCTCTGTTCTTTGGATCAAGGTTGTTAAAATCGAGATCCTAACTCGAAACTATGGGGAAGTTAGGATCGGAATCTAGCCCACGTAGGATCGTGGATCGTGTGTAAATAGTAAAATCGTTTTGAGGATTTTGGACCATAAAATCGTAGGATCGTAAATCAGGATCGGGATTTTAATAACTATGCTTTGGATAAGTTACAATTCCACAACACCAAAAAAAAATCGAGAGTTCCTACAACTAGAAACAAATTGACACTCAAATTCGATAAATCAAGCATCCACAACAAACACAATTAATCCTGAATCCACCACAGAATCATGCTCAACAGAAGTAGAACTGAAATCGCCATTGCCAAACCTCAATGAGAGTAAATTCGAAAATCAAGCATCCACAACAAACACAAAGCACATAATCATGCTAAACAGAAGGAGAAGCACTGAAACCTCCATTTCCATACCTCCATGAGAGTGAGCAGGAGTCGTCGAGCAGCATCCCTCACTGGCTGTTTCCCATCCCCCAAACGCTCCACGGCGACCGGAACCAACGCATTGAAGTGAATTTTGAGGTGGTCGCCGACGAGGACGGCGACGTAGGCGAGAGCCTGGAGTCCTCCCTGATTTGTGGACCCCTACAAATCGAGGCCATCGCCGTCGGGAACGAGGTGTTTGTGGACCCGACAACACCACCAAGTACCTCATCTCCGCTAGGGATGGCAATGGGTGTTGGACCTGCCCCAGACCCGCTCGTACCCGCCCCATTTAGGCGGGTCTGGGTCTAAAAAATTTGGACCCATCGGGTTCGGGGCGGGTCTGGGTCCATTAAAAATTTGGCGGGTCCGTGTCCAGGTCCAGACACAGACCCGTGGACCTACCCATGGACCCGTGGACCTACCCATGGACCCGCCACCAGCCTCCATTTTTTCCGACGAAAGGTCGCCAAAGCAACAACCACCATGAGATGGAGTCCGACAATCATCTTCCTCTCCTTCCGATGTAAACCCATCACTACTCAGTCCCTCCCCGTCCCCCGCGATGCTGCCCTCGCTGTTGTCCAAAAGATTTGTTTCTAGGGTCGATTATGGTGATGGTAACATCCGGCAACGAGGTTGTCTTTGTAGCCCTGGCCGAATCTCAGAACAACGCACGATGGTGATCATTTGCGTGAAAGACGGATTGCGGAGTGTGGAGCGATCGTGAAAGGTGGACTATGAATCGATCGTGAAAATCGAATTGCGGACGTACATTGTCATCAAAGCATCCATCTTTCTCAAATAAACCCATTTGCTATGTGCACTACCTGATACACCCACTTTAGATTTCTCCTTCTTGTACCTAATCTTCAAAGCGTTGAACCTATTCCAATAATCGAAGACTGAAACTTTCGTTTTCAACACCGATCTGACACCCTCTCTGCGACGTCGTTCCAGTCTTCGCTTCTCAGTTGGAGAAACCGCTCACCCCAAACTTCTAAAAGGACGAAGGTGCCCTTCTCCGACCACTCGGCTCCATTGTCATTATTTCCACCATCTACTTGTCGCTGCTTCGGCGGGTTTTGACGGCCTGCCATCGCCGGAGACCAGCCACCATGGTTACCGAGTACCGACCTTCCACGATCTGGTCTGTATCATGGTGGTGGTGTTGAGGGCGTGACAAATTAGTAACAGTGGCAATAATGACGGAATCCATCTCGCGGTGTGAACCGTGTTGGGTTCGGGTCCGAGCTTCCAAAGTCGGGCTTGTGGATGATGACAAGAAGTAAGAAATCTCGACCCGACATTTCCACACTAAACCCGCTCACCCGGCCATTTTCAAGAACCGATATACCTTATCAAAGGGTGGGTTGATGAGTATCGAGTTGGCATGGTTAAGGCGAGTCGTCCGATGTTGGAGCTTGGAGAGGCTCGGGGTTTTCTCAACCAACCCCGTGAGCCTCGGGGTCATACCGGGTCGTCTCGAGATGAGAAGCATCGAGGAATTGGGGTTCGGATATAGTCCCAGAGTCAATAAACTTCAAGCAGGAAGCAGCGCCACAAACAGCAAGCGGTCGCGCCCACGACATTGTTCTGGTCTGGGCGTCGCGCCCGTGACAGACCTTGTAACGCCCGCGACACTCGGCAGCAGGCCCAGGAGAACTTGGGGCAGGAGGTGGTCACACCCGCGACACACCTTGTAGCGCCCGCAACGCATTTCGGGAAGCACAGGGTTGTTCCGGACAGTGGGTCGTCCCGCCCACGACAGCTTGTTTCTGCACGTGTTGTGCGGCTGTTAAACGTTGTGTTTTGTTCCGTTTCCCCCCTAGTATAAATACTTGGTTATCACACTATTCTAGGAGATTTTGATGATTAATGTTTGGAAGTTAGACTCAAGAAAATTCCTCTCAATTTGAGAGTTTGTAATTGTGGGTTTTCAAACCCTATTGCAATGAAAGCTAATCCTTTGGGTGGAAGTTGCTTTGTGATTTCTCTTCTTTGTGAGTGGGTGTTTATCCTCTACTATTTGTGAGATTTCTTGGGTGATTCAATGCTCTTTGCTTGTGGGAGTTCCTTGTACAAGTGTTTGATCATCTAAGTTCAATTTGGTGAGATTTCTCTCTTTAGCATTGTCCATATCTTTTAATTTCATGTTTATCTTCATTAATCCAAAAACCCTAAAAAATGGTTCATAGTGTTTATGAGTTCTATGGGTGGATTTCCATCATCCACATATTTTATTTAGACCATAGGCTTCCGCGCATACTCTCCATTTGGTATCAGAGCTAGGCATAGAACTCATAGTTTTGTTAGAGATTTCTTGTTTGTGCCCGGAATTGTTCTTGTTGTTGTGTGGTGGTGATTTTTGGTGTTCTTGGTGTTATTGATATTGTTGAGCAATTTGGGTACCCCCATTCCCTATGTTCATCCATTGTTGTTGGGTGTTATTGTTGTTCTTGATTGTTATTGAATGGTTGGAAGTATTATTGGAGCTTTGTTGTGAAAGTTGGAAATTGTGCACGGAAGGTATTCGATGAAATGATTGTGGGATTTTGTTGTGTTGGTGGTTCTTTTGTTGGTGGATGTTGTTGGTGATGGTTGTGTGATCTTCCGGGTTTGTTCTTCTTGGTGCATTCACCTTGCCGGTTTCACCCCATCTTTCCCCACAAAATTAGCCTCGCAAACCCCCCCTCAAAATTTCCTAGCTACAAAGAACCCAAACCTCCATCAGCTCAAATTATACATCCCACAAGAAAACCAATCTCCACAAACGGCCTCCATGTCCTATGCTTCAGGTAAACATGATGTCCTTTTTTCCCCTAAACCCAAACCCAAACCAACCTTTGAGGAGAATCTTCAACGTATCGAAGAGAAGGTTTTAGAAGTGCAACGTCGAATGAGTGACATACTCTATGCTATGACCCCTACGCAACTAGAGTCCTCGAAATGGGATCGTGGTATTTCAACTTGGTCTTCTAGAACGCACCATAGTGGTTATTCGAGGTATTTTGATGATTAACGATATGGTGGTTCTCGAGGAAGAAGAATGGAGGAGAAGGTTGCTTCATGGCCTTCTAGGAAGGGAAGTGCTCATTCTTGGAGTAAGGCTTCATCCAAGGGAAGTCGAACTCCAAAGCTACCCAAACCATCTTCGTGAGCTCATAAGAAAAGTGCGAAATATCTTTGGAAGATCAAGGGTAGTAAATGCTTCACATGTCGGGTTTATGGCCACTACCAAGCCCAATGCCCCACGAAGATGGTTTAAAGCTCCAAAGCAAGTGAGGTAGCCACACTGGAGGTTCTAAAGACTAGTGTTGAGGTTCGTGCACAAGAAGGGGAGAGTTCAACTCCTAGGCGATCCTTTATCATGACCAAGGATTCCCGGGATAACTCTCAACGGAAGAATATCTTCCGAACTTGTTTCACCGTCGACGAGAAGGTGTGCAAGGTCATCATCGACGGTGGGAGTTGCACCAACTTGGCATCTACCTACATAGTTGAGAAACTCCAATTGTCGGTCTCGGCTCATCCTCAACCGTATAGCTTGCAAGGGCTAAAAAATGGTGGCGACTTCGAGGTAACCCAACAAGTCTTGGTCTCTTTCTCCGCTGGTTCTTATGAGGATAGTGTTCTTTGTGATGTTGTCCCCATGGATGCTTGCCATTCACTACTTCGTAGACCTTGGCAATTTGATCGGCATGTTATCCATGATGGTCGGAAGAACACTTACACTATCCGTATGGGAGAAGAGAAACTCAAACTCATTTCTTTACCTCCTTTCGAAATCGATACACCACAAACCGGGGTGGGAAGTGAGAAGAGAAACCTCCAAGAGAGTGAAACACGCGATGAGAGTGCTTCGAGCAAAGGAAAGCCACATCGGGCTTTACTTTTGCGAAATGGCGACCATAGTGAGAGTAAGAGTTCCCAAGCACCACAAAAATTTCCTCTTCCATTCCTTAACCCCTTACCTCCACTAAACAAGCCTCCTACCTCCTTCTTTCATTTGGACGATGGGTATATTGTGGGGTTTGATGCTTGTTGGGTATCTAGTGTGATTGCTCGTGGCATTCGGAATGTTCGGAGTTTCTCGGAGCCAATTGAAGGAGAGTGCCTCGGTTTTAACCCCTAAGAGTTGAGGGCAACACTTTTTCAAGAGGGGGAGTATGAACCGTGTTGGGTTTGGGTCCGAGCTTCCAAAGCCGGGCTTGTGGATGATGACAAGAAGGAAGAAATCCCAACCCAGCATTTCCACACTAAACACGCTCACCCGGGCATTTTCAAGAACCGATATACTTTCTCAAAGGGTGGGTTGATGAGTATCGGGTTGGCATAGTTAAGGCGAGTCGTCCGATCGTGGTCATACCAGACCGTCTCGTAATGAGAAGCATCGAGTAATCGAGGTTCAGGTATAGTCCCAGAGTCAATAAACTTCAAGCAGGAAGCAGTGCCATAAACAGCAAGCGGTCGCGCCCGAGTTAGCTCAGTCGCGCCCGTGACAGACCTTGTAACGCCCGCGACACTCGGGAGTAGGCCCAGGAGAACTTGGGGCAGGAGGTGGTCGCACCCGCGAAACACCTTGTCGCGCCCGCGACATATTTCAGGAAGCACACGGCTGTTCCGGACAGTGGGTCGTCGCGCCCGCGACAGCTTGTTTATGCGTGTGTTGTGCGGCTGTTAAACACTGTGTTTTGTTTTGTTTTACCCTAGTATAAATACTTGGTTAACACACTTTTCTAGGAGATTTTGATGATTAATGTTTAGGAGTTAGACTCAAGAAAATTCCTCTCAATTAGAGAGTTTGTAATTGTGGGTTTTCAAACCCTATTGCAATGAAAGCTAATCCTTTGGGTGGAAGTTACTTTGTGATTTCTCTTCTTTGTGAGTGGGTGTTTATCCTCTACTCTTTGTGAGATTTCTTGGGTGATTCAATACTCTTTGCTTGTGGGAGATCCTTGTGCAAGTGTTTGATCATCTAAGTTCAATTTGGTGAGATTTCTCTCTTTAGCATTGTCCATATCTTTTAATTTCATGTTTATCTTCATTAATCCAAAAACCCTAAAAAATGGTTCATAGTGTTTATGAGTTCTATGGGTGGATTTCCATCATCCACATATTTTATTTAGACCCTAGGCTTCCGCGCATACTCTCCATTTGGTATCAGAGCTAGGCATAGAACTCATAGTTTTGTTAGAGATTTCTTGTTTGTGCCCGGAATTGTTCTTTTTGTTGTGTGGTGGTGATTTTTGGTGTTCTTGGTGTTATTGATATTGTTAAGCAATTTGGGTACCCCCATTCCCTGTGTTCATCCATTGTTGTTGGGTGTTATTGTTGTTCTTGATTGTTATTGAATGGTTGGAAGTATTATTAGAGCTTTAAGGTGAAAGTTGGAAATTGTGCACTGAAAGTGTTCGATGAAATGATTGTGGGATTTTGTTGTGTTGGTGGTTCTTTTGTTGGTGGATGTTGATGGTGATGGTTGTGTGATCTTCGGGGTCTGTTCTTCTTGGTGTATTCACCTTGCCGGTTTCACCCTATCTTTCCCCACAAAATTAGCCTCGCAAAAAACCCCTTCTCAAAATTTCCTAGCTACAAAGAACTCAAACCTCCATCCGCTCAAATTATACATGTAACACCCCGGATATATGGATAAAGTGTGGCTTAAAGGATTTGAAATGACTACTCATATCACCAAGGTGCACCTTCTTTTATGGTAGCTCATCCGTTGGGAACTCCTCAGTTAAGCGTGCTTGGTTGAGAGTAATACTAGGATGGGTTACCTCCTGGGAAGTTTTCCCAGGCAGCGTGTGAGCGAGGACGAAGCACGCTGGAAAGACTCGTGGTGATTTGTGGGGCTAGTCAACGATCCTTGAAGTCGTTCCCGGTAATGTCCGCGGCCCGGGAGGGGCCAGGGCGTTACAGATGGTATCAGAGCCGACCCGCGACCGTGAGTTGCACCAGTGGACGGGAGAGCCATGGGCAGTCACCTAGCGGGGCAAAGATTCTGGTGTGTGTTGAGGCACAACGAGGACGTTGTGCGCTTAAGTGGGGGTGATTGTAACACCCCGGATATATGGATCAAGTGTGGCTTAAAGGGTTTGAAATGACTACTCATATCACCAACGTGCACCTTCTTTTATGGTAGCTCATCTGTTGGGAACTCCTCAGTTAAGCGTGCTTGGTTGAGAGTAGTACTAGGATGGGTGACCTCCTGGGAAGTTTTCCTAGGCAGCGTGTGAGCGAGGACAAAGCACGCTAGAAAAACTCGTGGTGATTTGTGGGGCTAGTCAATGATCCTTAAAGTAGTTATTGGTAATGTCCGCGGCCCGGGAGGGGGCCGAGGCGTTACAATACATCCCACAAGAAAACCAAGCTCCACAAATGGCCTCCATGTCCTATGCTTCGGGCAAACACGATGTCCTTTTTTCCCCTAAACCCAAACCCAAACCCAAACCAACCTTCGAGGAGAATCTTCAACATATTGAAGAGAAGGTTCTAGAAGTGCAACGTCGAATGAGTGACATGGAGTTGTCGGAAACCATGGAGTTGCTTTTGGTCAGGGAAAGATTGGTTTTGCTTTTTAGTTGATTACAATTACTGACAAATGTGCCCTTAAAAAATAAATTCTTAATTAATTATACATGAATTTATATAATTTAAAAAACAAAATTGAGAAATTTCAAAAATAAATAAAATCAATGAATGAGATTTGATCATGCCATATGTACGGTAGATATTATGGGAATTACCATAACTACCATAATTTCCAAAAATTGGAAATTACCTTACCTTTTTGGAAATCAAAAATAGTGTTCATAATTAAGATTGACGACCAAAATTTCACAAAACCACTTGCCCAACTCATTTCCAGATTGAATCAAAACAGGTCCGCTATCCACAAAACCCAAATAAAAAGACATTATAGATTCAATTTTACTTTAAAAAACATTGAACAAAACCCATACATACTCATATATACGATTTTACTTTGGAAAAACTTTAAAAAACCACACCCAAACACTAAAAACTGGTGATTTGTTTTGCTAATTCCCCTGCTACAACCTTATGCGTATTTAAAGTCCTATCGGTCAATTATGGCTTTGGACTGCTGTAATTTTGCGATTGTTGATTTTGAAAACCTTGTGGTGCAGTTTGTGGACGTGAAAGTTGAGTGGATGCATATAGACATGGCTAGTCCTGTTTGGAATGAGAAGAAACATTCAGCAACTGGTTTTGGAGTTTCGACCTTGGTGGAATGGGTCCTGAACAACTCTGCATAATTTAACCAAACTCCTATGAAGCTACGAAGAGGTCACCGAATCGAAGGTCCGTTTGGATCAAGAGATATGATATTTGAATCGGCTTTGGATTCGGATTCGGATTCGGATTCTCTCGATCTGGTTTCTCGTTACTATGATGAATCATTGTGTTACTTGATCTTGATCTTGATATTGTTCTCTATACTGTTACTTGATCTATTCTTTTATTGATGATATATCCGGAAATGATCATCAACGACCGTGAAACCGGAAGATCTAGAGGTTTCGGATTCGTCACCTTCGCCAACGAGCAGGCAATGAGGGACGCAATCGAAGGAATGAACGGGAAGACTCTTGATGGTCGTCAAATCACCGGTCAACGAGGCTCAGTCCGACGGATCCGGCGGAGGCGGCAACTGCGATTACGACGACAGTGGCGGAGGATACGGCGGAGGCAACCGCGGATACGGAGGCTGTGGCGGTGGTTACGACGGAGGCAACCGCGGATACGGAGGCTGCGGCGGTGGTTATGGAGGTCGCCGAAGGAGGCGGTGAATTCTGGCGGCGATCACTTCGCGGTAACTCAAGCAAAACTGGAGGAATTAGAATTGTAAGAATCTGGAATGATCTGGTTGTGTCTTGGTATGGTGTCTTCTTCTCCTTCAACAAGTCGGGATCTTCGGGTCGGGTCGGATATGTGTTACTGTGTTCGGGTTACTGTTTCGTGTTACTTTGGGTTACTTTGAATTTTTTATCTCTATGGTTACTTTGGTTCTGGTTTTTATGTTACTTAAAAAAAATGCTATTATGTTTACCGTTAAATTACCTGACGTGCGTTTTCTTTCCGTTAAATATATATATGTTTCACATGGAGCTTTTAGGACTGCGAGTAGGTTACTTGGAATTTTTAGTAACTGAAAAATATTAGTTAGAAAATTTTCGGTTATCGGGTGATTTTTATTAGGATCTGTTTGTAGGATCTGTTTAAGAAAAATTGTTGTTTTTAGAGAGAATTTTTATGATATGTATTAAATAAATTTAGGTTTCTTTCTACAAATTTTCTAACCTAGTTTTCCCCCCTAAACACCCTAATTTCTCCCTCCATTTACAAAATTTGAATCAGATTCCCCCCCCCCATCTGCACGTTTCCCTCCTCTCTCTCTTCCCTTGTATAATCTACTGGGTATTAGGCACCATCACGTCGAGCCATGCAACAGCCTCCCTCCTTCTTTTCTATTTAAATGTAGTTGTGCTTTCACCCCAGCAACATCACACCCTTCTTCTTCTTTTTCTTCTTCTTCTTCTTCTTCTTCTTCTTCTTCTTCTTCTTCTTCTTCTTCTTCTTCTTCTTCTTCTTCTTCTTCTTTCTCTTTCCTTCTTCATTCCATTGCTACTGCTGCTCGTGCAAACCCAAAAACCACCATCACCTGCCACCACCTTCTCCTCTCGTCTCCCTTCCTCTTCCACTCTTTCCTCCTCCTCCCTCCTCCACTTCATTTTCTGACCACCGCAACAACCACCTCGATGTCACCACACCGCCACCGACCCAACTGACCCTCTCTCTCAGTCCCTCCGTTCGTCCTCGTTGTGGGCCACCACCGCCGCCGCCCAACCATCGTTGACCATCGCTGCCGACTCCCCGACACCAGAGGGCGCTCGTACCACCTTCTCCATCACCGGAGTCGCCGTCGGAAACCACCGGACGCGAGGAAACAAACCCCGCTGTTGTTGTTGCTGTGACTGTCGTGGCAGCGGTGTTCTTCTCCTGAAGAAACCTCGTCTGTGCAAAAGTCATTATCTAATGCAGGATAAAGGGCATTGACCTGAACAAGCAACAATGCCATTCAAGGGAACCTCACAAAACGAAACAAGGGCCTTCACTGTGAAGTCCTGAGTTTTGAAGTGAAAGACAAATAAATAGGGAAGTTTTCTGGAGTTTCTAAAATTGAATTCTGCCTATTCTAAACCAGATTGATTGATTACAATTTCTTATCTTTGCAGAATATAATCGATCAAGATTTCGGAAGAATATTCGAACAGAGATCTCCAAACCGATTCTCTCAAAAGGAAGGATATCAAAGCTGGAAATGGAAGGATAATCAAATCGCCAAGTTAGAAAGAATCGCAGAAAAAGTCCAACGACTCTATTTTGGATGCTTGCGAACTTTCCTATAAGAAGACCACTCATCCACTGGAAGAAAACAATCGATTCCACGGAAGCAATTGACTGTTCAAACAAAGAGTATGTTCTTGTGTTTGAGTGAAAGTGTTCGGAGTTTTTTTGTGAGAGTGCTATCAAACTCTAAACGGATCTAGAGTTGTGTTAGGCTTTCGTTTTCGAATCCTAGACGGAATTAGGATTCAACTCGTGTAAACACCAAACTGAGATTTGGTGGGTGTAGTTTTCCAGAAATAAGAAGCGTCCATTGTAAGGCGCTTGGTTCTCTGTAACCCTAAGGTCCTTTACCTTAGGAGATATCCAACGCTATTCAATTGACTAAAATAAAGGAGGTTATTCATATTTCACTTATTGTCCTTTATCTTATTATCAGTTATTGAATTGTGTTGAACCTTAATCTGAGCAGATTAAGGGACTAACGTCCTTTACCAATGATCTAATTTTGCAGAAATTTTCATAACCCTATTCACCCCCCCCCCCCTCTAGGGTTCTTTCAATTGGTATCAGAGCCTAGTCCACCGAAAATTTAGAGACTAATCGCTTTGTGGCAAAGATCATGGGAGATGACAACATGGGAGACTTAAGTCAAGGACGTTCATGGAACAGATCACCCTTGTTAACAGGTGACAACTACAGAATTTGGAAACACCAAATGGAGGTCTTCTTGAGAAATCAAGATGAGGATATTTGGGACATAGTCAACAAAGGAAAATATCCTACTCCCCAGAAGACCGCTAAAAATGGAACAACAAGCGACAAACCAAGATCTGAGTACACGCCTGAGGAAAAAGAACAAGCAAAGAAAAATACTCATGCGCATTATCTTTTAATTTGCAGTCTTAACTCTAATGAATTTGAAAGGGTGTCTAATCTTGATACAGCTCAGCGGATATGGGACTACTTGGTCACGACCTACGAACGAAACAAATCAAGTGAAAAAGACCACGATCAATATATTGGTTCAAAAGTATGAAGGCTTCAAGATGGAAGAAAATGAGTCCATAGAGTCAATGTTCAAAAGATTCAGTGCAATCATCAACCATCTCAAGTCCCTTGGGAAAACTTATTCCAATGAAGAACAAGTAAACAAGGTCCTTCAGTGTCTTCTCAGGCATAAATGGGCACCAAAAGTTACGGCAATAGAAGAAGCTCAAGATCTAGAGACCTTGAAAATTGAAGAGTTGATCGGCGCACTCCTTGCACACGAGATACGACTGTCTGAAGGCAGTCAGACCAAGGACATTGCCCTCAAGAGCACCAAGGAACCAGAAGAAGAATCAGAAGAGGATGATGAAGAAACCATAGCCATGCTAGCTAAAGGTTTCAGACGACTATACAGAAAGAATCCCAGATTCCGTGGCTACCTAAGAGAATCATCCTCCGAATGACCTTCACCCAAAGGTAAATCTCAAATCAAGGATGAAAATGAATACAAATGCTTTGCTTGTGGTGCAACAGATCACTTGGTCAGAGAATGTCCTCACGTGAAGAAAGTCAAGGAACAAAGTGACTTCAGAGGAAAAAGATTGAGCAGCAAAGCTATGGTTGCCACATGGAGTGAAAGTGAAGGCAGTGAAAGTGAAAGCGAGTCCGATGAAATTGTAAATCTTTGTCTCATGGCAAAGGACCTTACAGAAACACAGGCAGATGAAATACAAGAAGATGACAATGATGAGGTATTTACAAATCTCTTTCTGAAATGTCCTCAACATAATCTAAAACCAAGACTGCTTAATCTACTTGATTACATTGCCACCCTCATTGACAAAGTACACTACCTCACTAGAATTGCTGAGACAAATTCCAAAACCATAGAAACCCAACATGAGATAATCAAACACCTCACCATTGATAATATCAGTATGAGAGAGGAGATGATCCAAAACCGAAAAGAGTTGAACTCCATTCTCAATCAAGAAATAAACCTGGTTCACTTTACTCTACACTCTGAGAAGAAAACCTCTACAGATAAACCTAGTTCACCAAAGACCAAACCAGATTCCTTGCCTTTTCGCAAGCCCACTCTTACACCAAAACCAAGGACCAAAACCAAGGACCAAAACCAAGTGGGTTCCAAAGAAGCCAAACTCAATGCCTATACCTCAAGATAAAAAATTCCCTTCTTAAAAGCCTGGACCAAAGAGAGGTATAATGTCCTTCAGTGCAGGTATGTCTCAGGGCTCACAACGACTTCTGGTATTTGGACAGCGGATGCTCGAGACACATGACTGGAGATCCAACCAAATTCAGAGAACTCATGGACAACAAAGGTAGGAAGTTAATGTTTGGAGACAAAAGCCAAGGGAAGATCCTTGGAGTCGGCAAGGTCGGTAAGGACTCAGTCAACTGTATAAATGATGTATATTATGTAGAAGGTTTAGAGTATAATCTTTTAAGTATTTCTCAGTTTTGTGATAGGGGTTATAAAGTTTGGTTCAATAAGAACTCATGTGTTGTAGAGAAAGAATCTCGTGAAATAGTCCTTAGAGGTCATCAGATGAACAATGTGTATGTTATTGACCTCAGTGATCATATGACAAATGACCTCACATGTCTTAGAGTTGCATCAGATGAAACCTGGTTATGGCATCATAGATTAGGACATGTGAGCAAGAAAACCCTTCAAAAGCTAAAACACCTAGGCTTGGTTAGAGGACTACCATCTCAGAACTTCATTCATGACAAAGTATGTGATGCATGTACAAGAGGTAAACAGACCAGAACCTCCTTCAAACCTGTGTCTCAAGTAACCACCTCTAGATGTTTAGAACTGTTGCATATGGACCTCTGTGGACCTATTCCATACAAAAGTCTAGGAGGACGCTCATACATACTAGTCATTGTTGATGATTATTCAAGATTTACCTGGGTTTTATTTTTGAAGGATAAGACAGAGGCTTACCCAGAGTTTGAGAAACTATACAGACAACTCAAGGTCCTTACAGGACTCAGTCTGGTGTCTATAAGAACAGATCATGGAAGAGAGTTTGATAATCAAGATCAATTTGAAAAATTATGTGATCAAGAAGGAGTTACACATAATTTCTCTGCCCCAAGGACACCGCAGCAGAATGGTGTGGTTGAACGGAAGAACCGCACACTGGAAAACATGGCCAGAACAATCATCTGTGAGAACAATCTACCCCTCTTTCTTTGGGCTGAAATTATAAATGCTTCAAATTATATTCTCAACAGATGTACCATAAGGTCCTTCATGAAGAAGACACCCTATGAATTGTTCAAGGGTGTAGACACCCGAAAAGTGTCTTATAATTATGTATTTTTTTTTATTTTATCTTTATTTTGGTTTAGGAAAATGCCAAGAATTTTGAAATGCAAAAAAGATGAAGAAATGAAGGAAACCCCCCCCCCCCCAAAAAAAAAAAAACCATCACAAAAAAAAGCTCAATCAAAACAGGCCAAAAAAAGTAAAGCTTGGCACGCGGCCCAAAGCAGGACTGCAACCCGGATATGGGCATACCTGCAGGTAATCAGGTGGGTTATGCCTGACCCAGGTCACCTCAAGAAGTGTGCCCACCTCGGAAAGCGTGCAACTGGGCTTCTCCTAGGCCCAGCATACCGGCATGTATTCTGTCGGGTCGGGCCGGGTTGCCTCGGGAAGCGTGCCCACCTCGAAAAGCATGCAACTGGGCTTCTCCCAGGCCCAGCATACCGACAGGTATTCTGTCGGGTCGGGCCGGGTTGCCTCGGGAAGCGTGTTGACTTCGGAAAGCGTGGTCCACCTCGGAAAGCGTGCAACTAGGCTTCTCCCAGGCCCAGCATACCGGCAGGTATTTGGGCGGGTCAAGCCCGACCCGGTTTACCTCGGGAAGTGCACTGACCTAGGGAAACGCGCAGCTAGGCGCCTCCAAAGCCCAGCATGCCTGCAGGTATTGTGGGCGGGTTCTGCCCGACCCAGGGCACCACCATCCACCTCGGAAAGCGTGCCGCGACCTAATTTTTCGCGCAGCTGGGCCTAATACTTGGCGATATTATGCCGCATTTTTCCCCCTCTTTTTTAACCTAATTCTCAACCCTAATTTCTCCTATAAAAACCCCTCTCATCTCCCATTTCAGGACACACCGAAATCACCCTGGCGTATTGACACTTGGTGATTTCATCTTCTTTTCTCCCTCTTTATTTCTCTCATTTTTGCATACACTTAATTGGCATTTTATATCATTTCTCTTTATCTCTTTTCCACTCATATTATTTTGTAACTTGAGTTAATCCTAAACTCGACCTAAATAATATGGATTGTTTGTGAATAAAGGTACGTTTGTATTTAATTCTTTTATTTCTCGTATTTAATTCTCGCTTTATTATCGCATTGTATGTAACTAAATAACACTAATTACGCTAATTAATACTCTGTTCTATTCTCTTCTTCTCTTCCTCTTCTTCTTTCTTTTATTTAACCGGTTTAGTAAAGTTCGTTCGCTGAACGGGCGGATTCGGGAATTTATATTCTCGAATCCGTAACCTTACCCCCGGATCCGGATCTCGTGGTTCGTGGTTTGTGGAGTCTCAACTTTTGAGTTTATTAATTTTCGTTCAAAAATTAATTGGTGGCTCTTCTTCCTTTTTTTTCTTGTTTTTCTTTTCTTCTCGCTTTTATTCCTTTTCTTTTCGTATTTTATTTTCTGTATCGAAAAGCTAATTTTTAAAAAAAGGATTTTATCTTCAGTTTTTTTCTGTTTCCGAAACAGATCCCGAGGTCGATGCATTTAAATACTGGCGGTATTCCGCCACCCCGCACTCTGATCCGATTCTGTGCTCAGGACCCTTTCTCGGGGCCACTGACTCACAATACCTGCAGGTATTGCTACAGTAAGTCATCCCGACCCCAGTCCCGGGACTCTCTGTTTATTGTTTTTTTTTCCTTTTCTTTTTTGTTTTTCTTTTATTTGTTGTTTACTTTCTGAATAAATAAAATCTTTAGACTTTAATAAAATCTAAAAGAAAAGACTTTATTTAAATTTTAACTTTAATTTATTTAAACGGAGATCCAAGCAAATCTTCTCAAAGAAAAGACACCACTTTCGACTCGCCGTTTACCGCGAGGGATACCACGGGAATTTTCTCGGGTCCCACAAAGGGTAAGACACCAAATGTAGCTCATCTCAAGGCCATTGGATGCAAATGCTTCGTTCATAACAATGGCAAAAAGGCCTTAAGCAAATTTGAACCAAGAAGTGAAGAAGGAATTTTGGTAGGATACTCCTTATCTAGCAAGGCCTACAGAGTCTACATTAAAGCATCCAAATAGGTGGAAGAATCCATTCATGTTGTCTTCGATGAAACTGCCACCACTCCATCAGAAAGGTCCTCCATCAAATTCCAGATTCATCAAGACGATGATGACGAGGACACACCTCGTATATATCAGCAAGGTCCTCCTCAACAAAATGAAGAACCTCCTCCAGATGACACCATGCAATCAACTTCAGAACATGAGGGAAATGAAGCTCAAGGACCTTCGCATGATGCAGAACAAGGATCTTCCTCCAGTGAAGGACAAGGACCTTCACTGACAGAAACTCCTCAAATGGCTGATACTGCACAACAAAACACTGAGGAGTCATCAAGGACCTTCAGGTTCAAACCTGCTCATCCAGCTGATAACCTCCTTTCAGGTCTGGAAACAGGTATTAGAACTCGCTCCTCTCTTAGAAACTTCTGTGCCTTTCACGCATTTGTTTCTCAGATTGAACCTAAAGGACCTGAAGAAGCTCTAAAGGACAGCAACTGGATCTTTGCCATGCAAGAAGAACTCAACTAGTTTGAAAGAAACTTAGTCTGGAAGCTTGTCCCAAGACCAAAGCATCATCCAGTCATTGGTGTAAAATGGGTCATTAGAAATAAACTTGATGAACATGGCACTATGACAAGAAACAAAGCAAGATTGGTGGCCAAAGGATACAACCAAGAAGAAGGCATTGATTACGAAGAAACCTTTGCCCCAGTTGCCCGACTAGAGGCCATTCGGATACTTCTGGCCTATGCTTCATCGGTTCATATGAAGCTATACCAAATGGACGTCAAAAGTGTTTTCCTAAATAGACATTTGAAGGAAGAAGTCTATGTTCAGCAACCTCAAGGATTTGAACAAATTGATCCAAATACTCATGTCTACAAACTTCAAAAGGCCCTTTATGGGCTCAAGTAAGCCCCTAGAGCTTGGTATGAAAGACTGAGTTCCTTCCTCCTGAAAAATGGATTCAAACGAGGTCTCATTGACAAAACACTGTTCATCAAAACCTCAGGTCAGGATTTTGTTATAATTCAAGTTTATGTGGATGACATTATATTTGGTGCTACTAATGAAACTTTAGTGAAGGACTTCTCTGATCTTATGAGTAAAGAATTTGAGATGAGCTTAGTAGGAGAACTTAGCTTCTTCCTTGGCTTACAAATCAAGCAAAATGAAGATGACATCTTTGTAAATCAGAGTAAGTATGTGAAAGAACTTTTGAAAAAATATGGTCTAGAAACAGTAAAGCACAGCAGCACCCCAATGTCCTCTACCCTAAAACTTGATCATGATCCTATTGGTAAGGCCGTTCCTGACAAAAATTTCAGAGGTATGATCGGATCTCTTCTTTACCTAACCGCAAGTCGTCCTAATATTATGTTTAGCGTATGCTTGTATGCTCGGTTTCAAAGTGCTCCTAAAGAATCTCACTTGATTGCGGTCAAAAGAATTCTGAGATATCTTGCAGGTACCAAGGACCTTGGACTATGGTACTCGAGTCACAATCCCCTTTATGTCACTGGGTATACAGATGCTGACTTTGCTGGATTGAGAACTGATCGCAAAAGTACTTCTGGAGGATGTCAAATGCTTGGCGTATCTCTGATATCCTGGCAATCCAAAAAGCAAAATGCAGTTGCCCTCTCTACGGCAGAAGCAGAATACATTGCAGCCGGGGCTTGCTGTGCACAACTTCTATGGATCAAACAACAGATAAAGGACCTTGGGATAGAATTCACAGACATTCCAATCAAATGTGACAACCAAAGTGCGATTAAAAACACAAAGAATCCGGTTCAGCACTCACGCACCAAGCATATTAATGTCCAACATCATTTCATAAGAGATCATATAGACAAAGGCCACATCACATTGCAATTTGTTCCTACTCATCACCAACTGGCATATATCTTCACCAAGGCCCTTCCCACTGAGCAATTCATTACTAACAGAAGGGAGCTTGCTATGTAACAACCTGATGACCAGTTGAGGGGGAGCTAGAGTTCTCCCTTTCAGGGGGAGCAAAGGCCCTCTGCCAGGTATGTTCTGCTCTCTTACACTCATGAAGGTCCTTAACACTCTTGTCATACAACCTCCTTGAGTCTATCTCACATAAAACCTTGGCATAGAATCATCCTGACAGTTTCTCAATAACTGCTCGGTATGATTTTTTTTCCATATTATTTTACTCTACTGTTTCTTTTTTTTTTTAACTTCCGTCATTATCCATCCCCTTCCTTTTATTCTCTCTCACAAAAATCTACCCTCACCCTTTCTCTCTCCAATCCCCATCAATCACATCACAATCAATTATCCCCAACCTCCAGTTTCCTTCCCAACGCACTCCTTCCCCTTTTCAAAATATTTCAAATATTTTCTCCTTCCCGTCCCATATCATCTCCTACTCCAACCGCCCCTTAAATTTTTCCTCTTCCCTTTTTCAGACTTACCTGCCTTAATTACTCCCTTCCTTCTATAAATCGTCCCCCTTCTCCCTCATCCTATTTAACCACCACCACACCTTTTCTATCATCATCACAACCTTTCCCCACCCATCACCATCGTCGTCCCTACTCTCTCCCTCTCCACCATGAAGAAAAGGGATGCTCAGAGATCATCTGCTCCTTCCCCTCCTACTGGAGTCGCCAAACGACTTCGTTCACGCAAAACCTCCCCTATCCCAACTCACTCACACTCATCCTCTTCTGCCCCCTCACCGTCCCTCCTCCATCCACCACTCTGGCCCTCCCACGAGACCAAAAACTCGAAAATCTAGGCAGCCGTATGATTCTCTGCTGCGAATATGTTGATCTCGACTCCCTCATAAAGATCTTTCCATCTTTCGCCATCCTCAAGGACCTCGGGTGTTCATCCTTTTTTTATTGTGAACCGGTAATCTAACCCTCCCTTGTCCTTCCATTTTATGCGAATATGGTCTCCATGTCTAGTCGATCCCTCCAAACAACTGTCGCAGGTGTCGAAATTTTTATCAATCCCAACCTCATAGAACGTATCTTAGGGCTCACCTCTGACCCCACTAAGCCACCCCTAGCCCTCCCTTCTGACCCAAAACAAAAACTGCGTAGGCGATTTGCTCGCCCCTCTGAGCAAGAGAATACCCAGTACACCGGCCTCACCTCTGAAGCTAGGTTTCTCTACTACACTGTTGTGCGCACTATCCTTCCCAGAGGCTCAGACAAAGAAACCATAAATGAAGCTTGTGCCTCCCTTCTCCTGAATGTCCTTATTGGTCAACACCCCGAAATTGGGGAAATGGTCGTTCACCATATCATGTGTTCTACAAGTTCCACCTCTGGGCCTCTCCCCTATGGAAATCTTCTTACTAAAGTGTTTCAATTCTGTCGAGTCCCTCTTGATGGTGCTGAACAATCCTCCATCAATTTTCCCACTATTGGTCCCTCACTGCTTCTCACTCTTGGATACCAACAACAGCCAAACTGCTCTTGGCTCCATACTAATGAAGTTAAAGCAACAGAGGCCTCCACTTCAGCAGCCGCCACCAAGGACGTTCAAACTGCTTTCCAAGCACACCTCTCCAGCCTTCAGAAGGAAGTACACTCTCTGCGAGATGAAGTCATGGTTCTTCGCGACGAAGTCAAGGCCCTCACCGTCATACGCACTGATCTCCTCAGCACCACTGCTGATCTAAAGGACCTTCTCCTCGCCACTCAGAAGGATGTTTCAGAAACCCCTGCTCCAACACCCATCCCAGCTGACCCCACTATTCCTGATCCCTCCTCCTAGATATCTCATACTTTCCGCTGTTTTTGAACTGTTTTTTTTTTTTTTTTGCCAAACATTCCTCCTGTTTCCTTTCTGGTGAAAGCCAAAAAGGGGGAGATGACTTTTGTGACCTCTGGTATCACATTTTGAAGATCTATGGTCTGTAAAACAATATCTACCATGCATGATGGTTATTAATTGTCGCCTGATATTGTCGCTTGCTATAATTGTGTCTACTGGATATATCAATGCTATATAGTTTTCTCTTTCACTCAAAAAGGGGGAGATTGAAGAAACCCCGTCTATGCAAAAGTCATTATCTAATGCAGGATAAAGGGCATTGACCTGAACAAGCAACAATGCCATTCAAGGGAACCTCACAAAATGAAACAAGGGCCTTCACTGTGAAGTCCTGAGTTTTGAAGTGAAAGACAAATAAACAGGGAAGTTTTCTGGAGTTTCTAAAATTGAATTCTGCCTATTCTAAACCAGATTGATTGATTACAATTTCTTATCTTTGTAGAATATAATCGATCAAGATTTGGGAATAATATTCGAACATAGATCTCCAAACCGATTCTCTCAAAAAGAAGGATATCAAAGCTGGAAATGGAAGGATAATCAAATCGCCAAGTTAGAAAGAATCACAGAAAAAGTCCAACGACTCTATTTTGGATGCTTGCGAACTTTCCTATAAGAAGACCATTCATCCACTGGAAGAAAACAATCGATTCCACGGAAGCAATCGACTGTTCAAACAAAGAGTGTGTTCTTGTATTTGAGTGAAAGTGTTCGGAGTGTTTTTGTGAGAGTGCTATCAAACTCTAAACGGATCTAGAGTTGTGTTAGGCTTTCGTTTTCGAATCCTAGACGGAATTAGGATTCAATTCGTGTAAACACCAAACTGAGATTTGGTGGGTGTAGTTTTCCAGAAATAAGAAGCGTCCATTGTAAGGCGCTTGGTTCTCTGTAACCCTAAGGTCCTTTACCTTAGGAGATATCCAACACTATTCAATTGACTGAAAGAAAGGAGGTTATTCATATTTCACTTATTGTCCTTTATCTTATTATCAGTTATTGAATTGTGTTGAACCTTAATCTGAGCAGATTAAGGGACTAACGTCCTTTACCAGTGATGTAATTTTGCAGAAATTTTAATAACCCTATTCACCCTCCTCTAGGATTCTTTCATCTCCGACCAACACCACGACCCCGACGACTCCGGCCACTGTCTGACGACCACCCCGACGCACCCGATGCCGCTGACACCACCGGAGCTTCGATCGCCGCCCGTTTTACCCAGCAAACCCTTGCGTAAACCCTAAACCCTTTCTAAATGTTTTGGTTTTATTCACTGTTGCATTAATGTATATTCTGATTTTATTATTATTATCATTATTATTATTATTATTATTATTATTATTGTTAAGTTTTCACAAGTTATTAAGTTTTCGCATTATTATTATTAAGTTTTCACAAGTTATTAAGTTTTCGTAATATTATTATTAAGTTTCGTATTATTATTATTATTATTATTATTATTATTATTATTATTATTATTATTATTATTATTATTATTATTATTAAGTTCGTAAGTTATTAAGTTTCGTATCATTATTAATAAGTTTTCATAAATTATCAAGTCTCCGTAATATTATTATTAACTCTCGTCTTGTTATTATTATGAAGTTTTTGTAAGTTATTATTAAGTTTCGATTTATTATTTTTATGTTATTATTAAAGTTTCACATCATTATTATTCTTGAGTTCTAAGTTATTATTAAAGTTCATATTATTATTATTAAGTTCCAAGTATTATCAAATTTTCATATTGTTATCAAGTTCTTGCACTATTAGTAAGTTTTTATTAGATTATTAAATTCCATATTATTTTAAGATATATGTTAGAATTTTTATAGAGTTTCATGATTTTGTTATAAAGTTCCATATCATTATTATTATTATTAGTTTCATGAGTTTATATTAAAGTTTCATATTCTTGTTATAAAGATTCATGTTGTTACTTACATATTATTATTATTATAAAGTTTCGTATTATTATTTTAAAGGTTCATGTTAATATTTTAGAGTTCATATTAATTTTATTTTAGAATTCATGTTATTAATATTATTAAAGTTTCATATATTCTATTAAAGTTTCATATTTTATTATTAAAGTTCATGTTTCTTAGTTTTGAAGTACATATATTTTTGGAACTTGCATTCCGAAGGGGAACTTATATTAATTTGACTGTCTATTTGTTGAGAAGGTTATGTTTTTTGATTTATAAAGTATGGACAGTCCTTTGGCTTTTATGTTAAAGTGTTGGTCTTGGAAATGGTTGGTTGATATTGGATTGAACTGGAATTGTAAACCTGACTAAATTAAAGGATATGAGTATAATGCGGGTTCGGGCAGTCTCCTTAAGATCAGGTCGTTATCTGTGAGGGAGACTGTCAAGAGACCAGGTTACGCCTGGTAGTGTTGGATTGAGATTGCGATGGCCATCCGGATTTTGAATAGTGACTGTAATTTGTTGACAATGAGAATGATGTGGAAAGTTGTTGGAAAGAAATATGAATGATTGGCGAGTCTTTGACTCCGAGGGGCAATACGGAAGCCCCGTCCACTCTAAAAATGGAATTGGCAAAGTGGTCTGGTAAAGGTGTTTTGAAATGTTTGAACTGTTACCCCTTCCCTTAAAATGTGTTGAAATGAATTATATAATTTTGTTTACTGTTAGGGGTAGACATTATTGAGGTTTCCCCCCCCCCCCCCCTCATGTTTGTAAATGTTTTGTTTTCAGGTGTTGATCAATAATTTTGGAAGGGTCGGGATCTAGATGTGAGGTTACCAGTCTTGAAGTTGGAAGTTTGTATAAGCTAGCTATGTTTGAACTAGTTAATGTTGTTCTTGAACCTTAAAGTCGTTTATTTGTTCTCCTTTTTCATTGTCAAAACAGTTGTAGTTTGCCTTCTTGCCTTGTATTCCTTCGGGGATACGGCAGTGACGCCCGTTTGAAAAGTAAAGTCTTCCGCAAAATTACCATTACTATTACTCTTGACTTTGACCTTTATATAATAGAATTTCCGGGGCGTTACAAAATGCCTTGATATGGGTGTGATGTCGCCCTCGATGGTTTGGTATGGTATGGTGTTCGGATGTTTGGTTACTGAGGAGTGGATGTTACTGTGAGTTTGTAATTACAATCGATAGTTTCAGCCTTCGAAAGTAATGAAAAGTAAAGAATGCCCTGTTCTATTTCTCCTATGAAGCTCGACCATTAGGGTGATTCAAGAATAATGTGACAGTTGGGAGGAAAAGAGAGGTGAAGCACAGTTATCCTTCACTTGCAACACTACACAACAAGAATAGTTCAGTACGCATCAGGAAGGAGATGAAGTAGAGGAAGAGGAAGATGAGAAAAAGTTTGAATTGGGGTTTTGGGGGAAGGGGACGACAAAGGAGAAGCAGAGAAAGAGAGAGAAAAAAAGAGGGCTTTTGTGGGGAAGTGAGTTTTAATTTTGGGGAAATGGAGTCTTGGGTTTCGTTTTTTAAATTTTGGGGAAGGGTTTATAGGGGGATCTAGGTCACGCCTGAGTTGACAATTAAAGGAGAAATTAGGTTGAAAATTAAAAAGAAAAAAAATTCTTATCCATGTCATCTGCCACCTGGGAGTGGGTCACTGACCCACTAGGTCAGTGTATCATTCTCCTGCACTAACAATGCATAGGACATGAGTCATGACTCATGAGTGGGCAATTGAGCATTACCATTGAAAGGTGTTGGATTACGGAAACCGAAATTTATTGCTTTTTCAATCTTGGTTTTAGGGTTGAAAATGCATGTACAAATACCTTGGTAATTGCCTAATTGGTACTTTTGTGACAAAATACTAAGAGCCCGTTCATTTATGTGGTAAATTGCGCTATGGTACCACATCGTACCACAATTCTTTAATTTCTATCACATTGCACAACAATCATTATCAATACATCTCTTCACTTTTCTCTCTCCTCACTTTTCTCCTCTACTTTTCACATTTTTTCTCCTCACTTACCCCACTCACCATAATTTTCACCACAATTCACCACATTTTTTTCAAATTCCACCGCACCGCACCATCACCACACCGCAACCAACCGTATAAAAGAACGGGGCCTAATTAATCCAATTCGACCCCTCTTCTGTCAATGCCTGCTCTGCTAGCTCCATCAGTCTCAGTGTCTGACATGCTTCTACACCCAATTACCTATTGTCCTATATTATTTGCCCTTTTGGGGGATCCGTGATCATACATTGTAACTAATTTTTACAATGTTTTGACCACTTTCATAATTTGTGCAACTGACTTACAATGTGATAAAATCGTTCGGGAACCTAATGCGAAGGAAGTCTATAAAGATACTCACATGCATTGTGTACAGCGGTTTGCAGGCCGGTGTAAATTGTCGAACTCAGGGAGCCTGTGGCCTAAATTCTCGTATTTTGTTTCGGTTTTAGCCTTGAATCAAGAAATAAATTACGGAGCAAAGATCACTTTGATTATGACAAAATTAAAACTAGAAAGATGATTAACTAGGTGATAATTAGACAAAGAGAGGTTCGGGGGTTTTAGACACTTAACGGAATCTTTGATCAAGGAGTTTTCATGACTAAAGCGCATAAAGTTGGATTTATCCATGGAATAACGCGGGAAAGGGGCCACGATGAATCTCCTCCCTCGAGGAAGATTCAAATTAACTACCCTATGTCCACCATGGACCATCGGGGTTGAGAATTGCGTTAATTCCTAGTTAAGCCTACACTTACCCTCATAAGCGTAGACCTAATTATCCCACTCTAGGCTTCCCATTGAGTGTATAACGATTCAAAGAGCTCTCGGACCTTGAACCGCCACCCCCAATGAGAAGACACCAAGTGGAAATAGACTCCTCCAACTAAAACACACTTTAATCAATAAACACCTTAGCCAAAACTCATTAAGGCCTTAATCACCCCCTCACCTCAAGGAAGATTAGCCTCTAGACATGGTGGAGAAATTAGCAACACACAACCAATAAAACCCTAGCATGATTCTACTCAAAGGATGGATATTAAAACTAACCACTATGATTAACAACATAAAACTACACTAAACACAAGCAACAAAGCATTTGGAAACATTAAAATGAGGAGAAAAGAGATTATACCTAAATGGATGACCAATAAATTGGCAATAAATGAAGAGCAATAATACCCAAATGATGAAGAGCAATTGGCCTTGATTGAAGAAAGTAATTAATCAACAAAGTAGAAGTTAATTCCCCCAAAAGCTAATCCTAAAACTCTTGAAAGATAGAAGATGTAAAGGGAAAGAAAATAAAGCTCCAGAAAAACTCCCTTGAAAATGACAAGACGGGCTAATTAAACAAAGGGGAAGAAGGGCCAGAACACAGTCGTTTTGGCCGAAAATTATGCAGGAAATAAGGTCGTCGCGAACGCTACGGACATCGTAGCGTTCGTTACGACCCAAAGCAGGCGAACATTTCAGCTCCAAGGCGTCCGTTATGCCTAGCGTCGCGACCCAGTCAATCATCCGTAGCGAACGCTACAGAGGGCGTAGCGAACGCTACGACCGTCAGCAGGAAAACTTTGAAAATCAGGGCTTCATCGTAGCGGGCGCTATGAATGGGGTAGCGACCGCTACGGCCTTGGGCAGAACCTTCTGCCTGGGCTCGTAACGATCGCTACAATAGGCGTAGCGACCGCTACGCTCTTCAAGTGATCTTCCATCTAAGTATGGGGGCGTAGCGATCGCTACGCTTGTCAGAGCGAACGCCACGAGCCCGACGCCCCATACTTAGCCTTTTGGCCCGAAATCCCTCTCCTTTACGCACGGCTGGTCTCCCTTGCTTCCCGGGTCTTCACCACGGCATCAAATCGGCTCCAAAGGTCTCGGGATGACCGAGTTATCGCCTTTTTCCGCAACTTCGCCCCCTTTTATTATTCTCCGAACTTAATACCTAAAAATCACAAAACACGTAATAAATAACCATTTTATCAGGGAACGGCAATAGACTTGAGCGTAAATGAGTGGTATTTAGCCCCTAAAATGGGACTAAACACCCCCCCCACACTTAGACTTTTGTTCGTCCCGAGCAAAACTAACTGAAAGAAACCTAAGAAACTAGAAAACATAAACACCTAACTCACTTTCGCAGGAATCGCGGATGCAATTAGCATATGCATCAAGCCCTTTAAACCCCCCGGTAGCCCGGGTGGACGAGGTGGGTCTCGTGAGGGTTTATAGCGGCTCTACTCACAAAAGCCATGAGAAGAAATGGAAGAAAGAAGGAAATGGAGAGTGAAAAACAAAACAAAGAAAACAAAGGAGAAGAAGAAGATACTCAAGCTCATAAAAAAAACGCACCTAGACACCCAACCGGCATTACCAAACAAAAAGAAGGGGCAAACATAAACAATTAAGAACACTTAGGTTGAAAGAATGTCAATCCTAAAGATTTTTTTAACCCCAACAAGTAAGCGTTAGCAGAACGTTCAAGCAACTAGGCCTAACCAAAACACAGCCGGCAGTGATTAAAATATTTTGCACAAGATAGAGGGAAATTTTCGAAAAGGATTTAGGGGAGTTACACCATCGAGATCAAATCAATCACCCCTCCGTCACCAAATCAGCGAGAAAGCAATGAATGAGTATGAAACTAAGGTAGTTGAGAGCAATCCTCACTCTTAGGAATGTGGAAACACTCCTCTCATGTGTTTTGAAAATGAAATCGATGTTTGGTTCTCTCAATACTCTAACCTAGGAAACAATCTACCATATGCTTGCTAATCATCTCAATTCTCTACCGCTATGTGCAAAATGCAAATGACAATCAAGAGGTCTTTGAAGGGGTTGTAACGGGGCTAAGGATAGGGGTAAGGGACGGAAAGTATTTGGATAATTGGAGCTCCAAGCCAAGCTTGGAGTTATACTTCGCCAAATTCATGCAATGTTATCGAACCTTACTAACCCATAAGCAATCATAGTGAACCCGAAACATTTATTAGAAACCGCCCCAAAACTAGATTCCTCATTTGCCATCACACTTTTGCTTCCTTTTGTTTTCTTCTCTTTTTTTTATTTTCTTTTCTTTTCTTTTCTTTTTTTTTCTTTTTTTTTCTTTTTTTTCGATTTTTGCTTTCTTTCTTTTTGCTTTTTTCTTTTTTCTTTTTTTTTTTCGAAGCGTGTGAATAAAGTGAAGATTATAAACAAAATTCGTCACAAGACTCGGCGGTTTTCATTAGCATAATCAAGCTATATTGAAACTACATAAGTGGGAACAATCCATCACTTCCTATTCATGAAATTCCCAACATACCATTCTATGAATGTATTCACAAGTAACCCTACTAATCACCCTCAATAAACTCCAAGCAATGGCTTAGGATAGGAAGATATATAATCGGCCAAGGGTTGCAATTTCGGTTTATTTCAAGGACGGAGTAAACAAAGGCTAAAAGAAGGGTTAAAGGCGGGAAATTACATGATTCGGGTGGCTATCTGGCTATGTAGCTAATATAAGCGAGAGTGAATGCCTCAATCATATTGTCAATGCACGATGCAAAATGCAGTTTCAAAGAGATGAAAAGCAAGTTCTAGAGATCGCAACCAAGGTTGAGTCACACATGGGGATACGAGACTAATAAAAAATGATTAGTCGTTTTGGCTTGGTAGTCTCACGGGTTTGTGCTCAACAACCAATCAGAGAACATAAACGTTCATATGCAAAGCTCACATCAATGGGTCAAGAAGGGCTATCAATCTTTACTATCAAAATGCAATCCCAAATCAAGATGTTTTCGAAAATTCTTTTCAAAAGCTTTGAATCACAGTCGGCTATGCAAAGGTTAAACCAAGCTACAAGAGGCACTACTTAGCCTACAATCATCACCGGAGGATTACCTAACCTAACCTAAGGACGTTCTAATTATTTTTTTTCAAAATTTTAGCATTTTTTCACTTTTTTTTTCACGAACTTTTCTAAGAAAGAAAAAGAAACAAAAAGGACTCAAAAAGACTAGGTGCTCTACCCAAAACATAATGATCTTCCCCCCACACTTAAAATCCACAATGTCCTCATTGTGGGAAGGGTGTCTCATGAAGGGTAGAAAAATTAGGAAAAACAAACATATGTACAAACACCTAAAGGAAAACAAGCAAACATATATACTAACATCTAACACATAAAAAGGGGTGGCGCCCCGAGCCCACACGGCTCCAACAACAAGAAAACCCAACACAGAGCATACTAGGGGTGCGCCACCAAAAAGAAAAACAAGCAAGCAAAAAGAAAACAAACTATACAAACAAAAACACAGAAATATGTACAAAAATAGAAAAGGGTGGAACGAACGTACCTTGTATGTTTCCAATGTGTAACCAAAGTTCGGACCACGATCACAAAAGAAAGGCTAAGACTAACAAGGTTAGAAGAAAAATGCAACGTATCGAAATGCAATCGAATCTGCATGCAAAAGAAATATACAAAGATGTCCAAATGGACAAAGGAAAATGCAAGAAACAAATCTATATGCAAGAACAAAGCTATATACATTGCCTGGGTAACCTCAACCTCGTTCTCAATCAATTTGAGGCGACTTGTTGAGGGTGAAACATCACCTTGCACTTGATGGAGCTAAGTGCAAGTGATTAACCAAAACCAACCTAATCATGATGGAAGATGGATGAAGGTAGGGATGGACGGTGATCACAGATAGGACAACAAAATCTTCGATAAAACCGACAAGGGACGGGAACACAAGAACGTCCCACCCACCCACTAGATGCACACCTCCCCACAAACAATCAAATGATAAATCAAATAAAGAGAGAGAGAGTGGGGAGGGGATAAAGCTTACAATCATGGGGGTGGATCTCCTTCAGGAGGAGGAGGTGGTGGGTAGTACGGGTTGACCCATCCCGGATCACGCGGCGGATGACCCATGACAACGTAGTGGTAGTAGGCCCAGTCATCCGCGATGTTCTCCAAGCGACCCACCCGATTGTTTAATTGCGTCAAGGAGTCATAGGTTCGTGTTTGGGCAATCATCATTTGATTCATGGAACCGGCAAGGTCCCTCACGTCATTTCTCAGCCCATCAAAATCCTCTTGACGCAAAACCCAACCGTCTTGTCCTCCCGACCCTTGTCCTTGCTCCACAACATTCTCTTCTTGGGCCGCCCTCTCTGCACCTCGCCTCGGTGCCCCGCGTTGATTTTCAGCCGCCTCCCGCAGCTGCTCCAACTCCCTCTCAAAGGGGGGCATCATGAACCCCCTATCCCCACCAACAAGCCTAGGAGTTTGCTCCTGCCCGCAAGACCAATTGTTTTGATCCCGCACATCGATTAAACGAGGGGCTTGTTGGTTCCGGAGAGTAGTCGGCTTTGGGGACGGACCCACGGTGGTAGAGAGCAGTCGGAGGCGATGGATTCATGGAGGAAAAAGCGGAAGTGGCGAGCCGTCCATAGGTTCTGGAATGTGGTGCGTATCGCAACGGCCAAGGTATGGGGTTATCGGGCCCCCATACTAGTGTAGGAAGTGGGTAATAATGTGACCCAACGCTATACAAGTTCCGGCACCATCGGTAGACATTTGCTTAAGTTGATGCAGAATACACGATCCCGTGTTGACTCGGCGACCATGTAAAGCATGGTACAAAATAGCTAGGTCGTCTTTCCGCACCTTCTCCCTACCGTCATCCCATGCGAAAACTGAATTTGTAATTAACCTATGGAAGACCCTAACAGCGAGATTACAAAAATCTCGGGATTTGGAACCCCGAACAACATAATACAATACCTCCCCATTTAGGGCCCTAACTAAAGTTCTCCGCCAACATGTTATTTCCCGCATAGCCTCCCCCTCATTGAAGACCGAGGCTTGGCCATAGGTTAAGCCTCCGTTCGGCAAACCCAACAAGTTATTAAACTTCACAAGATCACACTCAATGGGCTTGTTGCCCACCCACGCAGTAAAACATGCATCAGTTGTCCCATCATTCAACAACTCAAAAGATGAAAGGAACTCATAAATTGCTTGATCCCTCTGGGGTGGACGAATTTGAACGAATTGCTCCCACCCCATTACCCCAATTAAATGTTCCATGCTAGGCCCCAAGTAGTGTTCATTGCACGTTTCAACATTATAAACATAAGGAAAACATATGTTCCTAGTTTTGAACCGTGTTAATCTTCGAGCATGCCTATCATTTTGAACAGTAACTCTATGCCTAGCATGCGAACTTAAGCATAAAGGCTCAGCTTTTTGGGTAGGAAAATCGGGGAAGTCATTACCTTCATCTCCTTGATCAATAATGGGTGATGCCCTTGAGGATGAAGCTCCATCCCGCACCCTCTTGCTAGGTCATGGAGGCATTTTTTCTCTTTTTCTTTCTTTGTTGAATGAATGCGTGAGGGAATGCTTGGAAGATTCAAGCTTTGCTTCCTCCAAAACCCAACTCAATAAAGAGTTCAAATGCTAGAGGAAGAAAGTGAAAAGGGGTATGTTGAGTTGCAAAAGGTGAGAAGAGAAGAGTGGAAATGGAGTTTATGGAGGAAGATTGATGGTCTTTTTGGTAGAGAATGAGAAGAGAAGGATGAAGATGGTGGTTTTGAGGGTTAGGGTTGTGGAATGTTGGAGAGGAAATAAGAGGGTGAGGGGATTTGGGAGTGAAAAGCGAAGAGAAATGAAAAGGGGGTCGGATTTCCCCTTTTACAGTCTGCGTAAAATTTGGGCGTCGCGTTCGCTACGCCTGGTGCCGAGAATCTGGGAATCGATCCGTAGCGAGCGCTACGCTCTACATAGCGAACGCTATGCCCGAAAGCGATTGCGGCGTAAAGTCAAGAATCGACCGTAACAGCGCCACGGCTGCAGCGAACGCCACGCCTAAACAATGCCAAACAGAAAGACAAGGAGGGCTCCGTAGCGAGCGCTACGCATGGTGTAGCGAACGCTACGCTCTAAACAGTGGCCAAACAGAAAGACAAGGAGGGCTCCGTAGCGAGCGCTACGCATGGTGTAGCGAACGCTACGCTCCCAGACTTAAAAAAAATTCAATTGCTCCTCGTCCCTCTTCTCCTTAGCTTTTCCTTCAACTTATCTCCTCTAAAACCAATATGCTTCAAATCTTACACACAGCCTCCAAACCTCCCTCGTTTTTTTTTTCTTTTTCTTCTCCTCCCACTCATGATTTCCCCTTTTTTTTCTCTTTTTTTTTCATTTTTCTTTTTTTCTCTTGTTTTTTTTCTCTTGTTTTTTTTTCTCTTTTTTTTTCCTAGAACTAATTCCTCATTACAAGCATGGGTTGCCTCCCATGAAGCGCTTGCTTAAGGTCCTTAGCTTGACCATTGACCGGATCTTAACATTAGGTATCGGGGAGGAAAGTCACCATAGTCCCTGCATACTCTTCGCTCATGACATATGGTTTGACCTTGGAAGAGTTCACTTTAAAAGTTTCCCCCTTCTTGTTCTCCAACTCCACAACTCCACCCGGGTGGAGCTTGACAATGACAAAGGGTCCCGACCATTTGGTCTTTAATTTGCCCGGGAAGAGTTGGAGGCGAGAATTGTACAACAATACTTGATCACCCACCTTGAAGTTCCGGTAATTGAGGTGCTTGTCATGCCAACCCTTTGTCCTCTCCTTGTAGATCCGATTGTTCTCATAAGCTTGCTGACGGATCTCCTCCAATTCTTCCAATTGGAACAACCGTTTCTCCCCCGCGGCCTTTGCATCAAAATTCACTTTCCTTACCGCCCAAAATGTTTTGTATTCGAGTTCCACCGGGAAGTGGCATGTCTTACCATAGACCAACTGGTAAGGGGTGGTGCCTATGGGAGTCTTGAATGCCGTCCTATACGCCCATAGAGCATCATAAGTTTGTCCGCCCAATCTTTTCTTAAAGACGCAACGGTCTTTTGAAGGATTTCCTTAATAGCCCGGTTTGTGATCTCCACTTGCCCTTGAGTTTGGGGGTGGTATGGCAATCCTCTCTTGTGATTCACCCCATACTTCTTGAGCAATGCCTCAAATTTCTTCTCAATAAAGTGAGGCCCATTATCACTAATGACCACTCTTGGGATGCCGAATCTAAGGAAGATTACCCTCTTGAAGAACTTGGAGACCGTATTGGCATCATATCTTTGGCTTGCAATTGCCTCGGCCCATTTGGAGACGTAATCTACCGCCACCAAAATGTATTCATTCCCCCTTGACGAAGGAAATGGGCCCATAAAATCAATACCCCACACATCAAAAATCTCACATTCAAGTATATAGGTCAAGGGTGCTTCATTTCTCCTAGAAAGACTCCCAACTCTTTGGCATTCATCGCAAGCTTTGACATGAACTTCTACATCTTTGAAAAGCGTCGGCCACCAATATCCGCATTGAAGAACCTTGGCTGCGGTTTTATCCTTTCCCCCATGTCCTCCACATGGCTTGTTGTGGCAATGATTTAAGATCTCCGGAACCTCGCTCTGAGCTATGCATCTTCTATATAGGCCATCATTACATATACGGAACAAGTAAGGCTCGTGCCAAATATAGTGCTTGACGTCACAAAAGAATTTCTTCCTTTGGTTTGAATGGAGCTCGGGCGGGACCACATCCGAAGCAAGGTAGTTCACAATATCGGCGAACCACGGGGTCTCCTCTTGGATAGCAAGCAACTTCTCATCCGGAAAAGAATCATTGATAGGCCGGGACTCCAATTCAACAAGGATTCGTGAAAGGTGGTCGGCCACCACGTTTTTGGAACCGGCTTTGTCCTGGATGGTGATGTTGAATTCTTGCATTAGTAGCAACCAACGAATAAGCCTCGGCTTGGCCTCCTTCTTGCCTAGTAGATACTTCAAAGCCGAGTGATCGGTGTACACCACTACTTTGGAAATCAAAAGGTATTGGCGAAACTTGTCCAATGCAAAAACAATAGCCAACAACTCCTTCTCCGTAGTGGTATAATTGCGTTGGGCGGCGTCTAAGGCATGACTTGCATAATAAATGACCCTTGGTTGCTTATCCTTGGTTTGTGCTAGGCATGCCCCCACGGCATAGTCGCTAGCATCGCACATAACATCGAACGGTAAGCTCCAGTCCGGTCGTTGAACTACCGGTGCGGTGGTCAAGGCCTCCTTCAATTTCTAAAACGCTTCAAGCCACTCATTAGTAAAGACAAAAGGGGCATCCTTGCATAGAAGCTCAGTGAGAGGTCGAGCAATTTTCGAAAAGTTTTTGACAAATCGCCGGTAAAACCCGGCGTGTCCAAGAAAACTACGCACCCCCTTGACAGTGGTGGGGGGTGGTAGGCGCTCAATGACCTCCACTTTAGCTCTATCCACCTCTATGCCCCGCTTTGAAATCACATGGCCGAGGACAACACCCTCCTCAACCATAAAATGGCATTTTTCCCAGTTAAGAACTAGATTGACATCTTGACAACGAATCAACACTTTTTCCAAATTTGCAAGACAATCGTCAAAGGTATACCCATACACACTGAAATCATCCATAAAAATCTCCATAAGACTCCCCACATGGTCCGAGAAAATAGCCGACATGCACCTTTGAAAGGTGCCGGGCGCGTTACATAACCCAAAGGGCATCCTCCGGTATGCGAAGGTGCCAAAAGGGCAAGTAAATGTGGTTTTGTCTTGGTCTCTTGGGTGAATGGGTATTTGAAAGAATCCCGAATAGCCATCAAGAAAGCAAAAATGGGATTTACCGGCGAGTCTCTTTAGCATTTGATCAATAAAGGGCAAAGGGTAATGGTCTTTGACGGTCGCCTTGTTTAATTGTCTATAGTCAATGCACATGCGCCACCCATTCACAACTCTAGTGCTAATCAATTCTTGATGCTCATTTTCAATAACAGTCATGCCACCCTTCTTGGGTACACAATGCACGGGGCTCACCCATTCGCTATTAGCGATAAGGTAAATGATCCCGGTGGACAACAATTTAACGATCTCTTTTTTAACCACTTCTTGCATATTCGGGTTTAATCAACGTTGTGGTTGTCTACATGGTTTAGCATCTTGCATAAGATCGATAGCATGCATGCAAATAGAAGGGGATAGACCCTTGAGATCCTCAATAGCATAACCCAAGGCACTTCTATGTTTTCTAAGAACACAAAGAAGTTTTGAAGTTTGAGTGCCATCAAGGTTAGCATTAATGATCACAGGGAATGTTTCCTCCTCACCCAAAAACTCATACCTCAAAGTGGATGGCAAAGGCTTGAGCTCAACTTGTGGTAATTTCTTTGACTTGATTGGTCTCTCGGTGACGACCTCTTCAATCTCCATGCATTGCACAAATGTTTCATCCGGGGAAAACTCCTCAACAATGGGAGTAGCATCCAAAAGGTCGGTGAAGAACTTCACATCGTCCCCCTCCGTTGTTGAAGAACGAGTGCCCATCAAGCTTGCTTCAAGTGGATCATCAAAAGCACCTTGGAGGAATAGAGACTCCCATAAAGAATCATCGACCGCATCCTCAACCACATCAATTGCATAGCATGAGTCATCAAATGTCGGGTGCTTCTTTCCCTCCTCGAGATTGAACACTACTTGCTCTCCCCCCACATTGAGAGATAGTCTCCCATTTTGCACATCAATCATAGCCCCAGCTGTGGCCAAGAATGGCCTCCCAAGAATAATAGGGGTATGTAGGTCCTCATCCATCTCCAATATCACAAAATCCCAAGGGATGAGGAATTTACCAACTTGGACCGGAATGTCCTCCAAGATACCCATTGGCCTCCTAATCGACCGGTCCGCAAGTTGCAAATTAATGGTGGTTGGAGTGAGTTCATCGAGGCGGAGCTTTTGACATATTGACCATGGCATGACACTCACACTAGCCCCAAGGTCACAAAGGGCATTTCCTATCTTCATCTCCCCAATTGAGCAAGGTATAGAAAAACTTCCGGGATCGGCCAACTTGGTAGGAGTTTTGTTGGAGATGATGGCACTACAATCGGCTGTAAGAGAAATGGTGTTCTCATGCCGGATCTTCCTTTTGTTGGTCAAGAGATCCTTGAGATACTTCTTGAAAACCGGGACCTCCGAAATCGCATCTAGGAAAGGGATATTCACGTGAAGCTTTTTGAGCATATCAATGAATTTGGAGAACTTAGCTTCATCCCTTGTCTTGACAAGTCTCTCGGGGTATGGAACCGGTGGCTTATATGGTTTGAGTGGTTGGGTGATCGGCTCATGTTCAACCCCCTTCTCAACACTCTTCAGTTTAGGCTCCTTCCTCTCAATTCCGCTGGACTCAATGCCTTCACTTCCCTCTTTCCCATCAACAATGTTATCCTCACCTCTCTCCTCATGAGTGATGTCAACAACATCTCCACTCCTCTCTCCCAACGGTTCCTCCTCTACCATAGAAGGGCCTTCATAAGTAGTTCCACTCCTCAAGTGGATTGCATTGACTTGCTTCTCCTGTCCTTTCCCATTGTTGGGGTTTGGCATGGTTTGGCTTGGTATAGGTTGGGGAGGTCGGACGGATTGTTGGGCCATTTGAGCCATATGGAGCTCAAGTTGGTTGATCCGGTTTTCTTGGTTGGTTAAAATCTTTTGAAGCATTGCTTTCAATTCCGGATCTTGAGTAGCAGAGGATGGTTGTGGGTTGGTGTGGTTATAGTAAGGTTGTTGTGGAGGAGGGTTTTGAAAGTATTTGGGTTGGTGGTATGTGGGTTTTGAAATGTGTTTTGGCCGTGAGGGCGAACAAGAGGTTGAGGTTGGTTAGAAAACACGGGTGGGAAACTTCGGTTTCGAGCATTGTATGTCGGGTTTCCTTGTGGTCTAATGGGATGGTTATTGGAATAGGAGAGGTTGTTGTTGGGGTAGATGGCATTGGCTTGCTCCATGTCGTGGTACCCTAGGCATTGACCATTAGGGTGGTACCCATTGCAAACGTTGCATTCAACCATGTTGCTATTGGGCATGGATGAAGGGCCTTGCATCTCTTGAACGGCATTGACTTGCCTCGAGGTATCCATGAGGGCAAACTTTTGACTCAACTCCGAGATTTGATCGGCAAGGTGTTTCAACACGGCATCACTAGATGAAGATCCTTCCCCTCTTCGCGAACGGTCCGAACCCCAATTTGAAGAGTTTTGTGCTAGCTCATGAAGGAAAACATTCGCCTCCTCAGCGGTCTTGCCAAGAAAAGTTCTTCCCGATGCATTATCAATCAACTCTCTCAAATGTCCATTGAGCCCTTGATAGAAGGTATTAAGGAGCAACCAATCATCCAAGTTGTGATGAGGAACTCTGCGTTGAAGATTCTTGTACCGTCCCCAAGCATCAAAAAGTGACTCTCCTTGCTCTTGTTTAAAATTGAAGATATCTTGCCGTCGAAGATGGGTCTCATCGGTGGTGTAGAACCTCTTGAGGAAATCTCTGCTCAACTTCTCCCAAGTGTCATAAGTTCCAGGAGGACAAGTATTGAGCCAAAGCTTGGCTTTCCCCGCTAAAGTCAATGGAAAGAACTTAAGCTTCATGTAGCTTGGCGGAACTCCTGGTATTTGGACATAACCGATCCTCTCTTCAAACTTGTCGATATGGTCAATGGGACTCTCCCTGTCAAAACCATTGAACGGGTTTTGCTCAAATATGTTCACGAAGTTGGCCTTGAAGTCGTACAAGGCATTATTGGGTAGATCAGGTAGAACGATGGGGTTGCCTCCCGTCCCTGGAGTGGGTGTATTGTACCAAGCTAAGGGACGGGGTGGGTTTGGTGGTTGACCACCTCCTTGGCCTTCCATGGCGGCTTGTTGTTGTCGTTGCTCCCGACGACGTCGACGAGTACTACCATGGGCTCTCCGAGCCGAAGCTTCAATCTCGGGGTCGAGGGGGACGAGTGGGGCTTGATCTCTATGAGACCTTGTCTGCATACAACACCAACAACAAGGACGCGTAAAATCATCCTAGGACCTAGACTCACAAAACCTCAAGCAGGTAGAAGGATTCAAAACAAAAACCTAGAAACAAAACAACGAGGAGCTAGGGGCACTAGCTCCCCGGCAACGGCGCCATTTTCTCATGATTTGCGGTGTAAATTGTCGAACTCAGGGAGCCTGTGGCCTAAATTCTCGTATTTTGTTTCGGTTTTAGCCTTGAATCAAGAAATAAATTACGGAGCAAAGATCACTTTGATTATGACAAAATTAAAACTAGAAAGATGATTAACTAGGTGATAATTAGACAAAGAGAGGTTCCGGGGTTTTAGACACTTAACGGAATCTTTGATCAAGGAGTTTTCATGACTAAAGCGCATAAAGTTGGATTTATCCATGGAACAACGCGGGAAAGGGGCCACGATGAATCTCCTCCCTCGAGGAAGATTCAAATTAACTACCCTATGTCCACCATGGACCATCGGGGTTGAGAATTGCGTTAATTCCTAGTTAAGCCTACACTTACCCTCGTAAGCGTAGACCTAATTATCCCACTCTAGGCTTCCCATTGAGTGTATAACGATTCAAAGAGCTCTCGGACCTTGAACCGCCACCCCCAATGAGAAGACACCAAGTGGAAATAGACTCCTCCAACTAAAACACACTTTAATCAATAAACACCTTAGCCAAAACCCATTAAGGCCTTAATCACCCCCTCACCTCAAGGAAGATTAGCCTCTAGACATGGTGGAGAAATTAGCAACACACAACCAATAAAACCCTAGCATGATTCTACTCAAAGGATGGATATTAAAACTAACCACTATGATTAACAACATAAAACTACACTAAACACAAGCAACAAAGCATTTGGAAACATTAAAATGAGGAGAAAAGAGATTATACCTAAATGGATGACCAATAAATTGGCAATAAATGAAGAGCAATAATACCCAAATGATGAAGAGCAATTGGCCTTGATTGAAGAAAGTAATTAATCAACAAAGTAGAAGTTAATTCCCCCAAAAGCTAATCCTAAAACTCTTGAAAGATAGAAGATGTAAAGGGAAAGAAAATAAAGCTCCAGAAAAACTCCCTTGAAAATGACAAGACGGACTAATTAAACAAAGGGGAAGAAGGGCCAGAACGATCGTTTTGGCGAAAATTACGCAGAAATAAGGTCGTCGCGAACGCCACGGACATCGTAGCGTTACGCACGACAAAGCAGCGAACATTTCAGCTCCAAGGCGTCCGTTATGCCTAGCGTCGCGACCCAGTCAATCATCCGTAGCGAACGCTACAGAGGGCGTAGCGAACGCTACGACCGTCAGCAGGAAAACTTTGAAAATCAGGGCTTCATCGTAGCGGGCGCTATGAATGGGGTAGCGACCGCTACGGCCTTGGGCGTAACCTTCGCTGGGCTCGTAACGATCGCTACAATAGGCGAGCGACCGCTACGCTCTTCAAGTGATCTTCCATCTAAGTATGGGGCGAGCGATCGCTACATTGTTATGTAACGCTACGAGCCTGGATGCCCCCATACTTAACCTTTTGGCCCGAGATTCCTCTCCTTTACGCACGGCTGGTCTCCCTTGCTTCCCGGGTCTTCACCACGGCATCAAATCGGCTCCAAAGGTCTCGGGATGACCGAGTTATCGCCTTTTTCCGCAACTTCGCCCCCTTTTATTATTCTCCGAACTTAATACCTAAAAATCACAAAACACGTAATAAATAACCATTTTATCAGGGAACGGCAATAGACTTGAGCGTAAATGAGTGGTATTTAGCCCCTAAAATGGGACTAAACACATAGTGGTCTTTGGGTTGATGAAAAATCTAAAGAAACATGGGTAACTAATAAGTATACATACTCAAAATTTATTCGTTGGATGTTGCATATTGAATTGGAACTCTAGCGTGTGGCCCATTAGATACCTCAGTTTGTGGCTGTTGAGTAAATGCTTATTTTGTTTATATTTTTTTGACAAATGTACAAGGAGATTAGTCTGGAAAATGTTGACATTTCAGAAGAAATTTTGTCGGATTTGCTCCAAGACACACACTTAATTATTTTAGGTAAAAGTTTGGTTGATTTGTGGATCTCTCCCTAGCACAAGCCATATTTACATCCTTATCTTTTTAGGTTAAAATTACTTTATGTTTAGCATTTAAATTAATATTTTACAGTTATGAGATTGTTGAATGGAGAGGGATGTTTGGGTAAGAAGTGGATGTTCCTTGGTCCTAAATATAATGAGCTTATAGACATCGAGAGGATGAAACGACTCAAGCTTCCCATTGCAAGGCCAAACATGACTGCCCATGAAAGATTGAAAGAAGGTTAGTCAGACTTTCTAAATCCTTTAGAAGTTGCTCTGTAAGGATTCTGTTCTTTACACCAGTGTCATTTGGGTTTCTGCAACATTGATTATAATGCATGCATTACTTGAGGAGTTAGCTAATCTGATCAACTTGTTTTGGTTACTTGTGATGGGAATTGTATGTAGGCTACTAAAAGCTCTTGGTCACCAAAAAGTGTCATAATATATTGGGTTGGATCAACGCAACCTCTTAGTGGGAAAGATACCTTGGCTTCCCCTCACTACTGAATTCCCACACTTTCACAACAAATAGGACCTCGCATTGCCCAGTGAACAGGATTCAAACCTACCATTTATTATTTAGTTTGGGACACCGGAACCAATCAAATTATGAAGATTATTGTATTAGTAAGGCGCTTGTTTGTACTATGTACAAAACATAAACACAAGGGTACAAGATCGAAGTGTAGTCCGACAAGAGGACGATATAAGATTTGGCTTCCCTAAAGTTTCGCCAATATATATCTATGTGTGTTCTTAGCTATACAATTTAGTCAAAAAAAAAATTCACTTTTGATACACAATAACGTTTTACTCCCTTCATTCCTAAATATATATTGTCGTGCAAATGGTACAATCAACTTTTGAAAACTTTGATTATAAATTTCTTATTATATGTAATGATTTATAATTTAATGATTTTTCCATAAACATCATTAGAAAATAATCGTTAAAGTCTTTTATTAGAGATTATACCAAAAATCAAAACATATATTAACAATAGACAATGATACAAGTTTGGGAGAAAAACACAATTTATGTGTCTTGCTTTTGAAGAAATTAGTGCTTATTATAGTTTTTTACACCAAATTTTTTACAAACAGTACTAATTATCAAATATAAAAAAGCTTGGAATACGTTAACTATGCAAACAATTACAAATAACAATCTAATCAAATAAACCATATCCAAGGGATATATTTTAAAATCATTTTTGTAAGTTTTGAAAACTATGGATAAATATAAAATTTTACACAATTTACATGTTATATTATAATTTTATAAGTCAATCATATATTTTCTTTTTCAATTTAATATCTTTTTTATATCAATTCAAAACATTTAACAATGACTGAATTAAGTAACACTCAAACACCCAGAGAGTATACTTGAATTTTGTGCTTTTATTGAAAGTCAAAAGAGCCTAAAGAGACAGCAACAGCACTGCGACAAAACGCAGAGGAAAGACAGCAACCAACAAGAAGCTACACGATCAAACCAAAGACAAACAACACAAACAAAAAAAACAAAAATTAATATTTTCGATCTCTTCGCCAATTTTCCAAAAACCGGATCCCACGAATGAAGCCCGAACCACAACCAATTGAATTACCTACCAAAATTTTGTGGCTTTCATATATTGGCAACACCACGCCCCCAAGTGAGCCCTACATACATTTGTGATTTTTGGGCAGTCCAACCTTTCAATTCCAGAAAGCATGAGATTATCTAATCCTTTTGGCGCACAAACAGTTTGTGATCTTCGTTGTTGATGAATGGGCACCATAGCAACCATAGGCAGCTTGAGAATTATTTGTGGGACCAAATCAGAAACAACAGGGGGAGTAAGTTTGAGTTTGAGGAGGCAATTGCTGGCGAAGGTGGATGAAGAACTTTGCAGAGGGAATGATAGGGCTGCTCTCTCTCTCATCAAACAATCACAATCCCAGCCTGACTGTGCTGCCATCCGTTGCTTTGGTGCTGCACGCCAGGTACTCTCTCTTCTTTGTCCTACAAACACCCTCTTTCTGCTTTTTTCTTGTCCTTATTTATTCTTTTATGTTTCCCAATGGTTTTGGAGGGTTTTCTTTTCCTGTTGTTGGGTTTTGCTTCTTCTTCATGGCCTTTCTCTGAATTTTGGTTTAAGATTATTTTGGCAAATGTATCAGACAGAATGGTATGAGGTACCAATTGGACAAATCATGTTAGACCAAAAACATAGAGGAATTAAGTAACTTGCCCCCCATCTAATAAAAAAAGTTCCCTGTTGACATCAATTTTCTCATCAGAATCTGAACCAGTGGGTTCAAAACCATGAACACGAACACCCCCTCTGTAACTTACAACAGGCTCTCCCTCAAGTGTGACTATGTAAATCTCTGTCCTGATAAGAAGTACCAACTGGGCAAACAACACCAAACCCAGAAACCCAGATGAAAGTTCCTTTCATTTTTACTGATACCCACTACAACTCCAGCAGTACATAAAAGGAGTAATAGGCTCTAATTGGGCAGGAGGAGAAGTAACCCACATTGAGAAATAGCTTCAAAATGAAGAATAGACAGTAGAGTAACTTAAAAGAAGTTCTTCCTTGCAAAAAGATGAATTTAAGTACTGCAGGTACCCAAGTCAAATGTTGCATATGCTGACCTTTGAAGCTGCCTTATCTGAGTTGTCTGACAAAGGTGTGGTCACAGTGCAGGTGCCTCAAAGACTGTATAGTTTGGACGAGTTAAAGCTGAATGGAATTGAAGCGGCCTCACTCTTGTCACCTGTGGATACAACTCTAGGTGCAATTGAAAGGAACCTCCAAATTGCAGCCACTTTAGGAGGTGTTGCCGCCTGGAACGCATTTGGACTTAACCCCCAACAACTTCTTTACACCTCTTTGGGATTCTTGTTTTTGTGGACATTGGATCTGGTATCTTTCCTTCACAAACTTGTTCAACTCTGGTTATATATATATTTCCCCACCTGACAAAGTTAGCTGTGCAATTATTCTCAATGAATCATTCAGCTGTACACATTGCATCTCATATTTTCAACTTTATAGATAATTCAAGCAAAACCACATGATATTGTGCATTAGCAGATGTGGTTGCGACTAGTCAGCTTGAGTTGGTTAGTTGCTATTACTTTATGACATGATTTTACTTAAGAACAGTTAGAACAGGGTAGCTTTGGAAGGCCTAATCATAGTAGCAAGGATGGGTATTGAAATTTTATTTTCAGCACTCGAAACCGATTGTAGCATTGTTTGTTGTTGAGGTGAAATGTGAACAAGGGATATCTCAAGTAAAGATGGTTCTTGTAGACAGCTGATTTATGCAAGTTTCCATACTTCTCTGTGTGTTAGGAAAATGCCCTTGACCTTTTTTTGTGGTAAACTTACATGAGGAATCTTCTGCTAAAGTATGGTCACCGAATAAACACTTAAATCATTGTTTTGTAATGGCTACTTAACCAATTGAATGCTTGGGAGCCATGTCTGAATCCCATTACTCAAGTACAAGGCGAAGGGTTAATAATGCTTCTTTTTTTCTGTGGTTACTTACAGGTTTCTTTCAATGGAGGAATTGGTAGCTTGGTTCTTGATACAATTGGTCATACCTTCAGTCAAAAGTACCACAACCGTGTTATCCAGGTGAGCCTCTTTGCTTTATGTCTTCTTATACTGCATTATGTTCTTGGATTCTTTAGCATCCAATGTGTATTTGTCCTGAATGTGTGCGTGGCTTGAATCCTTGAATTGATGTTAAGATTGAATATTTTGGGCAGCATGAAGCTGGCCACTTTCTGATAGCCTACCTAGTTGGCATTCTTCCGAGGGGTTATACATTATCGAGCTTGGACGCTTTGAAGAAAGAAGGTTCTCTGAATGTTCAAGCTGGGACAACTTTTGTGGACTTTGAGTTCGTTGAGGAAGTATGTTTCTCTCTCTCTCTCTCTCTCTCTCTCTCTCTCTCTCTCTCTAGTTAAGCTTGTTTCATCTCAGACTTGACTATGCTTTGCAGGTTAACAATGGGAAAGTGACAGCTACGGTATGTATACATCTCTGGTGCAAAATCTAAGGCAGTCTTAGGTCATATTGATCGGAGTTCCTACTACTAATGTTGGAGTTATGTCTTGACCAGATGCTCAACAGATTCTCATGTATAGCATTGGCTGGTGTGGCAACCGAGTATCTTCTATATGGATGTGCAGAAGGAGGATTGACTGATATCAACAAGGTTTGTGAATATTTATTCACTTAAGTTTGACTTTGACATAAATTCAATCAGTACATGGTTGACCTTGTGCATTTGTTACTTCACTTGCGTTTATTCCATTTCAGTTATAATAAACTGGTGAAATGATTAGGTCACAAAATGTTATACACCAAACTGCTGAGCTCGGTTTGGCTTAATTTCTGTTGAGATTAAAGTCAAGCTTTGTTTGATTTTGTACTTTATTTGCCTAAATGGGACCGTTTTGACTTTGTGGACAGTTGGATGGGCTGCTGAAGAGCTTAGGCTTTACACAGAAGAAAGCAGATTCACAGGTGAGGTGGGCTGTTCTGAACACCATTCTTCTCCTGCGCAGACATGAAGAAGCTCGTGCTAAACTTGCAGAAGCCATGGCTATGGGCAACTCCGTCGGTGTCTGCATTGATGTCATTGAAGAAGCCATTCAAGATGAAGACCTTCACTCACAAACTCCTTGACAACAGTTTGTTTTCGCTTATCTCTATCTCGTCTGATTCCTACTGTATAACGACCCCATAACTGTAAATTGCTTCTACTTTGCCCTCATTGGTTAACTAGAAAATTTATACACATATATGTTTCAGAAACCTTATTCATAATTTTCATTTTGTACTATGTTAACTGCTGAGTTCTGATGCTATATGATGCATTAGTGCCGCTTTTCTTTTGGGGAATTTAACATGTGTGATGGTGATAAATACATGAAAGAAGTTAAACCAAGTAGACAGACGCATACTTTTGCTTTAACTGTAAGTAATAGGCAGTTGGCTCATAAACATTACCCTTAATTTCTGACAAACACAGCCCTATTATATGTTGGAAATAATTGAATCAAGGTTGCTGGTTTCGGAATCAAAACTGAGTCGTGGATAAACCACTGCCTTGAAAGCGATTGCGGCACGACCTAGGTGACAATCGATATTGCCGGTCACTCCCCAAGGTTAACTCAGCTAGCTCTTAGACTTGTGCACTCAAGGCTAAGAACTTGGAGTATGTAAAAACTGATTGCCAAGAAAATATTAATGGAAGTGGATGTAGAAGATGAAGAGAAGAAGATGAGTTGATGTGTTGGTGAGGTGTATGATTCAAGCCATGGAAGAGCCCAATTTATAGGCTATCTTCCTACCGTTGGCAGGGGACATCCCCTACCGTTGCCAACGGCTATACTACCGTTTCTCCAACGGGCAGAATGGTCGTTGGGCAACGGCTAGTTCACACCCGGGTTGGCTATAAAAAGAACTACGACCCGGCGACCGGGCCGGACCGGGCGGGCGACGGCGGCACGCGCGTGTGTGGAGTTCCAAGCCATACCCTCCTCCATAAAACACCCCTTCACACTTATTTAATACTACTAAGTGTGGCGGGATATATAAACCACTCTCAACTTGATTTCTCTACCAATGTGGGACAAAAGGCCTTGTTGCCATTACCAAGTTTAACTTCATTTGCAACAATCCCCCACTAATGGCATACAAGGAAAGCAGAAAGAACAAGAAAGAAAAGAAAGAAAATCTGGGCAAAAATGGCTCAGATACTTAGGCATCAATATCATAAGATTGAATTGACACATTAGTGATGTAAGGCAACAACCAATAATCTAACAAGTGGACTAGGCCTTGAACTTGAAAGATTTTGATCGAGACCCCCACATCACATATCAACCCTGTAGAAATTACATACTCCGCGATGACACAATTACGTTTTAATGGCCATGCGTATACCTTGGGTTTCATAAGTGCTCTAGAGAGATAGCCTTATTCTCCCATAGAAGGCGGCCAAACCTTCACACTTATATAGGTAATTCCATCAAGTCTATCTCAATACAGACCACCAAAAAATTATGGCTATGGAATTATTAAGAGCAAATAGCTCATCCGTACAATATACAATCTGTGAATCCATCAGTGCGTATCACTAGCACCCCCCAAAACGGGCGTAGATTCATTAAGAGTAAAACTCAACCTCAAAGCACTACCTAGCACCAACCACCATAGGGATAGGAATGTAGTGTATCTCGAAGATTGGTATGGTTTCGTTTGACCACAAACGGGTGTCCACCATACCTCTTCAAGCCATAGGCTTAAGCCCTATCCCCCTCGATGCTTCTAGTACAACTCGTCTTGTCAATCCTTTGGTGAAAGGATCCGCCAAATTCTTTTCGGATCTCACATACAACAAGGATGTGACACCATGTTTCAGCAACTATTTCACTGCACTGTGTCTGATACGGATATGTCTCCTCTTTCCGTTGTAAACGCTGTTATGAGCCACTCCAATTGCTGACTGCGAGTCACAATGTATAGAGACAGGTGTCTCTTGTTTTCCCCATAGTGGCACATCAGCTAACAAACTTCTGAGCCACGCTGCTTCTCGACCTGCTAACTCAAGAGCAATAAATTCAGATTCCATGGTGGAGCGGGCTATGCAAGTCTGTTTTGCAGACTTCCATGAAATAGCCCCTCCACCTAAGGTAAAGACATAACCACTAGTAGAACTAACTTCATCATTATCAGAGACCCAGTTTGCATCACAATATCCTTCCACAACAGCAGGAAATTTATTAAAATGCAAACACCAATCTATTGTACCTCTAAGGTACTTAAGCAAACGATAAAGTGCATTCCAGTGTTCTTGACTAGGGTTATGAGTATACCAACTCAATCTACTCACAGCATAAGCAATGTCAGGACGAGTAAAGTTCATTAGAAACATTACACTTCCTATAATCTTGGCATACTCTGTTTGAGACACATTAGTGTCGTTCTTCTTTAAGCAAAGGCTGGGATCATAGGGAGTTCTAACAGGTGTCACATCAAAGTGGTTAAATTTCTTTAATACTTTCTCAATATAATGTGACTGACATAAGGCAAAACCAGTGTTTGTTTTGCAAATTTTAATCCCTAAGATCACATCAGGTTCTCTCATATCTTTCATCTCAAATAAGGAAGACAACAACTTCTTAGTGTCATTGACTACATGCAGGTTTGTGCCAAATATCAGCATGTCATCAACATAAAAACATATAAGCACACAATCTGATCCAATAAGTTTTGAATAAACACAGGAATCAGACAAATTTGCAGTAAACCCATTTTTCACAAGGGAACTGTCAAATTTTTCAAACCATTGCTTAGGCGCTTGCTTTAGACCATAAAGGGATTTTCTTAATTTGCATACCTTATCCTCCTGACCCGGAACCTCACAACCCTCAGGTTGAGTCATATAAATTTCTTCCTCTAAGTCACCATTAAGAAAAGTTGTCTTAACATCCATCTGAAATACAACAAGATCAAAGATGGCAGTCAAGGCAATTGGAGTCCTAATGGTGCTTATTTTTGTCACTGGAGAATAAGTGTCAAAATAATATATTCCCTTCTTTTAATCAAAGCCTCTAATGATTAGTCTAGCCTTATATTTGTCAACTGAACCGTCAGACTTTAATTTCTTCTTAAAGATCCATTTACTACTGATAGGTCTACAACCTTTGGGTAAGTCAGTTAATTCCCAAGTCTTATTAGACTCAAGGGAATCTATCTCATACTTAATGGCTTCTCTCCAAAAGGTTGCATCAATAGACCTAACTGCCTCAGTGTAAGTTTTTGGGTCTTCCTCAATCAGAAATACAGATGCAACTTCGTCAGTGAAGACATCTATTTCATGTTTGTGAATCACTTCCACTAGACAAGAAGTGATAAAGTCTGGACCAAAGTCAGTTGCAATTCTTTGCCTCTTACTCCTTCTTGGTTCTATTATTTCGTTTCTAATATCAGAACTAGAAGCAGACAAACTAACATTTTCAAGCACAGAGCTAGGCACATTATCAGATACCACATTGGGCACGTTTTTCTTCAATGGAAAAACAAGCTCAAAAAACTCAACATCTCTATATTCAGAAGGACCATGATAACCATCTTGATTCAAGATGGTTCTTAACCATCTTGAATTGTTCATATTTCACATTTTTGTAATTTTTATTAATATTTTCTTTAATAATTATATATATATATCAACTATAATAATATAATACTTATTAGCTAGGTGAAAAAATATAATTATAGCCTAATTTTATCAATCATAGTAGAAAATCCACGTTTTATACATAGTTTTATATTTATGAAATAAATATAAATAAATAATTATTTTTAAATTGTTTATAAGTTGTAGTAACCCTAAAAATAATGAAACGTATCTTTAGAATGATTTAAATACATTTACATTTCATTTTATTAGTAATTTAGAAGAAATGCAAGATGACTAAGAACCATCTTGTGTCAAGATGTTTATCATTTTCGTATTCAAAAATGGAGTAATCACTTAAAGACATAAATCTATAAGCATCACTATTTTGAGCATAACCAATGAAGACAGCATCAAAGGTCTTAGGGCCTATGTTTGTGCGTTTATGACCGGGTAAGGCTACCTTTGCCAAACACCCCCACACTTTCAAATATTTCAAGTTTGGGGCGTACCCTTTCCAGAGTTCATATGGGGTTTGGTCTATTTTCTTATGGGGAACTCTATTCAATATAAAACAAGCAGTTAACACAGCTTCCCCCCACATATTATCAGATAGACCAGAACTCACAAGCATGGCATTCATCATTTCCTTAAGGGTGCGGTTCTTTCGTTCCGCTATGCCATTCTGTTGAGGTGTGTAAGGGGCAGTGGTCTCATGTATGATTCTATTTTTCTCACAAAAGGCACCTAAGCAACTTGAATCATATTCACCACCCCTATCAGACCTAAGCCTCTTGATCTTCCTGTCTAACTGATTCTCAACTTCTGGCTTATACTTTAAGAACATTTCTTCAGCCTCATCCTTGGACTTAAGGAGATAAACTTTAGTATATCTAGAGTAGTCATCTACGAAGGTGATATACCATTTCTTTCCTCCTTAGCTCATTGTGTTCTTAAAGTCTGCTAAGTCTGAATGGATAAGTTCAAGCAACTCTGTAGACCTTGTCATTACTGACTTAAAGGGTTTCTTAGCAAATTTTGCTTCAACACAGACATCACACTTAGAACAACTTTCTGTGCTAATACTAGGAATTAGCCGCATGTTCTTCAGTCTGTTTAGAGAAGCATAATTTACATGTCTAAGTCTACCATGCCACAAATCAACAGACTCAGTGATATAAGCAGAAGTAGAACTAGTTTTATTATTCTTGGGAGCAACATTTAAAACATATTAGTCATCACTATGATACCCCTTCCCAACGAACACCCCATTTCGAAGAATAACAATTTTTCCAGCCTTTTGGTTCACTTCAAAGCCAGCAATGTCAAGGAGGCTACTAGAAATTAGGTTTCTACGCAAGGAAGGGACATACAACACATTGTTCAAGCATAAAAACTTTCCAGAAGTAAATTTAAGGAGAACTTTCCCTTTACCCAGTACTGCAGCAGTGGTAGCATTGCCCATGAAGACTTTTTCACCATTGGAAACTTCCTCAAAGTCATGCATCAGTTCCTTGTTAGTGCAAAAGTGTATGGTTGCTCCGTTGTCCAGAATCCATTCTGTGTTGTTGGTCACGAGACTGGCTTCCACGGTTACTGCGCAGAATATTTCCGTCTCCTCGGTCAGATTAGCTTGATTTTGATTGCTATTCTGTCCAACGGGTTTCTGGTGGTTTTGATTCGCTCGTTTGCGTTGGTTACACTGATATGCCTTATGGCCAAGTTTGCCACAAACATAACAGAGAACCTTCTACTTCTGGATTTTAGCATTAGGCTTGTTCTGATGCTTGGATTGCTTCTTATCCTTTTTATTTCTTCCCTTGAACCTATCTTTATTAGCAGGTACAGCAGATTCAACTAAGTTAGCCTTAACAGAAATCATAGAGAGAGAAGACATCTTATCTTTCAAATTTGCTTCCTCAGTTATCATGTGGCTGATTAATTCTTGAAGGGTCAAATCCTTCTTCTTATGTTTGAGATGATTCCTATAATCACTCCAGGATGGTGGAAACTTCTCAATGAGCACATTCGCTTGTAGTACCTCGCACATCTTCATTCCTTCATTCAGAACTTCAGCACAGAGGTTTTCGTACACATGAACCTACTCCATAATTGGCTGGTCATCAGTGATTTGGAACTGCAGCCACTTGCCGACCACGTATTTCTTCTTTCCAGCATCATCAGCACCATATTTAATCTCGAGCATGTTCCATATGGTCTTTGCTAACTTGAAACTGACGAACAGATCGAACAGATGATTGGACATGTTGTTGAGAAGATAACTCTGTGCAATTTTGTTATCTTTCTCCAGTTTCTTCTTGGCAACTTCATCAAGTGGAATAGCTGGAGTTGTTGGTGCAGTAGGCGTTCTTTCAGGATCATACTGTGGTGGTGGAGCATTTGGATCGTTGAGATGTGGAGATGATAGTACATAATCGATCTCCATTTGCTCCAGACAGAGAAGTAATTTTTGAGACCAACGTTTGTAATTAGTCCCATCGAAAGGCTCGACTCTGTAAATTTCAGCAAGAGATTTTTGTGGAGCAGCCATTGATAACATTCGCTTTCAAATTGTTGGAAATAATTGAATCAAGGCTGTTGGTTTCGGAATCAAAACTGAGTCGTGGATAAACCATTGCCTTGAAAGCGATTGCGGCACGACCTAGGTGACAATCGATATTGTCGGTCACTCCCCAAGGTTAACTCAGCTAGCTCTTAGACTTGTGCATAGGGGTGTGCATTATTCGGTTTTGAACTGAGTAAACCGAAAACCAAACCGAATTAAACCGGTCCAAACTGAATCGATTTTTATTCGGTTCGGTTTTTGGCTTGGACTTTATGCCTTATTCGGTTTCGGTTTATTCGGTTCCGGTGAAAAAACATAACAAAAAATGTGCATTTTTCGGTTCATTGTTCAGTTCAAAACCGAAAAAATTGAACACCGAACCGAACCGATTTTATTCGGTTCGTTTTCGGTTTGGACTTTGCCTCTTGCTCGGTTTTTGATTTATTTGGTTCGGTTTTAAACCGTTGAACAACCCTACTTGTGCACTCAAGGCTAAGAACTTGGAGTATGTAAAAACTGATTGCCCAGAAAATATTAATGGAAGTGGATGTAGAAGATGAAGAGAAGAAGATGAGTTGATGTGTTGGTGAGGTGTATGATTCAAGTTATGGAAGAGCCCAATTTATAGGCTATGTTCCTACCGTTGGCAGGGGACATCCCCTACCGTTGCCAAGGCTATACTGCCGTTTCTCCAACGGGCAAAATGGTCGTTGGGCAACGGCTAGTTCATAGCCGAGCTGGCTATAAAAAGAACCACGACCCGCGACCGAACCGGTGGGCGGCGACGCGTGCGTGTGGAGTTCCAAGCCATACCCTCCTCCATAAAACACCCCTTCACACTTATTTAATACTACTAAGTGTGGTGGGATATATAAACCACTCTCAACTTGATTTCTCTACCAATGTGGGACAAAAGGCCTTGTTTTTTTTTTTGTTTTCTTTTTTTAAGAAGGGCAGTCAGCCCAAATTTATTGCTCAGCAAACTCATCTTGCATCTCCTCAAGTACCAACGCCCCAATCTGAGGCGGACAAACTCCTAGCCAGCATTTGTTACTCCTAGCTTCAACAGCAAATCTAGCTAGTCTATGAGCCACTACATTACAATCTCTTCTGACAAAATTAAAGGAAATCTTCCTAAATGTTGAACTCAAAATTAAACAATCTTGGATTAGCTTCTGAGTTTCAGGACTTGGGCCAGTCTTTCCATTGAGCCCATTCACCACGAGATTGCAATCCATCTCCACCACCAACGCTTGGATGCCCATTTAGTTTGCCAGTTTCAAACCTGCTCGGACTCCACCGGCTTCCATCGTTTCAATCTCCCATGCATTGTCTTTTAATTCCATGCAAGCTCCTACTACTTCACCGGTGTTGTTGCGAATAATAGCACTCCATCCGCCTTCTTTGTTCTTCATCACAGTGACATCACAGTTCAGTTTATACCAACCTTCATATGGTTTTCTCCATCTCGCTGTTTCTCTTGTTCTCCCATCTGGTGTCTTCCCATCTACCATAGCTTGAGTGTAGGCCTGGTGGGAGCTAACTGCTATGTTACCAATCAACACTGGGTCAGTAAGCACACCATCAAGCACCTTCCGATTCCGTGATTTCCATATGGTCCATAGGATAGTCATAAATAGGCCTCTCTCGTCTCTATCCATCGATTGCATCCTCTCCATCATCCATTGCCCAGCGTTCCGCGTGGTTCTGTCCCGAGCGTCAAATCTGAAAACGCTACACTTCCATACTCTTTGCACCCATTCACAGTCAAGAAAGAGGTGGTCATTATGCTCATAACCTTCTCCACATGTATTGCAGATTGGCTCCACATGCACACCCCTCTTGACAAGATTAACCTTAGTTGGTAGGGCATCCTTCCATATCCTCCATATGCAATGCTTTATCTTCGGTAAGGTATTTGCTTCCCAGATCCTTTTCCCCAGCCCACTGTCAATGCTAGAAGTCGACCCTCCCCTATTCACGCCTGCATATTCTTCCCAAGCTATTTTGTAGGTTGTTTTGACTGAGAAACACCCATCATGAGTAAGCTCCCATATGATTTTGTCTTCCACTGCTGAGTCACTAAGGGGAATAGCTTGGATGAGTTTGACAGTGTGGTTATCAAAACATTGTTGCAACACTTCACCTCTCCATTGTTTAGTCTCATGGTCAATAAGGCTCGAAACCTTAGCATCATTCCCCAGCAGACGTTGTGGGGTAGGAATCCGGCATCCCTGCGCTCCCAAAACCCATTTATCCTTCCATACACTGACTTTGCTCCCATCTCCAATGACCCACCGCATTCCTTTTTTAATTACTTCTTTTGCTCCCACAATACTTCTCCAAGAATAGCTTGGTAGATGACCCACATGAGCGTCCCAAAAAGCTCCTCGGGGGTAATATTTCGCTTTGATGACGCGAGCCATGAGGGACATGGGGTGTTGAACTAATCGCCAGGCTTACTTCGCCAAAAGATCCTTGTTGAAGCATTTCATTTTTCGAAACCCCATTCCCCCTCTACACTTTGCTCTACACATAACTTCCCCCGCCACCCAATTGATTCCACTATCTTCACCTTGCTTGCCCCACCAAAACCTCCTATAGGCCATTTCCACTTCCTCACAGCATAAGTCAGGTACTTCAAAGCACTGCATAATATATGTTGGTATTGCTTGAGCAACGGCCTTCAGGAGCACCTCCTTGCCCGCCTTGGTGAGATAGTTTTCCTTCCAACCTTTGAGCTTTTTCCGGATGCGATCTTGAATTGCTTGGAATACCTCTTTTTTGGATCGCCCAATAAAAGTAGGCATTCCCAAGTATTTATCATGCATTTCCACTTCCTTAAAACCCAAACTCACGTTGAGCATATTCTTCACTTGTTCGTTCACATTTCGGCCATAGGAAACTTTGGACTTGTCAATATTGATCATTTGCCCAGATGCTCGCTCATAGGTTTTTAGGATATCCAAGACGTACAAAGCTTCACTCTCCGTTGCCCTTACAAAGAGTAAGCTATCATCTGCAAATAGCAAGTGTGAAACTGTAGGGGCAGTTCTCGCAATCTTAAGGCCATGAATTAAGCCTTTCTCCTCCATGTCTCTGATTAGGGCTGAAAAGCCCTCCGCACAAATAAGGAATAGGTACGGTGATAGTGGATCACCCTGTCGAAGCCCTCGCCCCGGACTAATTCCTCGTGATGGCTTACCATTAATAAGAACCTGGTATTTCACAGAAGAGATGCATCGCATAATCAAATTAATAAAAGACGCTTCAAACCCTAGCGCTTCCAGCATTTTTCCAACAAAAACCCACTCGACCCAGTCATAAGCCTTACTCATGTCCAATTTCAAAGCCATGTGCCCCGTCTTGACAGTTTTTGGACGATTCCTCAAATAATGGAAATGTTCAAACGCCACTAGAACGTTATCTGTGATTAGTCTACCAGGAACAAAGGCACTCTGCGTCTCATGTATAATATGTGGGAGGATGTTTTTCAATCTGTTGATAATGGTCTTAGAGATAATCTTATAGACCACATTACAAAGACTAATGGGCCTATATTCTTTTGTAGTGGAGGGGGTTTTAACTTTTAGAATCAAAGCGATGAAAGTATGGTTAACCGCCTCTGGGGATTCACCCTTATTCAAAACCTTTAGAACATAGTTTGTGACATCCTGACCCACTATATGCCAGAAAGATTGAAAAAAGAGTGCGGGCATACCATCTGGTCCCGGGGCTTTGGTGGGATGCATCTGTTGGACTGCTTGGTACACTTCTTCCCTAGTATACGGTTGTACAAGCTGTGTGTTCATGACTGCCGTGACTAGGGGTTTGATTAGGCACGTTACTGGGTCCGTGTGTACCTCCTCCTGTCCCGCAAAAATGTGTTCAAAATAGCGATTGAACACTTCCTCCACCTGTTTCTCTTCATCACACCAATCTCCCCTTTCGTCCTTCACCCTTACAATTTTGTTTCTTCGCATTCTCTGACTGGCCTTCTCGTGGAAAAAACGAGTATTTTTGTCACCTTCACGGAGCCATGATTGCCGACTTCGTTGAGCCCAATAAACTTCCTCCTTTTCCTCAATTCCTTCCAATTCTGCTATTAGGGTCTTCAACCGGGCGATGCTTTGGGCTGTCGCCTCATCGCTTTGTGTCTCCAAAATAGCCTGCTTTAGGATTTGGCCTCCTTCCGAAGTTGTTTCATGTCCAAGCCCAAATGTTGTTTTGTTTCCTTGCAAGTTGCTACCAATCTTTCTACCAGGTCCAGCTCACTTCCTTCCTCCCAAGCTTTGCTGATCACTGTCTCGCAGTTATCCTCCAGCGCCCACATCTTCTCAAATCTACAAGGTTTATCTTTGCTTCGTCCCTCCCACTGTCGTATCACATGAGGGGAGCTTGTCACAGTGATCGGTAAGTGATCTGACCTTCGCTTGTAGAGGTGTTCTACTCGATTCTAGTTGAACATTAATCTCCACTCTCTATTTGCAACGAAACGATCGAGCCTTTCTTGAACATTCTCTCTTCCTTCCCTTCCATTACTCCAAGTAAATGGATGACCTTCGAAACCCAAATCTGCAAGACCAATGTGGTTTATTGCATCATAAAAACCCTCCATTTCCTTTTGAGATTTCTGGCTACCCCCTTGTTTTTCTACTTGGTTTAAAATATTGTTGAAATCTCCACCACACAGCTATGGTCTATTTTCTCTCTCCTTTAGGCACATCAGTAGCTCCCAAGTTTTTTAGCGATCTTCCTCATTTGGATACCCATACATCCCAGTGAAGCGCCACTTCCTCCCTTCCGAAACCCACTCCGCAAACGTCAATGTGATTTTGGGACATTGACTGAAGGCTTATTTGCAAATTGTTTCGCCAGAACAGAGCCAAGCCACCCCTTCAAGAACGCGCTTCTCCTTCACATCCCACATAGATTCCTCCCTCCATTTGCAATCTGGTTCGCAGCGGCGCAATTTCCCATTCCTTCAATTTCGTCTCGCTGAGAAAAACCAAGTCGGGAACTTCCTCCAGTACCAGGCGTTTAACGCCTTTCACTGCGCGTGGGTTCCCAAGCCCACGGCAGTTCCAAATTAAAGTTTTCATTGGTATTCGCAGGGTTGGTGACCAGCCTCCGCTACTTCGTTTAGGCCTTCTGTCGGGTCAACACCCATTTCAAAAACTATAGCTTCCATCCCACGTGCCTTCTTCATACTATCAGTCTGCATGGGATCCCCTTCTTCCAACGTTCTTTTCCTCCCTTTACTGCATGTATTTTTGCATGTAAGGTCTTCTATGTTCTGTCTTGGGATCCGTCTCCATTTCCTTCCCATCTTCCCTGTGTCTCCCCCCTCCCCCAAGTCAACCATCACTCCTCTATTCAGATCCTCTATGGCACCTTCTTGATTGCCACTAGTAAGCTCCCCCCCAGCATCATCCTGACAAGCCTCAGTATTCCCCCCCTGTTCTCCATCTTCATTAGACTCCTTTTCTTTATTTTCATCTGCTTCTTTGCTCTCAGGTCCTCCCTGTTGCATTGTAATTTTCCCTAGGCTTTCCGCCACCTCCTCCACACTTGGCGTTGGTGTATCTCTACCAAGTTCCTCCCTTCTTCTTCCATCCTCCAGTTTGATTACTAACTTCCTTGATACTCCTCCTCCTTTAGTACAATCTCCAATTGTGATACCCTTTTTGGCAGCCATGGCGACGCTTTCATCCAATCTCCATATTTGAAAGCCCTTTCTTGGCCGTCCTCCTCCTTCTCCTCGCAATCGCGCTCATTATGGCCCAACCTTCCACAAAAATAGCAGATCGTAGGCAACCGTTCATATTTCACCTTCAAGGTCTTCGGCGATCCATCTTTAGTCGTAATAGATATCTCGGTGGGAAACGGCTCTCGAAGGTCCATTAGAACCCTGAAACGGAGCGCCTTTTCCCATCCTGCCATGTCCGCTCCATCAATCTTGATCAAGATTCCCAAGTAATCTGCCAGCGCCTTTACATTCGTTTCATTGCGTCCCTTGAAAGGGGGGTCGTAAAACCTGACCCAAAAGGGTGTGTGATTTAGAGTGTTCGCCACCGTCGAGGGTTGCAGATTGCCGAACACTTCTCCCAGGCAGACCACCGATTTGTCAAAACTCCATGGTTCCCCTTCCAAGATTTTTGCTTTATCTTTCTAGTGCTGAAACTGAAACAGAAAAATATTGTCTGCAACTTCTTTGATCTCCACTCCATATCTCAAATTCCAGATTTTCTCAATGGTGCTCATGAAGGCAAACTTATTGAACTTTTTCGTCGACCACAGACGTCCGACAAGGCATAAGGAGAGTTTGTCCTCTTCCTCCTCGGAAACATCTTCTACCCACGTAATCGGCTTCTTTCCCTTACTTCCTGATGCCTCCTCCCTACCTCGGTCCCCCATCTCGCCGTCCGAACACTGTAACACCGGAAGTCCGGTAACTCACCGCAGATTAGCCGTCGACAAACCCTAGAAACCCTAGGAGGAAACTCTCATTTAGGAAACCTTAGGAGAGACTTTTTGATGATTATCCAACGAATTTCACTATTCATGCCCTAATAAAAAGGCCTTGTTGTCATTACCAAGTTTAACTTCATTTGCAACATTATATACATATATATACACAATGTATTTGATATATAAGAGTATGAATAAGAAAGCAAAGCTTAATGGCAGGCTTGAATATACCACTTAAGCGATTACACACTGGTGAATATGAATGCTCAAACCAAAGGAGTCCTGGTCTTCATTCGATCAATTGTTGTTACAAACACCAGCTGCAACTGCAAAAGAAATCGGCATTCTTGAGGGTCAGAGGAGTATTTGTAATTGTGAGAATGATAAATTTTCTGGGGCAAGGGATCCAACTAGGGTTTCATTGTAAGTCGGGGGCGATGACGATCTGGGAGAGTAAGTGCTTGCCAATTTTATGGATTCATGGGAGTTTGGGGGTACACTTTACAACTAACAGATGGGCAACGACACTGTTTTTCTGTTGCTTCAACTGGGAAAATCATATCACTGTGTGTTTTGATAATTATGATTTCCAGAGGGATTATTGCTGCTGGGTGTGTGATTTGTTTTGTTGGTGGCAAATTAAGCAAGACGGTCCATGCTTGATCCAGTCATGAGCTCTTAAATGCTTCCCTTGGACTGCTTATGAGTCTCCTCTTTCTTCAAAACCCTAATTGCTTAATCAAAACTAATCACAATGTAGGTTTAGCTATACATCGACAGATCCAAAATGAGATGTTGATGGAAATTAATGTACTTATTTGAAGAAACTTATAACTAAAACAAATTTGCTTGATGATATCTAAAGATTCAGCCATAGTAGATTAATGATGTTAATGCAATTGTATGTATATTTTCTTCTCCCTCCCCACTCCCCCTACCTCCAATCAGCAATGCATTGTTTGTATATGTAAGATCATTACTCCATAAATTTATTTATTCTACTATGTGCATTTTTGCAGTGACCTTTAATGAATATTAAAGTAACTACCAATTTATTTATTGTACTATGTGCATGTTTAACCGCAAATCTTGATAAATCCCAACTAATAATTGCGGGAAATGGAATTGATTCAGCTATAAGCAGGGGTGGGCATCAGCCAAGGTCGACCCTGTGTAGCAATGGGCCGGGTCAGGGCTTTCTAGCCGACCCGTTTGACCTTAAATTTAAAATTAAGTGTATTTATATCGAAAAAGTAATTATGCTAATTATTATTTAATGTGTAGTATTAATAATATATTTAAGTGAGGTTAGCATTTAAAATAATAGGAAAAACTATTTATTTTGAGTAATTGATTGGTTGACCTAGTATGCCGGTTCACCGACCCTTTAACATTGTGAAACGGGATGGCTTGTTAATGACCCAACCCTTCACCGACCCGACCCTTGACAACCCTTATTTTTTAGGGTCCAACCTCTTGACCCTATGGGGCTCCGACCCATTTCCCACCCCTAGCTATAACTATTGGGTCGTATGAAAATAACTCAAATTGAATTCATTAAGTTTTCTAAATTTTTTAGAATTTCAAGTTATTAGTTATTACTTGAAAGTTATTTTATTTCCTAATTATATTTAGAATAATTTTCTAATTATAACAAAATTATTTAACCTAGTTGTACTTGGAGTAGAAGTCAAGATAGATTTATAAGACATTTATCACTATAAATAGAGGACATCCAAGACTTGTTATACAAGCTAGAGGCTTATGCATAAAGGTCAACCAGGTTTTTATTCAAGCTCTTTTAGGAAACTATAATATACCCTACCTTCGCATACATTGATAAAGGGCATCCAGATTTGTTCACATATTGGAGGCTTTTCACATCCAACATATTTACAGAGAAGGAAATCAAGTGGGAGATAGGTTGGCTAAGTGGGGCCTTACTTTTAATTTGTACACGCTTTGTATTCTATCCCCCTTCGTATGAGCTCTTTGATGAATTACATGTAGATTATCTAAGTAGATACCTTGAAAAAAGGATCGCATAGATTTTTCGTTGTACTTACCTTTCAATCAAAAAACTGTGGCTAAGGTGAGTGTCTTTAACATTCCCCCTAAGAAGATGGAGGTACCGAGGTATAATGTTTCTTTCCACATATTCTACCTTATTATTCACTAGAGAAAATTGTGAGGATATTTGTACAGTAATTTGTAAAATGACAACAAATCTGAATCAGATCCTAACAACTGGTATAAAAAGTTAGGTTCAGATATATTCAACTATTATCTTAGCTAGGTTCAACCTGGGCACAGTCAAATGAAATCAAAACCAAATCCTACCATAATCAAATTAAATTCCTTTAGAGTCGTGTTCAATGAAATTCAGGATTGAACCGTGTCGGGTTCGGGTCCGAGCTTCCAAAGTCGGGCTTGTGGATGATGACAAGAAGGAAGAAATCCCGACCCGACATTTCCACACTAAACCCGCTCATTCAGGCATGTTCAAGAACCGATATACCTTTTCAAAGGGTGGATTGATGAGTATCGGGTTGAAATGGTTAAGGCGAGTCATTCTTGGGTTTTTCCCCTCCAACCCCGTGGGCCTCGGGATCATGTCGAGCCGTCTCGGGACGAGAAGCATCGAAGAATCGGGGTTCGGGTGTAGTCCCGAGAACAATAAGATTCGAGGCAAGGGCAGTGCCAGCAAACAGTCGTATGTCGCGCTCGAGTCACCTGACGTAGCGCCCGTGACATCCGGCTGGCCAAAGGACAGTCTCGCGCCCAGGCAAGCTTCGCGCCCGTTACACCTACCGTCGCGCCCGCGACGTTTGGTTTGGCCCATCCAGAACAAGGGGCAGAACAACCTCGCGCCCGCGCCAAAATATCGCCACGCCGTGGCGACATGTCGCGCCGCGGCAGCGACGACAGCGGCGAAGGAATGCTCGAAGCGTGCAGTCGCATCCGCAACGGCCCAGTTCTGGCATGTTTTTGCGGCAAAAACGCTCGAGTCAAGGGCAACGCCAGCAAACAGTCGTATGTCGCGCTCGAGTCACCTGACGTAGCGCCCGTGACATCCGGCTGGCCAAAGGACAGTCTCGCGCCCAGGCAAGCTTCGCGCCCGTTACACCTACCGTCGCGCCCGCGACGTTTGGTTTCCATCCGTCAAACAAGAGGCGAATAACCTCGCGCGCGCTAAAATATTGTCACGCCTGTGGCAAGAAGATGTCGCGCCCATGAGCCATTTACGGCAGCGAAGGAATGCTCGAGGCGTGGCAGTCGCATCCGCAACGGCCCAGTTCTGGCATGTTTTTGCGGCAAAAACGCTGCGTTTTGTTTATTTTTTTCCAATACTATATATATATATATATCCCCTCCCTTGGCATTGTTTGTAATTTTTGATATTTGAATGTAATGCTTGGCATTGTATGGTTCATCCTAACTTCCTCAAAATCTTGTTAACTTTATCCAATCAATTTTGGTGGTATTTCAAGTCATTCCTTTAGTGATTATTTAGTGGATTACCTTATATAATCATGGTGGGGTGTTAGGCCTAGAGTTGTGGTTCTCCTTGCTCAAGGTCATATCCAACCTTTGGGTGTTCAAGGCCCTTGTTCATGAGAGTATTCATCATCCATCATCACTCAAGCTATTCTTCACCCATCCACGCGTACGGTAACGCTCCAAGGATGAAATCAAAGTTTATTGTTATATCGAGGCTGTTAGGGCTTTGGAAGTAGGATGAAGTTAAGAAGTTCGTTTGATAGGATCAGATTCTGGTTCAGGAAGAAACTTTTGTCCATTTAACACTTCCTTCACCAATGATCTTCTCAAAAGGACACCAAGGTATGCATAATTTGTTTCCCTTGAATAGATATCCTTTTTGAAGCACATAAGGACGTCTATCTCTACTCAAATGAGGTTGGAAAACCTCAACTTCCTTGTAATATTCTTGAATGCTTGGAAGCCTAAAACTTGAGCGTCCTTAATGGACAAAAGAGCATGTCTTCTTGATAAAGCATATGCAATCACATTCACACTCCCCTTCTTATGTTTCGCTGCAAAATTGAAACTTTGATGGAACTCAACCCACTTAGCATGGCGGGAGTTGAGTTTGCGTTGTCCATTCAAGTACTTGAGTGCTTTATGATCGGAATGTGGCACAAACTGACTCGACCACAGATAATGTGACAAACGATCCAAAGCTCGAACAAGGGCATAGAACTCCTTGTCACATTGTTGAGTATTTCTTCCTGTAGTCGTTCAACTTCTCACTAAAGCAAGCAATGGGGCATTGGTTTTGCATCAATACAACCCCAATGCCAACCCCACTTGCATTGCAATCCACCTTGAACACTTAAGTAAAGTTGGGTAAGGTTAGGACGGGTGCCTCATAAAGCTTAGCTTTCAACTTCTCAAATGCAACTTGTGCCGACTTAGTCCGCTCAAAAGCGCTCTTCTTTAAACACTCGATGATAGGAGGGGTGATCGTGCTAAATCCTCGAATGAAACTCTGGTAAAAGGATGTTAAGCCATGGAAACTTCGGACTTCGGCGATGGAAGTAGGAGTCAACCAAGAGCGAATGACCTCTACCTTGGATGGATCCATGGAGATTCTATCCCCCGAGACAATGTAACCCAAGAAGACGACTTGGGTAGTGAAGAAATACACTTATTGATATTTTCGAGAGTTTTTGCTTCCTTAAGATATTAAAAACCCCCTCAAGATGGCCAATATGCTCACTCTCACTCTATGAATACACCAAGATATCATCAAAATATACCACAATAAACTTGCCATTGTAGGGCCTCAAGACCTCATTCATGAGCCTCATAAAGGTACTTGGAGCATTAGATAAACCAAACGACATGACGATCGATCCATTCACATAATCCCCCCTTAGTCTTGAATGCGATCTTCCACTCGTCACCTTCACGCATCCGAAGGACCGAATCTGATGGTAGCTACTATGAATGTCTACCTTCAAAAAGATCCGGGGATCCATGTAGCTCATCAAGCATGCCATCAAACCTCAGCACAGGGTATTGGTACTTGATTATGATATTGTTGATGACTCTACTATCTACGCACTTCCGGAAAGATTCGTCTTTCTTCAGCACAAGTAACACTAGAGTGGAGCATGGGATCATGCTCTCTTGCACATACCATCGCTCAACAAGATCATCCACTTGTCTTTGCAACTCCTTGGTCTCTTTCTGGTAACACCGGTTAGCCGCTCGGTTTGGAAGTCGAGCTCCGGGAATGAGATCAATGTGATGCTCAATTCCATGGATAAGTGGTAGACCGGGTGACAACTCAACCGGACAAACATCGGCATATTAGCTTCAAGGAGGACCATATACACCCTTACCCTTTCCTACCCTCTCCACCCGTGTTTCACTCAAGTGTATTTAGGCTCCTCACATCCCACCCTGATTTTTGTTAAAAGTAGCTCATAAGGAGTTGTTGGCGTAAGTTTGGCCCCTTTTTTCTTAGTCGCAAAGATATATGTGTTCCCAAACTCATCATGTACGCCGTGTCTATCAAATTGCTAAGGTCGCCCCGACAATATATATATAACATACATTCATCGGTACTACATCATATAATATTGAATCTCGGTACTTGGAACCAATGGAAATAGCAACTAAAGCTTGTTTTATTACCTTGATTTCACCTTTGTCATTCAACTCTTCAATGCATAAGGAAGAGGATGCAAGACAAGAGGTAGCCCCAACTTCTCAACTACATAAGTAGACACAACATTTGTGCAACTTTTGCCATTGATTCAAGGTACAAGCCTTCCCATTTACAGTACATCGAAAGTGAAATATCATTTTCCCCTTGGGCTTTGTCCACTGGTGCTTCATTCACATGTAAAAATCGCCTCAAAACAAACATCTTACCACGATCCTGGACAAGAGTTGCGGGAACATCATCATCAGATTCGCTACGATCTTCCAATACAAACTCCGACTCTTCTTGAGTATCCAACAACTCATTCTCAATATCTTGGACCTCCTTGACGGTCAATGTTCTTCTTTTAGGACAATCGGCTTGGAAATGTACATATCTTTGGCATTTAAAAAACTTTTCCCTTCCATCTTCTTTGGCAAGGTCGTGGGTGAAGGATAAGCAATTCCTTTACCCTAGTCAACTTTGAACAGTGGTTGAGTAGATCGAGGAGTGTCTTGTGGCCTAGGTATAACCAATTAATCATAGGGCTTGACCTTGGAGGAGGAGCAAACGGACTGTTGAGTGGTTTAACACTAGCCTTCTCCTTTCTTTTGCTTCCAATTTTGATGGTTATGTTACACAACTCATCCAAAGAGTGGTACAGTTGTATCTCAACCTTCTTGGAAAACGAGGGAGGTAAAGTATTCAAAAACCTCATCATGGTTTGTTTTTGAGGTTCTTGAAGCTCACTCTTAATTAACAATTGCTCAAACTCCTAGATGTATTCAATAACACTTTTCTTCCCTCGCTCAAGGGCGATAAGTCTTTGAAGGATATCCTACTTATAGGTGCTTAGTAAAAACCTCTTGTTTATTAAATTCTTAAGTTTCTCCCAATACATGATCTGCCTCTTTCCATCCCGAGCCTTTTATGTCTTTACACTCTCAAACCACAAAGAAGTCACCTTCGTCAATTTCAAACTAACCACCTTGAGGCTTGAATGCTTTCTCATCGTTATAACCCCTAGCCTCGAAGACGCGTTCCACCGATTGTACCAATTACAAATACTCATCCGGGTCAAGGGAGCCATTGAACTCCGGGAGCTCGACCTTGGCGTCATGCAAGTCATCCCTCGATAGTTGGTCACCTCTTCCCCTTCGATGGAACACGTGAACAGGGTCTCTATTTTCGTCACTTAACTCAAAGTTAGGAGGAGAACGGATAAGACTAGGGGAGAGTCTCCCTCTTCTTATACGTTGAGGTCGAATATGGAGGTATGCCTCAATTTGAGCGAGTCATGTAGTAATGGCAGCAATAATATTTTCATTTTTTGAGAACCGGCTCTCGTAGCCTGGGTTAGGGGCCTCTTCGAGCGGGGAACTCATGTGTGCTCTTTGACGCCAGCTTGATTATTCTCGATTAGTATCATTAACGTTATCTATACCAAGATTAACAGATGATGTGCGGACTGTGTTTGGGGAAGTTTTGTAGAGCTTGGGGTTATTTGTAGTTAAGATTGTGTTTGGGCTAGGGGTTCTTTGTATTTTTTTGCACAAGACAGACAAGGATGCTCAAAGGGAGCAATACTAATCACAACCAACAAGATTCACCCTTGATCCCAAATACTCCAATCAACTACCAACAAATTCAATGTTCACAGGAATTTTGAGAAAACCCTAGCCTCCTCTCTTCTTTTTCTATCTAGAAAACCCTAGCATTCATCTCCTTGGAGGGGCTGCCATCGATTCTTTTGTCGATGGTAAGCCCCGATTTGATTGATTTCTATCCCAATTATTAATTTGGTTTTATGTTTTAGCAATGAAAGTTAGTCTCTTATTTTGTAAGAGTTTTTGTACCCTTATTTAGGGTTTTTAGTCTCTTTCTAAAGCTTTTGTTCAGTTGGTGTGGTGTAATACGTTGGATGAAGATCGACTTTCAAATCGCTATAGCACGGGTTGTGAGGTTCTCCATCAATGTTAAAGATGCGGAATCATCGAAGAAATATGCAGAGTCATTGAAGAAATCGGAGTCGAACGTCAGTAAGATTAGTATTAGTTTTTTGGAAGTTGAATTTCATATCTTTGTTTTAGATCTACAATTGTTCAATCACGATTTTCATTGTAACTGTCATATGACTTGTTATTAATGAAATCGTTATGTTTGGTTTAAAAAAAATAAAAAAATTCAATGTTCACAGAGAATGAGGGTCACCAATATGTTCATACACAATCAAAACAACAATAAAACCAATTCCCATCAACACCCAACAATACCTCCTACATACATGATCATATACTTCAAACATTCAACTCTCAATATTACAAAAAATAGGAATAAACCCAAAAAATACCATCGATTTCCACACAAAAGATGAACACGAAACCAAAAATTTGATCAAGAGAGTAATGCCTCAACCAAAAGCAAAACCTGGATGCTCTGATACCACATGAAGTGTGTACCGACGATGGTGGGAAGTATAGATTGAGGATTACTATTGATGCATCGACATAATACCCAACTATATGAAGAAACTTGAGGATGGATGAAGAAGCTTGCAAATAAACCTTGAAGAACTTGAAACTCAACAACATTAAACAAATAAACACCTTGAATTCATTGATATGGGCTTGGGATAAAGATGATCACCACCTAAGGATTGAACATCCCACTGTGATCTTGATAAAGAATAATCACTACAAGAGTAATAAAGGAATGACTTAGAACACCACCAAATCATACAAAATTTGGATAAGTAATAATATTTTGGGAGAGAGTTGAGTTTGTCTCAAAGTACCATGTATTAATCATAAAAAATTACAGTCTTTCTTCCCAGTACCTAAGTTAAATGACAAAGGGGTTGGAGACTTCCTAAGAAAGACATAACTTACATCAAAGGGTCAAAATCAACCCAAAGGATTACAACCAAGGACTAAGATGCACCCATTACAAATGACCTAACTTAAGGGTATTTCAACTATGCATTAGTGGGGGTAAAAGGGTCATTACAATTAGGGGTTTAAGAGAAATTAAAAGAGAAGGGAATACATATGAAAATTGCAGAAAAATAAGCGCACGATCGTGTGATAGGGTGACATGATCGTGCGGTCCCTCAAAAGGTCAAAATCCCAAAAAATAGTATGAGATTAAAAACTGCACGCTCGTGTAGCAGACTGACACGATCATGCGAGCTGCTCCGACTGGATGGCATGATCGTGCGAGTGGGATTACATGATTGTGCACATAGGTTCCTTGTGGGTTGGCTTCACGCGTGCGGTCATCCGGTACGATCGTGTTGGAACCTCGAGACAGGGTGGCACGATCGTGCACCCGGGCTTGCTCAAAAGACCCAAGGCCATCGACATCGGCACAATCGTGTATGCTGTTGAACTTCCTTTTTCTCCTTCTTTGATACTTCTATTCATACCCAACCTTGAACACGATACCCTAACACCGATATAGATAAAAAGCTGATGTCGCCCCCATTTATTATCTCCGATATGGACCAATGCTACTCAAGGGCTTCCTTGCCAAGCCAAAGGAGGGTCGAGCTTGACGGTGGTGCACCCGAACTTGAGGAGAATTGCACCTCCTAGTCCTTAACCGTCGAAGTCTTCCTAACTTGGCTGAGCAAAATGGAGGAGGGACTCAAGACCTCTCCGCGTGCCAAACGTTAAGTACGCCAAATTCGGGCTCAACTCATTTTTGCCCCTACTTAACAATTTACTGTAATTAGCAAAGTGAATTCATCATTCATACATGGATGATTTCAATTGAATTCATTGATGATGCGCTTAGTAATTTTCTAGAAACGACTTTCACTAACCTCCTTTGGAAAAATTATTCAATGATCTTGTGAGAGAAATAATGAACACTACATTAAAACTTATATATTCAAAAGAACCATATATGAGAAAGTTGGACTTTCTTAAAAAAATTTTCTTAGCCAAATGGTCCTTGAATATCAATAGAAAAATTCATTAGTTCCACACTGTCTATAAAAATGAGAGGGAAAATTTTAGCTCCAAAGTTGAAAGTTGAAATAATTCGAGCAGAGGGTTTGTTAAAAATCGAAAAAGAGAAATAAACATTTTTCAATGGGAAGCTGTGCAAAGCGGGAAAGGGTGAGAAGTCACAAAAAAACACCAAAATTCGAATCCTTCAAAATTCATTTTCCGGGTGGGAAGTTTCCCGCGAATTACAAACACACTCCTGCCACGTCACCGATCCGTATGCTCATCCCTCATCCAATCACAGCGCAGGGTGTCCTCCTATATAAACCTAACATCCCTAATTGTCAATCCATTGTCTAAAAGCCCTTTCAAGTGATATTTCCGCTCTCCCTTTGTCTTCCCCTTCCGATAAGTTCCTCTCTCCTAGGGTTCCGATCGTCGTTAGGTTTCCGACGCGAAAATGAGTGGCAAAGAAGGCGGTGGTGGCAGAGGCAAGCCTAAGACTTCCAAATCTGTTACAAGGTCTTCTAAGGCCGGTTTGCAGTTCCCCGTCGGTCGTATTGCGCGTTTCCTCAAGGCCGGAAAGTATGCCGAACGTGTCGGTGCCGGTGCTCCGGTCTATCTTGCTGCCGTCCTTGAGTATCTTGCCGCTGAGGTATTTCTAGAGTCTTGTCTGTAGGACTTTCTCTCAAATCTTCCAAAATCAGCGAATCCCATTGCTTTTGGTAGCTTTTAGTGTTTGATTGTCGCGGTCAATTTTTTGGGTTATGTTGGGTGTTTGGTTGATAGTTGGTTATGTTTATTGATTACTTATCTCAAACTTGATTTCTAGTTTTTGGTATGATTGTGCGATTGTTATTGATTTCTGCCGTTGCTCCTACCTGCACGCTGCTTTAGATCCCTAATTTGGTTCTAAGTTGCTAATGATGCTGATTCATGTCAGGCATCCTGAATCCGTGTTCAATTTTGTTAAATTGAATGTTTTGAAAATTAGTTAAACTTATGGTTTAGAGTGATGGCTGAACGGGGTTTTGTTCGACTCAGGTGTTGGAGTTGGCTGGAAATGCAGCAAGGGACAACAAGAAGAACAGAATCGTACCGCGTCACATCCAATTAGCAGTGAGAAACGATGAAGAACTGAGCAAGCTATTGGGGCAAGTTACCATCGCCAATGGTGGTGTGCTACCCAACATCCACCAAACTCTGCTGCCAAAGAAGGCTGGAGGTGGCAAAGGGGAAATTGGGTCTGCTTCTCAGGAGTTCTAGATTCTTCTTTAGTATTGTACACAGGTGGGGGGAAAAAGGCAAAGTGGAAGGATTTTGTTTCATCAATTAGGGTTTGGGGTGAATGTGGCTTGCACTTTCACTTGTTCATCCTTTGTTTCTTTTTCCCAGAGATTACAGTGATTGATGAGATGAATGTAATGTAGTAGTTAGTAGTTTGTATTGGCATTTAGCTTGGTTTGGTTGAATGATATTTTTCTGGGTATATTTGTGCTCGCAACAAGTGCTGAAGTGCTTTTCTTTTAAAATTTTTGTATCTGTTATAATTTCCAAGTTGTTACGGGTGAGGATTTTGCATTAACAAATGTAAGGGCAGTTAGTATCAAGAATGCATCTTTCTCATGTTAAGTGCTGGTGGTATCAAATGTGCACATTGGTCATGTCACATGCAATTGGGTATCACTTAGTAGACAGGAATGGAGGTGGGTACAACATGGCAACCTATTGCATAAAAGAATGGGGCCTAAGTGCTTGTGGTAATATTGATTATTTTACCATAGTTAAGTGGTAGTTTTGTTGTAGAATTTGTTTTGAAGTTTGATTTGTTTTGGTTAAGTGGTTTATAGGCGGTAATGTTTTGTTGGGAGTGCTATACTGGAGAGTACTAACAAGAAGGTGATGGTTTGGGTTTGTGTATGATTTTCACTGGTTATGGATTAGGTCCCAAAATCACTTAATTAGAAATCTTGGTCAGCTTGTTGATATTGAATGGTGGAAATGTTTTACCCTGAAATTAAGCAAATATTGTACGACTGATTTCAACAGAGTAGGAATTTTGGTGGACTTTCAAATGCACATATATGAATGGGTTCAAGAGTAGGACCATTACTAAACCTTTGGAAAACATTTCAATTGACTTATTTAGGTTGAAATGTCTACCCATGAATCAGTGGTTGGTTCAAGACTCAAGACTGATGACTTCCATATCATCCATAATTTTTTAGTTTTGGAACTCTAATCCATTTATTGTATAATAATAGAAATTTTTTGTTACCTTTGCCCTTAAAAATGCGTATTTGTGGAACATACTTCGTCTTGTTATATATCCATTTGATGGTTGCAAAAGGTTAAAAAAACAAAAAAAAAAACGTCAAGAACACATGTCATAATTTGATATGTTGAAAAATTCAAATAAAATAATAATAAAAATACAATGTGATTGCGAGGAAGGAATGTTGCGACTTTCTTATTTAGTGAGGCTATACATCACATTCCTTGGTACATTGGAATGAAGTTGCTTGACACATAGTCCAAGAGCAGCAATCTTACGTTTCATATGCTTTTACTAAACATTTGAAACAAAATAATGATAAATTACCTACAATATTTTTTTTTCCTACTATCCAATTATTTATATATATATTTATATTTATATTTATATTTATATTTATATTTATATTTATATATATAACTTTTTCACTTTTAAAACAAATCATTATCTACTTCTATTTAACTTATTCTAACCTATTGAACCTTACTTATCTATTTTCTACTCACCCATCGAAAGAATAGGGCCACCACTACAACTAATTAGGTTTCTAGCTGCAGACACAAAAAATAATGCTAATGTTCTTAGCACAAAAAGAGTTCCTTGCGAATTCTAGGTAAATATGAGTTGCTAGTGGATTCTTAGTACGTCAATCTTTGCAAATTTCGGATAAGATGAGATGTAAGCGGGTTCACTACATGGTCTTGAAATAGAAGTGCTAGCGGATTCTATTTTCTACTCACAAGAGCCTCACAGATCCTAGCAAAAGTTGGGTTATAGTGGATTCGTTGGCCCAAGCTAAGTCAGAGCTCTAGCGGATTTCCAAGCTCAAACAATGATGGAGCTCTAGGAGATTTTACCCAGGGTTCTTGCGAATTTGTTAGCCTAAACAAGCCAGTCAAGTAAGCCTAAAGCTAAAGCTGTCACGGATTTTAACTTCCGATCCACCAACTGCCATTCAAGGTTGGTCGAGCAACCTTAGAGTACCCGCAGGCCGAGTTAATAAACTGTTCATGACCACCAAGGAGTCTTAGGGAAGTTTATGCATCACTCAACAATTATCAATAAAAAACCGCACAAATAATTATCATAAATCGCCAACTTAGTCAATAACTGTATTGAACTTCAAGCCAAAGTCCTAACATACTCCATTCGACACAGGTCAATAGTTGCTCGTCTCAATCGCTAGTCGAAAACTGCTACTAACCTCCAAGGATTCGCGATGGAGTTTATCACTTTTATTTTCATCAAAGGTTGCACCCAGACAGACTATAAAAGGCCACTCACCCTTAGGGATGGCAACGAGGTGGATCGGGGACGGGGGAGTATATACCCGTTCCTATCCCCGCTCTCAAAACTCGTCCGCATTCCCGTTCGGGGAATGATTCTTGCCCCGTCCCCATCTCCGCGGATTCCCTATCCCCAATGGTGATTTTTTTTAAAGCTATCCAAAATCTAACCAAATTTTAATCGGACCCGATTTTTAACCTGTTCAAAATACAACGTATTTAACTTGCTCAAGCAATAATACATCAAAATCAAACAATAATACATCAACAAGTGTTATTCAGAAAAAAAATACAATAATACATCCTCCTCAAGTGTGAATTAGAGTAGCATACATCCTCCTCAAGTTTAATGACAAGTATGAAGTAAACTAAAATACAATTACTACTTTATCCTTGCTATTAATACATATATTGAATTGAATAAAAGTTATTTGGTAATTTTAAAATTTTCGGGGACGGGGATTCGGGGATGGGGAGGGGAATTTTCCCCGGCGGGGAAAATGGGGACGGGGATGGGGAAAATTTTGTCCCCATCCCCGAGCGGATTTTGAAAAATCGTTCCCGTTCCCATCCTCAATGGGGGTGAGGATTTTTCCCCAGAGCGGGGCAGGGCCCGAGCGGGTTCGAGGATTCCCCGCCTCATTGCCATCCCTACTCACCCTCAATTTTGGGGAACAATGTTTCTTATTTTACAGTTCATTCTTTTGCATACACACAATGGTCCAGTCCAGTCCACACTAATTTCTAAACTTGGGTACGCTGCCAATTCCAAAACTTGGTTACCTATTAGATTTCTAGACTAGGGTACTTAGAGAATTTGTGACTTAGGGACTCCAGCGAATTCCGGCACCACGGGATCCAAGTGGATTCAGTCGCCCGAGGGGTTCTAGCGGATTTTGTCATTAAGGGAGCTAGCGGGTTCAGTCACCTGGGGGGATCTCGTGGATTTTGACTACTTGAGACCCTCACGACTTCTGTCACAGCAAGAACCTAGTGGATTTGTGCTCATCGAGTAAGCCTAGCTACAAGCTCAATTTGAGAGCTGGTAAACACCTTATGTTATTTGTGTTTCATCCCTATATGAGAAAATGTAGCGTGTAGTCCCACCCGCTGTAATAGTTTATTTGTTTAGCGGATTTTGTTTTGTTTTTTTTTTTTTTTTACTTTCTCATGCTGTTAATAAAAATCATGGGATGACTTCATTTTTTGCACTTTTTTTTTAAACTTTAAAAACCCACTTTAGTAAGACCAATGAGGCAGGACAGTGTATGGGCACTCTCCTTACACTATACCTTTACCCTCGAACCTAGACCATGGTTCAACAATCATGGAGTATTTAACTGAGTTTTGTTAGTTTTTCGCAAAACTGACAGGCGACTTCATAGTTTTTACCCTTCATGCATGTCGTCCGCTAATTTTAGTGATTTTGGCCCTAACAAATGTTTTAGTGATGATTAAGTGTAGTATGCCAAAATGAGTTCACCGGCTAGAAATCTTAGCAAAGTTTTAGTCAATAAGCCTATTTTGGTTGCCATGTTGAATCCCAAACGGGCACTGCTTGCTGGACAACAGGTCAATCGGGCCATACCGACATTAATTCTAGCAAATTTTTAGCTAGTAGAGCTGGCTTGGCCCCCCGTTTAAGCCATTAGTGACCCACATCCTAATCCAACCTTGAGTCTCGTGATACCCAGGTTTAGGAATCCGCTAGGACTCCTCTTTTAGGGTTCTGACCAATCTTAGGTTAGAATTGCCCTAGCGTCGTCAAACCTTTTTTTTGTTCTTTTTCTTAATGACCCAGAGTAGGTCAAATTAGAGATTCTGACTACATGAAATAGTACTTGAAATATCAATATTTTTGTGAACAATAATTAGAAAATGCATTCTACAAAACATAAGCAGCCTCACGTTGACTCAATACTCCGTGGGGACCATGCCCTCTGGGCTGCAAGCCCTCTAGTAGCTTTAATGTATAGAATGTAAAAATATTTTTTCTAATTTGTAGGGACAAGGTTCAAAAAATTAAAATGTTTAAGCTGAAACACACATAAGGGCCGCTCAAGGATTGGAGTAAAGTAAACTTCACAAATTTTAAACAAAAATAGAAGACAACCATATTATGCTACAAGCAGCAGAACTTAGACTTGTAACTGATCTGTATAATATTCATGTAAATGACCGAAAAACTCAACTAATTAAACAAAGGAAAAATGCTCCTTTTCAACCAATAGTACTAAGGGATATGTAAACAAAAAGAAGCGGTTAGCAGAAAGAGACTGCAACTTGATGTTAAGTAGAAATTCAGGATAGATTTATCAGTGAATTCACGTCTCGTTATATAATGACAAATTTGATGCCTCCCTTGTATAGTTTTATCCTCCCTCAACTTCATAGGCACAAAGTGAACAATAAATAGCTCAAATTTTTGATGAAGAAATAATGACTACTACTTTTCAAATGGATCTAGCCAAAGCACCAAGCTTGGATGGTGTTGCACTACGGGGAGTACGGTTGTCGATCTCAGGGAGTTAGGTCTCACAAAAGTCTTGGTCAATGTCCTTTCGATTTAAGCAGAAAATCAGGTGAATGATTTGGGTTCAATAAAATAACAAACACTAAGGGACAAACAATAAGGGAACAACCTCAGGCAAGGAAATCACCAACTAGCATGCCAAACATCATGGATTATAAGCCTTACACTAATCATGCACACATTGAATTAGGTAATCGATTCATTTTAGACCACCTAAGCCTTCTCTCGAAGGTCATTAAGCTAATTCAAAAACATTAGTTGTTGTTCTCACACAAACCAAAACAAAGAAATTACAAGATATCGATCTCTCCCTTAATTACAACCTAAATTATTCTCATATTTAAGTTGTAATCATCTAAACAAGTTGCATTAGGCCTAAATTCCTTTTCTCAAAGGTAACATAAACCCTAATTAACACAAGATAGGACTCTCTCAAGCCTCACATCAACAACAATTAACAACTTGACAGAAATTCAATATGTAAACATGAATTAATGCGGTAAGTATAATCACAATTAAAAAGGCACACTAGTGGCAAATCCCCAACCCAAGTTGGGGAATCTAGCCTCTCATAATCATGGAGAAACAAGGAGCAATTTAATGAACAATGAACAAAACACAAACACAAGGAAGAGAGGAAGAAGAAACTGATACCAAAAACTTGAAATTAAACTTAATTTGGTTCCAAAGTGCAATAATCTTCAATCCAAAAGCAAGTAGATCCTCCTAAACTAGAGAGAAAAAGTATTCAAAAAACCCTAGAATAGTTTGCTAATGAAAAGATAAACATAACTACCGAATTTTCCTTAATTAAAACAAGAAAAACTGCATTTTGGGCAGTGTGCACAGGCATGCGCCTGATCTGGAAATTCTGGACTGGTGCACAGGTGTGTGCCCTTGGAGATAGGGATGACAATGGGCAGGATCTGGGGCGGGTCCAACTGGACCCGGACCCGCCAATTTTTTTGGACCCAGACCCGCCCCGAGACACGATGGGTCTCAAAAAGTTGGACCCAGACCCGGACTCATTGGGTCTGTGGGTCTACGGGTCCTTAACCGGTCCTTATTGGTTCCAACACTCTTATGTATTTTTTTTACTAAATTTATCAATTTTTTGGGTTAATTTTATACGTGCGCAATTGTATAATAATGATTGTTCTATTAAAATACACAAATTTTCAACACAATAAAAATATCTAGTTCATTGTACAAGGCAATGAGCAAAATTCAACATAAAAACATAACAAAAATCATCCACACATCAACTTTAAGAATACAACTATACAACTTAAAATGCACGGAAAAAAAAATCACGAAGTTCATGATTATCGCACTGAACAACTCTAAGAATACAAATACACTAGGGTTTTCATTTAATATATATATACATATACATACATATATATATATATATATATATATATATATATATATATATATATAAAATTTTATGGGTCCATGGGTAGGGTTTACGGGTCCGTGCCTAGACCCGGCCCCACCAAATTTTTATTGGACCCAGACCCACCCCGAGACCCGATGGGTCCAATTTTTTTGGACCCATACCCACTTAAATGGGACGGGTGCAAGACCCATTGCCATCCCTACCTGGAGATGTCACCTTTGGGATTCTTCACATACTCTTTTCATCCCGACTTCCTCATCTATCACCCTATGATCATTAAAACGTTGTGAATCGCCAAAATTCACTTACATTTGACAAAGTTAAGTATTTTAGCTACAACAAGCGAAGATGAGCTAAACCAAGTCAAGTTTATGCCAAAGTAGGTACAATGCTTGCAAACCGAGGTTTAAGGCGGTAAAACTGAGGTTTATCAGATGGTATTTGTGGCATTTTTTTAATCAAGAATATTGGAATGTTACAGGGCAACAAGTTCGTCATTCCATTTGGGTGGGTGGATTTTTTTAAGGGAAGGTTTGTGGTAGTCAACTTTTTTTTTAACTACCGTAGTTAAATTAAATATTAGCCGTTGATTATGGATAGAAAAATCATAACCGTTGATTTGAATAAATAATTTTATTATTATTATTATTATTATTATATATTATTTTGTTAAGAAAATCTTAACCAAATATTTTCTTTTCCCTAATTGTCTTTAAGAATCTTTCTGAATCAAAAAGTGATTATATACGTTTTATGTTAGTAAAATCCAAAAATATATGTCTTGGTCTATTGTTAGTCATTTAATTTGGGAAGATGAGCAATGATACAAAATATATGTCTTGGTCTATTGGTTATAGCATGCATGATGCATGCACAGGTGTGTTTAGAGTCTGTACGATTAAGTTCTGGGTTTGATTCTTAGGAAAATATAATTTTGCTCAATACATTTTTTTTACTATTTGGTTTACTTTGACTTTTCATTTTTTTTACTTTAGGGGAACATTAAAATTTAGACATCATTTTAGAATAATAATAATAATAAGAGCAAAATGAATACTTATAATAATAATAATAATAATAAGAGCAAAACTAACAGAATCAATCTCGTCATATACTCTTCATGTACTCTCATATATAAGAAAAATTTGTCTATAGCTAGACTGCTCATACCTTGCCTTATCGGACTATATAATGGGATAAGTTATTGTTCTTGTACTTATTGTAGCGTATTTCATTGTGAGCTCAAAAGTGAAATAAGTATCTTTGCTAACTATAAAAAGCTTGAATAAAATCTTAATAAACAAATAAAGATGAATAATTTGAAAATTAAACTCATGATAAACAATTGACAGAATATTAATAAACCGGCGCTCCCAATAAATTTTTTCTGGCTCCGCCCCTGAAGTTAAGGAGTGAAAGCCTTAAGGCTAAATTTGAATTATTGAACCAGATGGAATATTTTTTTTTATTCTTTTTATATATAACTCCTCACAATCACCTTCATCACCTAGAAAAAAAAGGAAAAAAAAAATCTAAGGCTCAATTATAAGTTTGCTTGGTTGCTTTTGACAATGCAGGTGGAACATGCTCTCTGACTCCGCCTATGGCAATGGGGTTGCAAGGGCGGGACTCCTTTTATCATTATATTACTTTTTAATGTAACATAAATATATATTATTTTCATTTATCGTAAATAGAGAAAGAATATGTGAAAGATCTTTAAAATATTTTATTAAATGATTTGGTGAATATATAAAGTAAAATTATTTAATGGTTCAGATCTTTTCTTAATAAATTAATGGTTTATATTGATCAACTACCGTAGTAAAAAAAAAATTTGACTACCTTAGAATTTTTCTTTTTTTAATGGAGGATTCCTTAGAAAAGCTAACCACACTTTCGTAGCACTTATTTTAAAGATAGATGATCTTTTTGAACCTAGCCAATTCAGAATGATTAGTGTTTGCAACATACTATATAAAGTTACTGCATATATCACGTTAATAGACTTTGAACGTTACTTGACAATCTTATTAGCTTAGGCAAAGTGCGTTTGTTCATAATAGACAGATTCATGATAATATTCTTCTAGCTCATGAACTCATGCATAAATTTAGGCAATCCTGTAGGATTCGACAAAATTTTAAGTGTCATACTCTAGTTTGGCAATTTGAAAGAGGTGTCTTAATTTTTAAGGGATTTGAATTGAATTTTTATCAATCATTATTTCATTTTTCTTCATTAAAATGTCCAAATGAATGCTTTGAACTTCATTTTGAATGTTCGAATACATAGTCTTCCCCCAAATAGTAGAACAACGAGAAAACAAGTCCAAACAAAGATGACACGAAGAGGCTTGGGAACGGACACGGTTCGTTTGCCCGGGAGATATGTTGCTCTGCATGACTATGATCAATATGCTCATGGACATAAACTCTAGGGCCCTTCCCTAAGACTCTCTGTTTCAGGGGAGGGAATTTCTATGCCAATGCTCATGCTGACTTGCATGGCCATGGCTCATGAGCAGTGAATTAGAAATCCTCACAGCCCACACTTAATTTTTTCTTGTTTTGGGTTTATAATTCTTGAGCAAATATGAGAATGCTAAAATTGAAACAAAATACAATTAATTCAAATGAATCTAAATAATAAATTCTAAAGAATCGCCAATCAACTTTTGGGAGAATTGTTCAACTCTAATTTAAACTCCTACGAAACCATGAGATTCAAATTCTGGAGGTAAGTTTACGAATTCAAAATTAATGTTGTTTAGATGCATGCAAACAATAATTAAAATATGGAAGTAAAAATAATAACGCAAAGAACATAAACATAAGAAATAAAGAACATAATTAAAGTTAGATTTACAAGCTTTCAATTTTAAATTAACCGAAGTTTATTATTAATTTCAATATTACAACATTATAAAGTGAGAACTAAAGAAATAAAATGCAAAAATACATATACTAAATGCCAAGAATATGTACGCATTATGATGGGAAGAAGGATGGAGGAAGAGAAGATGAATCATCTAGTATCAATACTTCCAGATGATTTCGATGTAAAGGGCGAAATGAAGATGTTGAAGGTATTTAATATTTATAGAGGAAACGAGGTGGGGAACTAGGGTGAGAATGAGTGACGGAGGTAGTCAGCCTGCAAGCCAACATTAATCCCAGAAAGGGTTTGTGTGAAATAATGGACTTGAGCCAAATTCAATCCCAAAAGCTAGCTTAGGAGGTTGAGGCATCCAAGCCATTATAAACACCACAATACGGGTGTCAAAGGCCGATGTGGGACAACTCAACACGCCCCCCTCACCACGAGGCGCAGACAATTGCGGGCAAGGACCCAACATCAATGACCCTGGCTCTGATACCATTTGAAATAATGGACTTGAGCCCAATTCAACCCCAAAAGCTAGCTTAGGAGGTTGAGGCATCCAAGCCATTATAAACACCACAATATGGGTGTCAAAGGCCGATGTGGGACAACTCAACAGTTTGCAATGCGAATCTCTAATTTGACACGTTTTTTGAGAAATCAGGTCCAACACAGGTCGAGTGAAATCTACACCTTGCAGGCCCACACGACTGGGTTTTACTGGGTTCTGTGTTTCATCATTTCTTGGGAAGCCAACTAAGCCTCGAGAAACGAGCCAAAGCTTAGAAAAAAGGTCATGTGGATCCACATAGCAGGGGACCTTGGACATACCATCTTCAAATGACCATAAATTCTTCATTTGACATTGATTGACTTTGTTAAACTCTTGTTGGAAAATTTGTAGTGCATACTTTCAGGCCAGAACAGAGAAAACAATAGAGGTTGATGGAAAGATTGTTGACCTAAAGAATAGAACCTAAGTATATGACGACGACTTTAAATAGTTAGTTTTCAGAAGATTTTGAACGTGGAAAGTAAGGTTGCAATGAGTAAATGGATGAATGATGAATTCTTTTCCCTTTCGACTAGCCACTTTTTCTGATTAAATTTTCCCCTATACTTTTGGCAACGAGAGCATTTTTTTTCTTATCTCTGCTTAATTAGATGATAATGCGACTAATTAAGATATTTGGATCAATCAATAATATGCCCTCTACATATGTAATTTTTTACTATTTGCCTCTAAATTTTGATTAAAATTTCTGTAAAAGTTTTTGCTCCTTAACCTCAAATCACTTTTGATTTGTTTCATTTTTCTAGCAAATTTAAACATGGCATGCCCTTTGAAATTACCTTCCTATCCCTGGTTTACAATTAGGTTTACATTATCTTAAACTCGAAAGTGTCTATTTTTCTTAGACCCACTAGGCCACTATCTGGATCAATATTTAGTAGAATGTAGCTATGATTGAGAAGGAGAATGGGCTATGCATCATTACAATCTTTGGAGAAAGGACATGCCAATCATCATAAAAAAGTGGTATGTCTAGATGCTTATAAACTACATGACCATTGATAGACTTCTTCTAGGTGAATCTCCTTCCTTTTGGAAGAATACCCAAAATTCAAAGCCATTTATGTGATTAAAGAAATTTGATAAATGACTAGTTCTGTAACACCCCGAGTATATGGTTAAATGTGGCTTAAAGGGATTGAAATGACTACTTATATTACCAAGGTGCACCTTCTTTTATGGTAGCTCATCTGTTGGGAACTCTTCAGTTAAGCGTGGTTGGCTGGGAGTAGTCTCAGGATAGGTGACCTCCTGGAAAGTTTTCCTAGGCAACGTGTGAGCGAGGACGAAGCACGCTGGAAAGACTCGTGGTGATTTGTGGGGCCAATCATCGATCCTAGAAGTAGTTATCGGTAATGTCCGCGACCCGGGAGGGGCCGGGGCGTTACAAGTTCTATCCAGATAAACTATGCTACCATGCGAGGGAGTGAAGAAGCTCATTACAATCACCTACTATACACCATGGTAGGTGAAAAACTTTGCTTGAGTAACCTTATGTAATCCCAAAGGACAATTTTATCTCTAGGAGCATAGATTCCTGAAACGATGGATTAAAAATAGGTTTTCTTATCCTTAGCAAACAATGAATCACATGAGAATCCTTTTGCAATAGATGAACATCCAAGTTAGTGGTATCCCATGAAACCCAAATCCCACTGGTGTAATTAATAGTGGGTACCTAATGTGATTTCTCAGAGTTAAGCCTTTTAAAGACCTTTTTTTTTTGTATTATTAAGATTGACTAATGTTTTACAAAAGAAAGTCATCTCACCATTCTTGCCGTTGCTTGTTGCACCTTGAATATTCCAATAGAGAATCTTTGTATGACACCTTCTTGAGAACTCTTTTTACATAAACGACTATACTCTTATTCAATAGGCTCTAAATACAAAAGAGAAATAGAGGATAAAGAAGAACTAATCCCTTCACTTGTAAGGATCCTAACCATCCAATACATGTGAAGAGATTAAAACAAAATGTCACATAACTTTGATCAAAGAAAAGCATATCGAAGAATACCCAAAACCTTATTGGTTTAGTCGATATAAAGCCGTGAGGAGTACTAGCTATAAAAATATTGTCACTGTAACGACCTACCCTAAATCCGTATTAATTAAGGCCCTAAGTACGCTGATTAGCTGAATTACGCTAATTAAAATTTCTCTATTTATGACGTGTTTATTGTTATACTGGTTGTTACATTTTTTTTTCTCTTTATTTATTTATGCGTGACAGGTCTCGAGCAAGGCGATGGTTAATGGGTTAATTTTATGTTATCTTACCTTACGAACATTATTTTGAGGTTATGAATATTTTACGATAAGTTATATAATTTATTTTATGTTCTAAAATTTTTATGTTTAAAACCGAGGAAGGTTATATTATTCTCAATTCCGTTTCTTTTACAATTTATACTACTCGATCCACCTAAGTACATTTTATGGCCCAAATTATTTTATTAGTATGTTCTATCAATTTAGTTTACGTAATTTTAATCTTAGTCTTCCACCCAATTTTATTCCAAGGAAATTTTATTTAGTTGTATACTAAATTTATATTATCAAGTTTATGTTATAAATTTATTTGGGTTGTTTACCAATTATTTTACCTAACTAAATTACAATCCTAATTATCTAAGTTAATTACTATTAGGAGAGTTAATTATTTTAGGGGTGTATTTATATGTTAGGGGGGGTTTAAAGGGGGTTTATTTTCCATTTCCAAATCAGATTTTATCACAACTCTCAAACACACTCCCTCACCCTCTCCTCTCTCCAGCCGTGCGCCACCCCTCCTGCCGCCCTCCCTGGTGTTTTCCGGCGAGCTCGCCGGCGCCGACGGCCACCCACGCCGGCCACCGCTCCTTCCCCCCCTTCTCTTGTTCAATCTCTCACCTCAAAGTTCAAGTGGTATAATCTCAAACCCTAACCCAATTCTTTTGTTTATAATCTGAAATTCTGCTTCCAATTTATGTTTTCTTGATGTTTTTCATCTCCTTTATGTTTATCAAGCATGAATTTAAGTTGTGGTTAAGTTAGGGTTTGAGTTGGTGAAGAGATGCATGTTAATTTGGTGAAGGATGGAAGTAATTCTTGTTAGTTCTTGATGAGTAAAGAAAGTTCTATCTTGCATGTGGATTTTAATGGCTAAATTGATGATTTAGGGGTTGTTTGGAAGTGAGTTATATGTTATTTAAGTTTCTACTCTTGGATGATATGAATTTGGGGTGGAATTGTTGATTTATGGGCTAATTTAAGTGTTGGATGTTTTTGCTTGTGTAATCTATGGTTGCATGTGAGTTTTGTGAGCTTGGTTAAGTATTCTTTGAGCTTTTAATTCTGGAAAAATTATGAGTAAGGGCTAATTTGAGGTTTGGGTAAGAATTGATGCAAGTTGAGGTCAAAGAAGAGCATGCATGTTAAATTAAAAGGCCAAAGAAGTTTCTGTTTTGATGTCTGATTATTACAGAGGTTATGAAATGGGAGTTTTGCCCAGATTTTTACTGGAAATGGTAGTCCAAGTCATTAGCTAACTATAGGCTTTGAAATTTCGACAATCCGGCATGTATAGCCCGAGTTACGACCAAAACCGTGAAGGTGTACCTTGTTATACGTTTTTCTGAGTCAGTAGGTTGATAGGCAATTTACGTCAGTTTAGGGACCTTATTGGCTCTGAGAGTAAACATAAAAGTTTTAGGTCATTCTTCAAGCTTTCCGGAAACATAAAGTTTGCGGCCATACGATATCGGGAGAGTGAGATATGAAGCTATGTTTAGGGGCCGGCCAATAAGTTTCTGCCCAGAAATTTTATTGCTATTTTAGCCTAAAATGTGCAAATTGGGTCTTATTAGGAGTTCTTATGAGTTTGTAACCTTTGTAGTATTGTTAAGATAGTTTGGATGAGTTTCTAAGCTAATTTAAGCTAGATTGATGTTGAGGAATATTGCCTAAAGGATTATAGATACCTTAGCAAACCATGGGTTTAATGAGTGAGTTTTGGGATTTGTTTAAGTATTGTTGATGGCTAAAGGGTACACATGTGTTCTTAGCAAGATTATGAGTCCCTCTATGTCTAAGTAGCAATAAGCTCATTCTTTCATTATATCCGATTCACCGTTCATCGATTCATAAATCGTTTCCAAATCCATAAACACGACCCTACCTAAATTTCCGTCGTTACGACGTTTCTTCACGTTTTCATTAAGCGAATAGTTCCTTTATTGAACCTTCAAGTACTCTAATTCTATGTTCCTTCAAGCCAATGGTTGAGAATGCCTCATAAGTCATGAACCTTCTCTAATCCTATTCAATCTTCACCATGAGTTCCACTCTAAGTTTTTAAGCCGTTTATAAATTCTTCTTGCACTGCTTCTGTCCGGGCCGTTTTCCTAGCCCTTCCTTTCATTTCTAGCTTTTGGGCCAGTTGACAAAATTGTCGGGCATGATTTTCCCTTTTCGAAAAGTATTTGTTTGCAAAAATCCGAGTTTTCTAGCCCAAGTTATCGCCGAAACGGCGAATTACTAAAATCTGAAATTTTATTTCCTTTCTTACCTTTTATGAGACAAGTTTAAGTATTTAGTTCTATTTTATGTAGTTACACGAACCTTACCGATTTCTCTACGCTCTCATTACAAATTCCTTATAGCTTCCAAGTCGCCCACGCCATCTCAAGCTCGAGGCTCGTCGCTAAAGCTTTCGTCTAATCCAAGGTACGCAAATTGTCCAACTCTTCGCTCCTTTATGTTTACGGTTTATGCTAAGTTTATACTTTTATGATTATTTCATGGTTTTAAGTGTGTCCCATTTTATGTATTCTATGTTTTATGTTCTAGTTAGTTACGAGAAAGTGCTAGCCTTTTGATGCTCCTGATCCGAGTGTCCTAGACCTGGCCAGTGTCGACTGCTTAGCAGTCACCCATTCCAAACTTAGATCGGTTTGGGCATGCGCGTGTGTGAGATGCTTTGGCATCGATCGTAAGGGACCAAAATTCTTGACTTTATGTGTTTACTTCTAAATTCATGTGACATGTTCTTTATGATTTCAAGCTACTTCAATCATGTTATCCCCTCCCCGTTTTCAAAATGAATTTAAGCACCGGCACTAGAACCGTTTTCGAACGGTTTGACGTGTTGGAGGTTTACGTGCTGAGTGTTTCCCCACTCACTTTTATGTTGTTTTAATGTTTTGCTTTAGGAGGTCTGAGCTCCCAAGGTAAAGGCAAAGGCAAGCAAGGGTAGACACGTGTTGCAAGCAAGGTAGTCATGGTTGAAAGTATTCTGGTCGACTTGGGTGTCGCGCGTTTTAAAGTACCCATGCTTAAGGAAGAAGGATTGTACTTGTCCTCTTTAATGGTTGTTTAAAGTTTGATGGTTATGCTTTGGAGATTCATCTTTAAGTATGAAGTTATGTTTTGGAAGTATAGTATGTAATGTTTATATGTTTTAATGATGTTCTTTTAGGTTGTTGCCTTGTCCCGAGTGGGGACGGCGGTAATACCTCCACCCTAAGGTGTTCCACTGCGCTAATCACATGTTTAGTATGAGTTGTTGTGTTAATCTTGTGATTAAGGGTGTTGGGGTGTTACAGTTTTGGTATCAGAGCAGAGTTATAAGAAGTGTTTGGGGAATTAGGAATTTATAGGAAGTATGATTTGAGTATGAGAATTTTGGGATTCTATGTGTGGTTTATGCGTCCTTTATGGACTGATATTGGAGATGTGTGCATTGATTGGTTTGGATGACGAGCTTGAAGCTCCAAGTGGATGTATATATATGGTACATATGTTTTCTTGCAGGTTTGAAGATATGTAAAAATTAGGGATTGTCCAATTTATAGGGAAAGTGCTGCCGAAATTTTTCCCGGAAATGGGGGAGTTTAGTAGCAACTTAAGCAAATTTAAGTGCAAAATTAAGGGCAACATAAGAGATGGGATCTAGGAAAGTATGTCATGGGCATGAGTGTTGTTGTGGATGCGAAACATGTTGAGTTAGTCTTAAAAGAGATTTTATCAATTCAAATAAGAATTCATAAAATCCAATCCCAAGTGGGATTGGTGCGAAGCTCAAATTAGGGGCAAAGTGCCTCATCAAAATGTATGGTGAAAGGTTTAAAGGTGTTATATGACACAAAGGTTTAATGTGGTTCTAGGATAGCTCATGAGAAGGGACGAGAATGCCCTTTTGTAATAAATGAGGTTCAAGATAGTGGAGACTCGGACCTTGTCTAGTTTTCTTTTTTTTTTTTTATGTTAACAAGCTTTTAAGTTGCTAAAGTTTATTGAAACTTCGTGTTTATGTTACGTGTATGATGTAGATGGACGCGAATGGAAACCCACTTCCAAATCCGTTCGCCATGTTTATGGAACCCCCCCTATGTTTTGGGTAAAGGGAGGTGGTGTATGTATGTTGAACGATTAAACTTGTTTACTTGTTGGGACATACCTTGAAAAGGATGACAACATGGATACCCGAGAAGAACAAAAATAGGATCCAAATTTTCTCTAATGTTTTATGAATGGACAAGTTGGTACTATGGTTTATGGCTTGAGGTTTGCAACGTTTGGGGAGAGTCTTTTATGGCATCTTCAACTTTTATGAATATGAATGTAAATGTATAAACATGCATGTTGGGGTTTTTGTGACCATAAAGTCATTAGGGATGTATGCATGACTAAAAACCGTAATTACGTGGGATACGTTGCCAATGGATAATGAATGAGAATTATGTCATTTGTTGAACTATTCTTTATATATTGCGTAGCATGTCTCAAACATCGGGGAACTCACCACAAGAGGAACCGACACATGAAGCTGCGGGGAATCAATTATAATTACAGGGACCCCAACGTACCCTGGGAATCGTATCCCAACCTGAGTCATCCTTAGGATCAGCTCCTCCCAATCCTTCTTTACACCCCGACCATTTTGGGGCTTTAGTTTAGGAGTTGCTAAGACGTATACCTGTTCCATCTACGGCCCAACCAAGTAACCTTGAGGAGGTAGACTATGCTGGTAGGGTGGCAAAGCGTAATCCCACCACCTATGCGGGAGGATATGACCCTGTAGCTTTGGAAGATTGGATTAGAGATCTGGAAAAGATCTTCGAAGTGGTAGAGGTACCTGAAGAAAAGAAACTGACAATAGGGACCTTCTACCTAAAGGGAGAAGCTGACATTTGGTGGAGAACCGTCAGGGAAAGATACCACGGGATGACCAAGACATGGAATGATTTTCTCAGTGACCTTAGGGCGCAGTTCTACCCCCTAACACTCAGACGGCAAAAAGAAAAGGAATTTTTAGAGTGGAGCATGGTGAACAAGGATATTTCAGTGCTGCAGTACACCTCTAAGTTCAATGAATTGTCCCGTTTCGCCCCGGAGTATGTGGCATCGGAGAATATGAAAATGTTTAGGTATGAGGGAGGCTTAGCACTGTATATACGTAGCCAACTATCTTCACATCACTTTTCGACGATGCAGGAAATGTATGAAAGGGCTGCGGAAGTAGAAAGAGTTAGGAAAGAGCTGAAAGTTTTAAGTCAAGGGAGTTAGGGGAGTAACAAGAGAAAGTGGAATGATAAGGGGGTGTCTCCCTCGCCTGCTGTGGAATCCAACCAGCATAAGAGACCGATACCTTCAAACCTTTGGGGACAATCGAACCCTCCCACCACCCGGGAACCATGCAAGAAATGCGGGAGAGCGAACCATTCGACCGCGCAATGCCGGGTGGGCACGAACAATTGTTTATGGTGTGGGGGAACTGATCATAGGGCGGCTGAGTGCCCCAAGAGGATTAGGCGACCGGAACCTGGAACGACACGGCCAGCACCACCCTCAAGGACGGCACCGCAGCAGGGAAGCGTGGGGCAAGCCTACGTTATGGGCAAAAAGGATGCAGCAAAGTCTGGTATGGTTGTAACCGGAACAGTTTATGTACATGCTAAGCCTTTAGTTGCATTATTTGATTCTGGAGCTATGCATTCGTTTATTTCATCTAAAGTTGCGCTAAGGTTGAATTTAAGAAATCTAGCATGTGCGGTAAATTATTCAATCAGCCTACCTAATGGCCAAACCATCGCATGTGAAAATTGTTTCATGGAAGTACCCCTTGTTTTAAATGGAGAAATCTTTCCAGCTAATCTCATTCAGTTAGATTTAGAGGAATTCAATGTGATCCTAGGAATGGATTGGTTGAACGCGACTCAAGCTCAAATTCGATGCGGTGAAGGGATAGTTGTTCTTAGGAACACTTCGGGAGTTGAAGTTCGATTCATTGGGGACTTAGGAGTAAATCCGTGTCCTATCATAACATATGTAAAGGCTCGGAAGTTGCTAAATCACGGGTACGAGGGTTACTTGTGTTTGATTAGTGAAGATTCTAAGGATTCGCCCAAGATGGAAGAAATTCCTGTGGTGCAAGAGTTTCGAGATGTTTTCCCTGAAGAAATTACGGAGTTACCCCCGAGGAGGGAGATTGACTTTGAAATAGAGCTAGTTCCTGGAACTCGGCCTATATCTCAAGCGCCCTATCGAATGGCCCCAGCTGAGCTTAAGGAGTTAAAGGTGCAGTTGGAAGACTTATTAAGCAAAGGTTTCATTAGACCTAGTACGTCGCCCTGGGGAGCTCCAGTGCTGTTTGTACAGAAGGACGGAAGTCTGAGATTATGTATCGACTACCGAGAGTTGAACAAAGTCACGACCAAGAACAAGTACCCTCTTCCTAGAATTGATGACCTATTTGACCAACTCTAAGGAGCAGGAGTATTTTCTAAGATTGATTTGAGGTCAGGATACCATCAGCTTAGGGTTAAGGATGAGGACATTCCTAAAACCGCCTTTAGAACAAGATATGGGCACTATGAGTTTACTGTAATGCCTTTTGGACTTACGAATGCCCCAACAGTGTTTATGGACTTAATGAATCGAGTGTTCAAGCCTTATCTGGATAAATTTGTGGTGGTTTTCATTGATGATATATTGGTGTACTCAAAGAGTAGAGAGGGACACGAAAATTATTTGAGAATGGTGCTCCAGACGCTAAGAGAGCGTCGGTTATATGCTAAGTTTTCCAAGTGTGAGTTTTGGCTCAAGGAAGTCGGATTTTTAGGGCATATAGTCACCAGTGAAGGGATCCGAGTGGACCCTAGCAAAGTATCCGCCGTTAAGGATTGGGCGAGACCCACTACGGTTACGGAAGTCCGAAGCTTTCTAGGTATGGCCGGATACTATAGGAGGTTCGTTCCGGACTTTTCTAAAATAGCCCATCCCTTAACCAATCTTCTCAAGAAGACGACCCGGTTTGAATGGGCCGACGAGTGTGAATATGCTTTTCAAGCACTTAAAGAGAAACTCACAACCGCCCCAGTTTTGTCCTTACCGGAGGAAGGAAAGGAGTATGTAGTGTACAGTGATGCGTCACATCAAGGGCTGGGGTGCGTGCTGATGCAAAACGATAAAGTGATAGCTTATGCTGCACGACAGCTAAAGCCGTATGAGAAGAATTACCCGACGCATGACTTAGAGCTAGCGGCAGTAGTTTTTGCCCTAAAGATTTGGAGGCATTATCTTTATGGAGCCCCTACTACAATCTTTACGGATCATAAGAGCCTCAAGTACATATTCACTCAAAAAGAGTTGAATTTAAGGCAGCGAAGATGGCTAGAACTCATCAAAGATTACGATTTGAATATCCAATATCATCCCGGGAAAGTAAACTCAGTGGCAGATGCCTTGAGCAGGAAAACCCAGCATGGGACCTTGAGCCGTCTCGAAATTCATCCAAGGATGTTGCTGGAGCTGAATAAGGAAAACATCGAAGTAGTAAAGCAGGGTGAGACGGCTAAGAGATTGGCTATGTTAACCCTTCAACCCTCTATCATCGAAGAGATCAAGGCCGAACAAATGAATGATCCTGGAATCAAAAGAATTGTGGATAATCTAGCTACCAAAGGGATGCCTAGATTTCTAGTGCACGAGGATGGAATTTTGAGGTTCCAAAATAGGCTATGTGTACCCGACCAGGGAAATTTAAAACTTAAGCTTTTGGAGGAAGGCCATAGCTCAACATACTCCGTACATCCAGGAGGCACGAAAATGTATAGGGACTTAAGGAGCACTTTTGGTGGCCTAATATGAAGAGGGACATAGCGAGTTATGTAGATAAGTGCTTAACTTGTCAACAGGTCAAAGCAGAACATCAACGACCATCAGATGAACTGAGGCCCTTGGAAATTCCCACGTGGAAATGGGAATCAATTTCCATGGATTTTATTATGGGATTACACCTCACAGCTTCTAGGAGAAATGCCATTTGGGTAATTGTGGATCGCCTAACTAAGTCGGCACATTTTATTCCATACATGAAGGATGAAAGGTGGATCAGTTAGCAGACATCTATATTCGCGAGATCGTTCGATTGCACGGAATACCGAAGGATATAGTATCCGACCGAGATACAAGATTTTCAATCGCGATTTTGGAGTGCGCTACAAAGAGCTTTCGGTACTAAGCTTAATTTCAGTAGTTCCTACCATCCAGAGAGTGATGGCCAGACCGAAAGAGTTAATCAAATTGTTGAGGATATGCTTTGCGCTTGCGTGTTGGATTTCCAAGGAAATTGGGATCAATTTCTTCCTCTTATAGAATTTTCCTACAATAATAGCTACCAGTTTACCATTCAGATGGCTCCTTTCGAAGCACTTTATGGAAGGAAGTGTCGGACCCCATTGTGTTGGGGAGAACTGGATGAAGTGTTAATCATAGGTCCGGATTTGATCCAGAACACCACGGATAAGATCAGAATCATCCAACAGCACATCAAGACCGCTCAAAATAGACAAAAGAGATCGTGTTTTTCTTAAGGTATCTCCAACTAAAGGAGTTCGGAGGTTTAATGTTAGGGGAAAGTTGAGCCCTCGCTATATCGGGCCTTACGCAGTGGTGGAGAAGTTAAACCCAATAGCATACCGCCTAGAGTTGCCCTCCAACTTAGGGCAATACACGATGTTTTCCATGTCTCGCAACTACGAAAGTATGTACCAGATTCGACACACGTTTTAGAGGAAGAACCGCCGCTGCTGACGGAAAATCTCACTTTTGAACAACAACCGATCCAAATCCTGGATCGTAGGATCAAGCGACTTCGCTCTAAGGAAATTCCCTTAGTCAAAGTGCTATGGGCAAACCAAGACACCTCGGAAGCCACGTGGGAAACCGAGGAAGACATGAAGAAAGGCTACCCACATCTTTTCTAAGGTATTTCGTTCGCGATTAATCTAACCGCAAGTTTCGGGGACGAAACTTCTTTTTAGGGGGGGAGGGTGTAACGACCCACCCTAAACCCGTATTAATTAAGGCCCTAAGTACGCTGATTAGCTGAATTACACTAATTAAAATTTCTCTATTTATGACGTGTTTATTGTTATACTGGTTGATACGTTTTTTTTTCTCTTTATTTATTTATGCGTGACAGGTCTCGAGCAAGGCGATGGTTAATGGGTTAATTTTATGTTATCTTACCTTACGAACATTATTTTGAGGTTATGAATATTTTACGATAAGTTATATAATTTATTTTATGTTCTAAAATTTTTACGTTTAAAACCGAGGAAGGTTATATTATTCTCAATTCCGTTTCTTTTACGATTTATACTACTCGATCCACCTAAGTACATTTTATGGCCCAAATTATTTTATTAGTATGTTCTATCAATTTAGTTTACGTAATTTTAATTTTAGTCTTCCACCCAATTTTATTCCAAGGAAATTTTATTTAGTTGTATACTAAATTTATATTATCAAGTTTATGTTATAAATTTATTTGGGTGGTTTACCAATTATTTTACCTAACTAAATTACAATCCTAATTATCTAAGTTAATTACTATTAGAAGAGTTAATTATTTTAGGGGTGTATTTATATGTTAAGGGGGGTTAAAGGAGGTTTATTTTCCATTTTCAAATCAGATTTCATCACAGCTCTCAAACACACTCCCTCACCCTCTCCTCTCTCCAGCCGTGCGCCACCCCTCCTGCCGCCCTCCCTGGTGTTTTCCGGCGAGCTCGCCGGCACCGACGGCCACCCACGCCGGCCACCGCTCCTTCCCCCCTTCTCTTGTTCAATCTCTCACCTCAAAGTTCAAGTGGTATAATCTCAAACCCTGACCCAATTCTTTTGTTTATAATCTGAAATTCTGCTTCCAATTTATGTTTTCTTGATGTTTTTCATCTCCTTTATGTTTATCAAGCATGAATTTAAGTTGTGGTTAAGTTAGGGTTTGAGTTGGTGAAGAGATGCATGTTAATTTGGTGAAGGGTGGAAGTAATTCTTGTTAGTTCTTGATGAGTAAAGAAAGTTCTATCTTGCATGTGGATTTAATGGCTAAATTGATGATTTAGGGGTTGTTTGGAAGTGAGTTATATGTTATTTAAGTTTCTACTCTTGGATGATATGAATTTGGGGTGGAATTGTTGATTTATGGGTTAATTTAAGTGTTGGATGTTTTTGCTTGTGTAATCTATGGTTGCATGTGAGTTTTGTGAGCTTGGTTAAGTATTCTTTGAGCTTTTAATTCTGGAAAAATTATGAGTAAGGGCTAATTTGAGGTTTGGGTAAGAATTGATGCAAGTTGAGGTCAAAGAAGAGCATGCATGTTAAATTAAAAGGCCAAAGAAGTTTCTGTTTTGATGTCTGATTTTTACAGAGGTTATGAAATGGGAGTTTTGCCCAAATTTTTACTGGAAATGGTAGTCCAAGTCATTAGCTAACTATAGGCTTTGGAATTTCGATAATCCGGCATGTATAGCCCGAGTTACGACCAAAACCGTGAAGGTGTACCTTGTTATACGTTTTTCTGAGTCAGTAGGTTGATAGGCAATTTAGGTCAGTTTAGGGACCTTATTGGCTCTGAGAGTAAACATAAAAGTTTTAGGTCATTCTTCAAGCTTTCCGGAAACATAAAGTTTGCGGCCATACGATATCGGGAGAGTGAGATATGAAGCTATGTTTAGGGGCCGGCCAACAAGTTTCTGCCCAGAAATTTTATTGCTATTTTAGCCTAAAATGTGCAAATTGGGTCTTATAAGGAGTTCTTATGAGTTTGTAACCTTTGTAGTATTGTTAAGATAGTTTGGATGAGTTTCTAAGCTAATTTAAGCTAGATTGATGTTGAGGAATATTGCCTAAAGGATTATAGATACCTTAGCAAACCATGGGTTTAATGAGTGAGTTTTGGGATTTGTTTAAGTATTGTTGATGGCTAAAGGGTACACATGTGTTCTTAGCAAGATTATGAGTCCCTCTATGTCTAAGTAGCAATAAGCTCATTCTTTCATTATATCCGATTCACCGTTCATCGATTCATAAATCGTTTCCAAATCCATAAACACGACCCTACCTAAATTTCCGTCGTTACGACGTTTCTTCACGTTTTCATTAAACGAATAGTTCCTTTATTGAACCTTCAAGTACTCTAATTCTATGTTCCTTCAAGCCAATGGTTGAGAATGCCTCATAAGTCATGAACCTTCTCTAATCCTATTCAATCTTCACCATGAGTTCCACTCTAAGTTTTTAAGCCGTTTATAAATTCTTCTTGCACTGCTTCTGTCCGGGCCGTTTTCCTAGCCCTTCCTTTCATTTCTAGCTTTTGGGCCAGTTGACAAAATTGTCGGGCATGATTTTCCCTTTTCGAAAAGTATTTGTTTGCAAAAATCCGAGTTTTCTAGCCCAAGTTATCGCCGAAACGGCGAATTACTAAAATCTGAAATTTTATTTCCTTTCTTACCTTTTATGAGACAAGTTTAAGTATTTAGTTCTATTTTATGTAGTTACACGAACCTTACCGATTTCTCTACGCTCTCATTACAAATTCCTTATAGCTTCCAAGTCGCCCACGCCATCTCAAGCTCGAGGCTCGTCGCTAAAGCTTTCGTCTAATCCAAGGTACGCAAATTGTCCAACTCTTCGCTCCTTTATGTTTACGGTTTATGCTAAGTTTATACTTTTATGATTATTTCATGGTTTTAAGTGTGTCCCATTTTATGTATTCTATGTTTTATGTTCTAGTTAGTTACGAGAAAGTGCTAGCCTTTTGATGCTCCTGATCCGAGTGTCCTAGACCTGGCCAGTGTCGACTGCTTAGCAGTCACCCATTCCAAACTTAGATCGGTTTGGGCATGCGCGTGTGTGAGATGCTTTGGCATCGATCGTAAGGGACCAAAATTCTTGACTTTATGTGTTTACTTCTAAATTCATGTGACATGTTCTTTATGATTTCAAGCTACTTCAATCATGTTATCCCCTCCCCGTTTTCAAAATGAATTTAAGCACCGACACTAAAACCGTTTTCGAACGGTTTGACGTGTTGGAGGTTTACGTGCTGAGTGTTTCCCCACTCACTTTTATGTTGTTTTAATGTTTTGCTTTAGGAGGTCCGAGCTCCCAAGGTAAAGGCAAAGGTAAGCAAGGGTAGACACGTGTTGCAAGCAAGGTAGTCATGGTTGAAAGTATTCTGGTCGACTTGGGTGTCGCGCGTTTTAAAGTACCCATGCTTAAGGAAGAAGGATTGTACTTGTCCTCTTTAATGGTTGTTTAAAGTTTGATGGTTATGCTTCGGAGATTCATCTTTAAGTATGAAGTTATGTTTTGGAAGTATAGTATGTAATGTTTATATGTTTTAATGATGTTCTTTTAGGTTGTTGCCTTGTCCCGAGTGGGGACGGCGGTAATACCTCCACCCTAAGGTGTTCCGCTGCGCTAATCACATGTTTAGTATGAGTTGTTGTGTTAATCTTGTGATTAAGGGTGTTGGGGTGTTACACAAAGTATTGTCCTTCACGAAGGTATTCACACACAACCCAAAATGATACCAACAAATAATCAATTAAAGTAAGATGGATATTGCCTAATAAAATGGGCAAAAGAAAGAACTTTCCGATTGCACCGGGCTATGTCCCGAAGCTGAATATTTGATGCTTGTTTTTGAACCAGGTTGATGCACAACAGTCTACGATGGGGCTGAGAGTTTAGTAATTGATAACGAGTTCGAGAGCATATCGGAAACAATATCGTGCTTAATGTCTTTATAGTGTCCGAGAAATTGATATAAAGACAAACGACAACTTAAAGTACAACAAGTAAAAGTCAAACGAAGAGGCGTTGTTGCCGTATCTCTGAAGAAATATAAGGCAAATAGTAATTATTGACCAATTACAAACAGTTCGAACTAAAACACAATGCAAACCTTAACTCAAACAACAATACTTGACTTTCAAACCTTAAACTCAACATTTAATAACTAAACAAACTTCCGGTCTTTTCAAACGACTCCAAAGCTTAAAATAACCAACTATCTATCATATGACCACACTTCTAGCTCCCATTCCTAGCATAGAAGTCTTCATCTAAAAACAACACATTTTAAACAGTGAGACGAAACTCAATAATGTTTACCCCTAACTTGTTAGAACAGGTTGAAGTTCATTTCAGTTCATTTAAGAGGAGAGGAAAACAAGTCAAACGGTTTCACAATCAAGATTTTATATCCGACCCAACATGACATAAAATAACTTCCAAAACAGTACCAAAGTTTACCCAAACCGAAACAAGGTGCGATACATGTTTGTTTTATTACGCGGGCATGACTTGCTTGTCCCCACGAATACAGTATTAGGAATTATCATTTCAGTTTCTCAACATTTCAGGATATCACAGTACAATACTATAAGTTCTCAAGAAATTGATGACCATCCTAAAAATTCTCACACACGTGCACACCTCACCCCGGGGGAGTAAACATGAAAAACTATCGGGCATCCCTCGATCTCTTGATAACACCCTGTAGGATAGATCCTAGTGTTTAGGACGTTGTTGCCCAAAACCCGCTTAATTGTTCCACTTTAATTTTAGTAACTTATGATTCTCATCGACACAACACAAACACAACCAAAACCAATTCCCCAAAAATTGATACACAAAACTTAGGCTTTAAACGATTGTCGTTATTTAAAACGGACCACGACATTTCCAATTGCTGCAACACAACACAACAACTCCAACAATTAAAACAAATCACAACATTTCTAATAGTTCAAATAGATCATAATATTTCCAATAGTTCAAGCAGATACCAATATTTCCAACATTTTAAAACGGACTACCAAATTACACAGGAAAAATTCCCTTACAGGATGCATGACTCATAAAGCAGGTAATCACAAAATAGTTTAAAGGCATCCACGGGGATGTTAGGGCATAAAAATTACCTTACGGTCTTCTCTTCACTTCGAAACTCACACGTTTTAGCTTACTAACGATTCGTCTCACGCAATCCTAAAATTAAAATACAACTTCTAAAAAGTTAATATGGCCCAACACTTTAGTTTACACCCTTCTATCTTACCCAAACCCTAGATACAATATATGGTTCCTGAAATTTCAAGAAGAATTTATAATTAATAACACATAATAATTTTCTAAGAGGAAAATAAACTCATTTATTAATAACGAAAAAATATGGTAGATTATAATGCTTTGTTTGTACGACTCATAGCTTGAATTCCCGAGACATATTATGGACTTGGTTCTTGACTTTTTGATTCAGAGAGTCTACTGCAACTTTTATGTTGATCAAAAATTAAATCACACTCGAAGGGGACTAGGATAACCAAACAATCCAATGGGTCCAATTTTGACACATTTCGATTAACAATTCATAACTCGACCTATACACCTCAAATATTTGGTCCGTAAAAATCCTATTAAAGCTAACACATAAAAGTATACCCATAACAAAGGTTTTGATTAAAAATGCACTGCACAATTAACGGTGGATTTTTAAACACGACGTAATGAATTATTCAAAACCCGGTTTATTCAGCCCATTTTATCAACCCTAACTCTAATCTATTTTATCCAAGATTGAAAGTTTGTTATCCTAGTACTCATATATGGTCCAAGTCCAACCGTCCAACATATGACTTTAAGGGCCTGTTTGGAGAGATTTAAGGAATGAGATGGGAATGAAATTAGAATCCTGGAGGGTTGGGAATGGAATTAGAATCCTGGAGTGAAGTTGTTTGGAGAAAACCTGAAATGGAATCTAATTCCATTCCCACTGTTTGGTGAGCAGTTATGGAATGGAATCAAGTCTGTTTTTATTTTTTACTCATTATATGTATTGTAGGATATATTATTGTGAAACAATTTGATATTTTGATTAACTGTAATTAAAATTTTCAATTTTTAATAGTTAATCATTATAATACATATTTTTTGAGCTTTTAATATTTATTTGTACTATGAAATATATTTGTGATTAATAATTAACAATTGTAATGATTACCAAACCCTAACCCTAACCCTAGTCATGGAGAACAAGATGAACGACGGTACGAGCTTCCATCAATCCGACAGCCCGATCCTCTGCGCCAACGACTGTAGATTCTGGGGGACGGCGACGACGATGTATCTCTGCTCGAAGTACTACCACGACCACCGTCTCAAGGAGGAGAAAACCGCCTCCGCCATCGCGGTGGTGAGGCGGCGCTAGGCGGCGGTGAGGCGACGCTGGGCGGTGGTGAGGCGATGCTGGGTAGCGATGAGGCGAGCTGGAGGGAGCGAGACTGTTATGTCTTCCCTAGGGTTCGTGGGTTGAGAGAGCATATGAGAGTATAACACAAATATCCCTTAGGGATAGTATTTGATTCCCCCCAATTATGGGAGGTATCAAATTCCTCCATTTGGGAGGGATAACAATTCCTGTGGAATAGTAATTCCATTCTCTATCATGTTCTCCAAACAGGTAAAAAAGGAATAGCAATCCATTCCACCCTAATCCCATTATATTCCTTTTTATCTCACCAAACACACCCTAAGTATAATCACATGTATTCACAACCAAAGACCATAAACAACGCAACATTTCATGGATAATTTTAACCCTAAACTAATTATCCCAAACCATAATAAACTTAGCTTTTAAGATCAAAGATCGAAACTTTACGACTCCTATCCCATCTAAACACATCAAGGAGTCACAAAATAAAGTAATATATTATAAAAACAATATCTTTTTACGTAAAACTTTTGATTTCAAAATCCTTTTCACATCTCACTCAAACTAATCCAAGAACTAATCTTTTTACGTTCAAAAGTTCACCCAACAACATCTAAACTCTAAACAAGTATTACCTACTGATTATACATCATTATACAACTTAAAAACAAGCTAAACATGACAGTAAACATTTACATGCTCAAAAACCCTTAAAGAGAGAGGGTTGAAGTTTTACTTAGGGAAGGAGGAAGAGGGGTGCTTGCTGTCCGCAATGGGGTGAGCGGGGTTTTCGATGCCAACGGTGGGGATGTGGTGAGCTTTAGAGGTGGTGAGTGTTGGGTCGATGCAAAACCGAGGGGGAAAGAGAGGGAGTTGAGAGGTTGATTTCTAGCGAATGGGTGGCGCTCAAAGGTCGCGGCGACCATAACAATGGTCATCCGGTGTCTAGACAGTGGTGGGCAGTGGTGGTTGAGCTAAGAAGTTGGGTGGTGTTAAAAGGAAGAAATAAGGTTAGGGCGGAGGTGCGTTTTCGAAAATAAGGGGGGAGGGGAGAAGTGAAAGAGAGAGAGAGAGAGGGGGGAGGGGGAGATAATGTCGCGTAAGAAAGAGAAAATAAATTTGACCCTCCAAAATAAATTTAAATTGTTTAGAAATTAACTAAATAATTCTAATATTTAAATTTTCGAAAAGTACAAATTAATTTTCACACTTTATCCAACTAATAAAAAAATAAAATACCCACAATACACTAATGAGATAGCTACTTCGATAAAATTATTGAATTTACTAAAATGCCCTCAATTTCATGTAACATCCCCAAACATATAATAAAGACAGTTTTACCCCAATGATCAGTCAACGGACCTACTAGCTCATGCGCTAACAGATTAAATTTATCGATTCAACAAAGTTAACACAAACATAACGACAAACATATCAAAATTTTCGGGGTTTAACAGCCTTTGATAAGACTCCAAGGTTGACAATAGAATAGAGTAGGTGATGTATGCAAGCCTAAAGATCATCTGAGTGCACTAGGCCAACATACATGTTAAGGTTTGCACTGGCTTTCAGGAGTGATTCTTGCAATCAATGAAGTGAGAGCCAAGCCACTAGCAAGGTCTAGGAAGACTTAGAGGAACTGATCCAACAGGATTGTTGGAACATAATGATTCAACAGGACAAGGCCAGGGATCATGCTAAATGTAAGACAATCAAGGTGTTCTTAGACTGACGCTCCCATTGAGTTTTTGATTGGATGAAACTTCATAGGAAGGAAAAATGTGAATCAACAACAAGGTCAACAAGCTAATTTAAGGATAAGAAATCACTTAATCTTTGTAGAATCAAAACCAAGTGTCTCCAACCCTCAAGCATACCGGAAGACAACAATCATGGTAGGAAACAACAGTTGGAGCGCATTGGATCCGACCCGATTTTGGTCCACCTATGGTTCCCGGTTCGCTTAAGGGCACCCTCCTCTCTCCATGGTTCAAACCTGATCATTTGATTCATTTAAAGGTGGATCTGGCTACTTGGAGGGCCGTTTGGGTCATCATTGGGGGCAATGGTCATTTCAAGGAAGGCCCCGGGCTACAGGTCGTAGTTTGAATCCTCATCAGGAACCATCTTGGTCTTCTAAGGGGTCTCGAGATTCTTAGCATGAATAATGAAGTGGGATGGAGAAGCAAGGGAGAAAATGTGACAACAGGGGAGTCACGACCGTGACCATGATCTGTGACAAGGCTTAGTGGCCATAGTCGCGCCCGTGACATCTTGCGTTGCGCCCGTGATACCCCCTGAGGGCTTGTGACGCTCATGATCCCCATGGCGACCTCTTTTAGTTCAAATTCCCGAAGGATGTCACGCTCGTGACAATTTGAGTCGCGCCTGCAACGTATTACGTCGCGCCTGTGACGATTCTGGGAATGTCGGGTTTTAAGTCCGACTTCCTCCCTTTTGTTTCCCTCCTTTTTGTGTAGTTCCCTTTGTATCCCCTCCCTCATATATATACATGTAATCCCTATCCATTAGAGTTAGTTTTTGAAGCATATAGGTTTAGCCACAAATCCTTTCCACTTGGGAGATTGTAATTGAAGGTTTTCAAACTCAAATTCAATGAAAACAATCCTTTGGGTGGAATTTGCTTGTTCATTTCTCTTTAGTTGTGAGTGTGAGTTTCTCCTCCACTCTTTGTGAAATTTCTTGGGTGTTTCAAGAATCTTTGCATGTGGGAGATCCTTATGCAAGTGATTGAACATCTTAGTTCAATTTGATGAGTTTTTAATCTATAGAATTGTCCATATTCTTTTCAATTCTTGTTCACTAACAAAACCCAAAACCCTAAAAATAGTTGTTGCTTGTATGCATTTTATGGGCGGATTTCCATCATCCACATTAACTTCTGTGAACCCTAGGTTCGAAACACTCCAACCAACCCAGAACCAACAGACAAGCACACCTTTAAACAACCAAGGAAGCTAAGTTTAGCAAGTTGGTCATTCAAAAGATAGTGCAAGTGAAATCCAAAGTGATAGAGAAACACCACACAAAGGAACTCACCAGGGATGAGCCCCTAAGGTGAGTAGATACATAATACACCACTAACACACACTTAAAGGACCTTAAACACCACTAGATTTAGCCATAATTCAAATATAAAAAAATTTAGGATTTGCAAGAGGATAATAAGCATCAACTTCATTCAATAAACTCGTGTGTCAAATGCATACATATATGGTCCTATTTATAGGACATAATAGTCCCTCAAATAAAGGATTAGTCACTAGTCAAATTAGTGAGCTTAATTCTGATTAACTAAATTTCAAAAGTACTAGCTAAACTTTATAATAGTGTTTACACTATTGTTAACTATGATATAATGCATAGGGAAGAGCTTAACACTTCCTTTGATAACGGGAATGCACTTGCCAAATTGCGGGTGCATTTAACAGAGAAAAAATGTACAAAGTAGAATGCCTCTTGATCAGCCAACCAGATTACTTCCCTTATTTTCTTGCTTTGCAATTGTACAACACACGACCAATCAGTGATGATTATGTTTGGGACTTGTAAAAAGTTGGCGGGAAAAGTCGTTGGTGTTGATTACAAGCAAGCAAGCATACACATAACAACCCTTACTTGATCATTTCTCAACCAAAATTGGTTTTTTGGCACTGACTTGCACTGTCTGAATTAAGCAGCTGAACAATATGAAAAAGGAACCTTCCTGGCCTGACTTTGGGTGGTTCATCTCAGCTGAGACATGGTGCACGGTGATGGAACATTATGCAGGACAACATCAACTTCCCTTAGGGAGATATGCAAGTGAACACACACACACTACAAGAATGACTCACTTGCGCCACGAAAGTGGCCATGGGAAGCGAGTTTTGGTGGACAGATTTTACACCAATGTTTATAATCCATAGATCCAAAGTATGTTTGCCATGAAAGTAATTATTTAGTGGCCAATTAAGAAAATGGTCACTTGTTAGCCATGGAATAAAAGTTAATCGTGGCTATACTAGTTTGTGAATTTGGCCACGACAAAAACATTTTGTTGCCAGTAGTCATGGCTAGTTTGTGAAGTTAGCCATTATAAAAATATATTATTGCCAATATTCGTGGCTAGTTTGTGAATTTGCCATTATAAAAGTATATTGTGGCCAATAGTCGTAGCTAGCTTGTGAATTTTGGCCATGACAAAAATATTTTGTCGCCAATTGTCATGACTAGTTTGAAAATTTGGCCATGATAAAAATATATTGTGGCCAATAGTCGTTGCTAGTTTGTGAATTTGGCAATGATAAAAATATTTGGTGGCCAATTGTTTATATTTGCCACTGAAAAATCATTTTGGTGGCTCGAAGGTTCAACTTCATATGCTCCTACAAAATATATTTGGTGGCCAAACTTGTTGAGTATTATTAGTGATTAGTAATGACAGTGAGTACTGAATATTTTTATTAGATCAAATAAAATTTTTTATTGCTAGTGATTTGCAATGGTGCCAATAAGTCACTACAAAAGTCGTGGCTAGAGATTCTGCAGACTATGAACAGTATTGGTGTAACACCCCGGGTATATGGTTAAGTGTGGGCTTAAAAGGATTGAAATGACTACTTATATCACCAAGGTGCACCTTCTTTTATGGTAGCTCATCCGTTGGGAACTCCTCAGTTAAGCGTGCTTGGCTGGGAGTAGTCTTAGGATGGGTGACCTCCTGGGAAGTTTCCCCGGGCAGTGTGTGAGCGAAGACGAAGCACGCTGGAAAAACTCGTGGTGATTTGTGGGGCTAGTTAGCAATTCTTGAAGTAGTAAAAAGGACTTGTAAAACGTTGGCGGGAAAAGTCGTTGGTGCTGATTACAAGCAAGCAAGCATACACACAACAACCCTTACTTGATCATTTTTCAACCAGAATTGGTTTTCTAACACTGACTTGCACTGTATGAATTAAGCAACTGAACAATATGGAAAAGGAACCTTCCTGGACTGCCTTTGGGTGGTTTATCTCAGCTGAGACATGATGCACAGCGATGGAACATAATGCAGGCCAACATCAACTTCCCTTAGGAAGATATGCAAGTGAAAACACACATGTACATTTGTGCACCAATAGTAGGCAAACTGGTGCATACAACTTGTGGGGCTATTTGGTAGGCTTCTTGAATGTCTTGAGGGCAAAGCTAGACCATGGTTTGATTATTGACAATGGCGGGATGATCCCTATCAGTATGATCCGCTACTTTCCAAAGACAACCTATCCCCAATAGAGTCAGGTTAAACTCATGAAAGTCAGCCCAGATATGACGATTTTCGGATAAGAACAATTCTGGCAACAACATTGGAAACATATCAAATGAGTGGATGAAGAAGTGAGGGCGACGGTGGACTAAGCAACTTTCATCAAATTCTTGGAAATCTAGACTAAGATCCGCAAATAATCCCTGGAAATCGAATGGCTTACGCCATCGTGGTGATGGCCAAATGACTTAAAGCATACCAAAAAAGAAGGATTTGAGGGTTTCAATGACAATTGAAAATTGAGATTGGACCATAGAACCGAAATTCCATGAACACTATGGATTTCTTTAGAGAGGAAATGAATAGGTCTCGAATAAGGGTCGCTACTAGAGGAAGAAAGAAAAGACATATTAAGATCATGTGGTCTTGATTCTAATAAGTTCATTGGAAGCATATGATAAACACAAACAAAATGCAGAGTAAGATTGAGATAAAGGGATTCAATAAGGAGACTTGAAGAACATAGAAAACTTATGGATTTTCTCAACCTCTCCAAAGTTTCTCTCTCCTCTCTCTAAATACTTCCTTTTGTCCCTGCAATTTTCCTATATGTATTTATGGACAATTTGGTGAATAATTGAATCTTGCTTCCTTTTTGGAATTAAAAAAACTGCTCCCTCCGTTTTATTATAGTTGTCACTTTAATTAATTTTTTTTTGTACCACATTACTTGTTATTTTATAATTCCAATGCAACTTTTTTAACTAAATATTTTTATATTAATTTTTCTGATATAAAAATAGAAAAAAAATAGGAGAGCTGAAGATATACAAGTAGTTTTAGTACTTAACTAACTTATTTCATTAAATTTTGGAATTTTAGTTAAAAGTAACAATTATTATGGAAGGAATGGAGCAGGTTGGTCAAACACTTTTAACTGTGAATTTTTTGGAGATGTACGTAACCGTGACTAGAAATAATCCATCTGTCCTAAATTAATTGACACATTGACTCAATTTTGACCATTAATTACTCACAAGTTTCAATGAATTACAATATGAAATTACTGTCATTAGAAAGATACTCTCTCTGTTCTTATTTATCTGTCATTTACGGTTTTCAGTGTCAATCTTTAATCAATAATTTCTAATAAAATTTTAATAAAAAATAAAATATTATACTTTTAATATTATTTTTCATTAGGAATCTAATAACATCAATTTTGAATCATTATACAAATTAAGATATTAACGGTCCAAGTTTTTGGCACAATTTCCTAAACGACAAATAAAAAACGGAGGTAGTACTTTACTAAACATAACAATGGATGTAATTTTATATTGTAACTCATTATAATTTGTAAATAATTAACGGTCAAAATTTAGTCAAAGTGCCAATTAATTTGGGACGGATGGAGTATCTAAAGAGTGCAATTTCACTAAATATTTTATTTATTTATTAGTATTATTTTTATAGTAAAGTACTATACTAAAATATTTTGAGTCATATTAAAAAAAGACCTTTCTTGAAGTGTACGAATAGCCGATTGGAGTTGGCCTGAAGAAATCTGGAATTTCTGGACCAGTAAACACAGAGAGAAGGAGAAAGATCTTTGTTCAGAAAATTTCAAAGGAACACATCACTGAACCCTTGAACAAATTCCAGAATTGTTGGAATGGTTTTGAAATTAAGCATTCACCAAATCGTCAATCTTCTGGTTTCCCAAGGAGCTGTTTAAACCGTGAAATCAAATCAAACTCCCCACAACACCCGTTATTCTTCTCTGACCCCCCTTCAACAATGGAGGTGCAGTGGGCTCTGGTGTGCCATGGCATCATCACTCTGCTCGTATTGGTTTCCTTTTTCTGCGGGCAATGGCCGATTTTTCAGGGCACCTTCATCGAGCGAATTCATCACTTCCTCACATTTGGGGCTTATGACTACTTCCTGTAAATCCCCATTTCCTTAATTTCTGATATTCATCTCTTTGTCGCCGTTTCTTTTGGATGAACTTGCTGATTCATTTGCAGGAGATTCGTGGGGTGGGTGTGTGGAGATCGGGGCACAAATGCGGTTCTTTCTGTTGAGTACTATTGTTGCTATCGTCCTAACCCTATTTTACAGGTTAGGATTGATTTTTGTTCTTAATTTGCGATTTTGCTACCCAGTTATGATTTGGGTATTTGTTGTGTCGAGGATCAGGAATTTGAAATTTGGGCAATTGCCTTTGTTCAAAAGTTGCATTTCAATTGGTATTGCTCCTGTTTGAATAATGGAAACTTTACTAGGTATCAAAAGAGTGATAGAGCTAACAAGTTATGCTTGCTATTCTGCCTTTTTGGGTTGAGTGGTAATGTGGTATAATTTCAACTTCAGCTGGATTAGAAGTAGTATTGGTGTCAGAAGTTGCTGAAGACTTTCATTTTGCTACATATATATGTGTGTGTGTCTTAATTTTGCAGAGAAGATTTAGGAATGTCATGAATCTGTACACGATCTTGAAATAAGGGCTACCCATGCAGAATAGGGAAGGCTTGCTCTCTGGACTTCTAGTTTGGATTCTCCTTGTACTTAGTGATTTTAATCCCTCATTCCGGCAACCAGAATGGACTCGAATGAGGCTGTTGTTTTGGTGGAAGTAGGACATTTTCTTGAGACTCCTAAAGATTGTTTATATCCCGTTTAGTTGATGGTCGTGAACTCAATGGCAAATGTGTACTTTTCATGCGCTAGAATATGAATGTTGAGTTCTGTATTTTGTTATATTTCGTGTTATAGTTTGTCAACAGACCTGACAATTAGGAGATTTAGGGTGCTTGGCTTAATGATCGTATTGATATAATGCATCTAGAGCTGCAAAGTATGCAGTTTTTCTTGCAAAAGTGATTCTGTGTAGATTACAGTATTATATATTTGTATTCAGCACCCAACTCTGATTAAAAGTTCAAAAGTTGAGGTTGAAGCCTGAGATACAATAACACATATTGGGGTCTGGTTAAGGTTTGAACTCCCTTTGTAAGAAAGACTATGACATCACAATGTAAGTCTGTAACTATCTTAACCAAAAGGCATGCAGTGCAAACAGTATTAAATAGTCATCCGAATGACTGATTTCCACCAGGAAGCTAGAGTTAAATTCTTCTTAGGCTAGGTGCATGTGTAAAATGTTATCCATCCACAAAACATAAAAATTATTGCAAGTTACTCCTTTCTTGATTAAACAATATCTTCTAACGCCCACAAGCCTGCTTCTTCAATCCCTTACTCCCTTAGTCAAGGATATCATTGAAATTTATATATTTGTTTGAATGCGTAAGGTTACAGATATTTAGGTAACATGTGTAAGTGCAGCTCAAGTCGAGTGGTCAATGAACAAGAAGTCAAGGACTGCCCTTTGCAATGTTGAGTGTTTGATTGAATTGTCACTGCACTTGGGTGGAATTGACTGCTAAAGGGTGCAATATTGGCGGCAAGGATGGCCCAGTTGGCTGCCATGTACAAACATGCTGCACATTTGATTTTTTATTTGTGCCAGTTGTTAGGAGTTGGTCACCTATTGTTGTTTGTATGACCTAGCAATATGGTCTGCTTAACACTATTTGCAAAGCTTGTTAATGTTATGCAGGCATTCATCTGTTTATGCTATTTATTTGGCTTTACAGGTCATATATCTTGCAATAATTGGTACAACGTTCTACTTCATTTTTGAATCCTCATTTGCATATATTCCTAATTATTATCTGGGTGAAATTCACAGGTAATGCTACTTGAAGATTTACAGTTTATCATTGTTTATTGTTTATAATGTTTCCATCCAAATTAAATTGTTTTAGAAATTAATGTTCTTGCAGGTATATAAGTGTACTGGCTGTTGTTGTAGGTCTTGTACTTTTTGTGCTGACTAGTTTTTCTGATCCTGGAACTGTTAAGGCTGAGAACGTTTCTCAGTATATCTCTGCATATCCCTATGACAATATCATATATTCAGAGAAAGAATGCCCTACTTGCAAAATTCCAAAGTGAGTGACAATATTTATAGGAAAATTGGATTCTAATAGTCCCTACTTTCAGCTTTTGTATGCCAATAATCCCTACCTTGTTTTTGTATTCTGGTGGTCCAAACAAAATAAAACTTGTATTTTGGTGGCACACCACCGAGTGTATACCCTAAATATCATAGATTTTGTCTTGCATTTGATTCAAAACTTAGCACAACACTTACCCACCATTTTTAATGAATTTACAGCGTGTGTCCCAAATGTTTTCGATTTTGCTTCGCTTTTTAATGATTTGTTCACTATTATTCCTTCAAAAAAAAATTATAATAATTGCTCCAATTCTCAAAAAAAATTTTAAGATTTCTTTTTGTAACTACACTTCATAACCTTTCTGGGCCAGGAATGAAAAAATAAAAACAATATGGGGCAGGAATGAAAAGAATTAAAAAAATGTGGAGGTAGATTTGGTACTACTAGAATATAATTTTTATTTTTTTGGACCCCCGGAATAAAAAACAAAGTAGGGATTATTGACATACAAAAGTTGAAAGAGGAATTGTTAGAATCCAATTTTCCTTAATTATTTTATCTTTTTCCTGGAGCTTCTAGTCAATCTAAATTGATATGGGGTTATGATTGGTTCAGACCTGCAAGGTCCAAGCACTGCAACATATGTGACCGCTGTGTTGCCCGGTTTGATCATCACTGTGGATGGATGGTTTGTACTACACCTGCTTATTTCTCATGAAAAAGATAGAATCTGTATATTTTCTTTAACCCGTAAGTCTGCTACCTGTTTCTTCTGCAGAATAACTGTATTGGGGAGAGAAACACTAGGTACTTCATGGCCTTCCTTTTCTGGTGAGTGCATCTGTATTTTGGTAGTACCTGCTTTTTTCTGAGGAGTCGATAATCTACATGAAAAGTGCTTGTTTTAGTTGTAACCTTTGTTACTAGTTTTGTCATGGTGTTGGCCATGCCACTTAAATTGGGACTAATAACCAAAAAAAAATAAGTTGTTTGAAGATAGTAGGCCTTATACTGAAACCTGTCTACTCTAGACTTACAACCAAATCCAGGTAATGTAAGCTGCTGAAGCAAAAATGCTCCTAAAGTGCCTTGAAGACGGCCAAGTTGATACTTTGCCCCATACTTAATACTTAAAACCCATCCAGGTTATAGAGGCTGCTCAAAGGGATTTGCTCTTTGATATGCTCTCAGCTTGGTATTTTAGGGGTAATGTTCAGGCTGTGTATTTCTTGACCTCTCCAGAGCTTATACTTTGCTTGGGTCATTTCCACCTAAGTCTTTTCGTCCGTAAGATCATTGCATGTTTTGGGAAGAATATAATGTTATTTATGTAATAATTAACTTTAAATTAATTAGTCTACTAACATCCTTGTCTTAGGCATTGGAACTCACTCTTGTTTTCTTCAGAACTTGTAACCTCATTTGCAGTAGATATTTTGTTATGAGTTGATGAGTATGTGTGTATGTGTGTTCTTGCAGGCATTTTTGTCTTTGTGTATATGGAGCAGTTGGCCTTGGTTTGATCCTAGCTAGTAGGTTGAAAGAATTGAAAGTTACATACATTTTGACAGGTAAATCTGTATCCATAAAATTTTGTGTGTTTAGTTTGACAATGATGTTTGAATTATTTCCTGCATCTTGCTTGCAGCCTACTATGGTGTTGAAGATTCATTCTCAGGCTTAGCTCCACATGTTGCACAGGTAGATCTGTCTTTTCCCTTTGTAAATTTACTAATTCCACCACCAATTCCTTGCCCTAGAGTCCCATGTAAGCAGGGTGTGACTATATTTTGTATTGCAAAGAGGCTAATAGAGATTATTTCTGTGGGATCCTCTATCATTAAGAAAACTGTTCAGTGTTTGATATTTCATGAACACTGTAGAAGATATTTAGTGAGGAGTTTTATTTATTTTTATTTTTCCTTTTAATTCTTTAAATTCACAGTAGGCCATGTTTAAAAAGAATCCCAAAATTATGACTTTGATATTGTCCAATATGTGGCCGATGCAAACTTACTTATTCACCTGGAGAATAGCTAGTTAAGTGTATGTTCACATATGATTTAAACACTAAGGAATTATCTAACCATTCAGCATCTTTTCCCATGAAGTGATGCATCACCTTAAACATATCTTTTGTTGGCCGGGCTGGTGGAGAAGATGGAGTCTAGTCCATGTTGTAAAATGCATGACGTGACTTTTCAAATGAACAATGAGATAGAGATTATGTATTGATATAGCTAATGGCAATAGGGAAAAAGAACTCTCTGCTGCTTGGGCTTTATCAGAGTCAGTCATGAATCCCTTTGGGTTGCTTCTGACCCAACATGCGAAACAAATGACGGCTAATTTCAATTTTTCTCCCCTACCCCCGCCTTGACCCTCAGTCCCTCATATTGTACCTCATTATGTTATGGGGTGGGATTGGGTAAAAGCCTTGACATGGGCCCCACTAAGGCAGTAACCCTCAATTTTTTTTTTTAAAAAAAACAATTGTGCAAACTTTTAAAAAAGAAAGCCCACCGACTGACTCTTTTCGACCTGTCTCGACCCATTTTCAAATTTTCTAGGATGTTCGATGTTGAAGTTTATGAACAAAATAAAATTTAATGAATATCTCTTTTTCTACCTATGAAGCTTGAGGACCGGGTACGAATCAATGGCCTGAGGGTACCCACATGGTCAGGGTCAGGGGGTTGTTGACCCATAGGCCATAGGGTTAGGGTTGAGCAGATTCTACCTAATGACCCTCGGGACCCCGACTGTCATTTTGAATAGGTGAGTTGCAATGAGCACATACATGTATATTGAGCACTTTGAGTCATTTGAAATTTCTACTTACAGGCTGTGATGTGATGGCCAACTTTTTTTCCCCCACCAAAATTGCAGAAAATGCATCCCACGAAAGCTAATTATGATGCAATGAAAAGCTGTCCACAAATCTATCATCAATTGAAGAGAAACAAAAACCTGCTTCTAAAATAACCAAGTCTTGAACCACTTTTCCTTTAACCACTCCATTGAAATTTCAACCCTAACTTTAACTCTCTTATTTCTTTTTACCCTCAACAAATTAATCGAAAAGAATAACATTAGAATGGGTGGGTAAAGTTTATACTTGGCCCTTCTTCCCCAAAAGCCTTCCCATGCTAATGGTAATGCCTGAACCACTTGGGCAATATAAGCACACTTGGTCTATGTATCAAACAATGCCTTTGATGTGGGTGTTTTTCCCCTTAAGAAAAGGAGACGGGGAAAAAATCTGCCACTGTTTGTCCTTGTTCCCTTTTAACACCCTACTTATTAGCGTAGAAGCTGAATTCTAAGTGCATTCTATCTCCATCCCCATTTTGCTTGTGCAGTGCACTGTTGAATTTGCGGTTTCCTGCTGGGCTGACTATCTTTTGTTTTGCTTCCTTTGATTGGAAACAGTGGCTGCTGAGCTCTTACAACATACAAATACTTCTTATGGTATTTCTCGGCATTGTCTCTTTATTGATGGCAGCATTCTTTGGATACCACACCAAATTATGTCTTACCAATACCACGACAAATGAGGTGGGTCTTCTATCCCAAGGTTTTATGTGTATCCTTTTTAAATGAGTATTTGAGGCATATGATGCTTGTGGATTAGTAGAGCGGTGACCCAGGATAGATCCTACGAGGTCACACTATTCAGGAGACATAACTTATGCAGCATTACCCATGATTCTGAACTGAAGCTGTTGTTTTGAGTCTTTTTTTTTTATGTTGGTGTTATGAATTTTCACTGTGTTGTGTTTGATGTATACCAGACATTCAAGTGGCACGATCATATAAGCCTGCAGAGAAAGATCAACGAAGCAAAGGCCAGCACCGCAGCGTTAAAGGCCAGTATTAATGAACTTGGTGGTGAAAGCAAGCCTCCAGTGAGCAAATGGAAGTCCTTTTTCAAAAGATCGCCTTTGGCAGATGCAAACAATGTGGTAAAGAACAACATCTATGACAAAGGAATACTTCACAATTTCTGCGAGGTAGTCATCCCCTTCTCCACAAGACCCTCATTTTTGCGAGCCAAAACTAAATCATCATAGAGACATCCATGAATTAGTCTTTTTGCCATATTTGAAACGGGCAGGCGGGCTTGTACGCTTATGCAACGCGATTTATGCCCTCTTGGTTCAAGGGGAGCTGGGGATGCGGGTGGGTTTGAAGTCTCTGAATGTAGCTTTGTACATTTGCTCTTGTTGGTTCAAGTATCGTCGTCAATATTTGGCGGCCTTTTCGAGCCACAGTAGATTGACTAGTTTCAGTACGTGTGGTGGTAGAGTTTGATGTTCATTATTTGCCAACATATAATAGGGCTTGTATTTGTAATCATATGTACCGTCAAACAAATTTGATCTTTCCTGCTAGTCAAAATCTAGTTTCTAGTTTCTGTGAAACCGTTGGAGTTCTTGTTTATGAATCATTTGATTAATGATATCTTGCCACTACAAGTAGGGATGACCATAAAATATGTAAAGATTTGCCCTGCTTACAAGTAGGGATGACCCTTCTTTAGCATTAGTTTAAATTCTGTACTTTGTAAAAAAAAAAAAAACCCAACCCCTGACAAGGATAGAATATGGACTTCAAATGGATCATATTGGGTAAAGTTCTAACAAATTGGGCATGAGAGACCTAACTAGCCCCATTCCCAAACCTATCCTATACCTAAATACAGAAAATTCATTTTAAAAGGGGACATTGAAAAAAATAATTCATACGTTGAGGGTATTGGAAAAAAAATAATTCGAATTTGTAACTTTATTATGGATTTATTATGGATGAACTGAACTAAACTTTAACCCATATTATTTTAGCATCCATCACCTAGTTAAGTTTGTCCGAAAAATGACGTGGTGGTGGCGATATAACACGCGGAACATAATTTTAACTTGTTTTGAGGTGCAAAAAGTTCCACGTATAATATCGTCACAATCACGTCACTTTTCGGACGAGTTTATGTAGGTGATGAATGTTAAAAATAATAGGGGTTAAAATTCAGTTCATCCTAATAAAGTTACGAAAATGATAAACATCTTCACACAAGATGACTCTTAACCATCTTGCATTTCTTCTAAATCACTAATAAAATGAAATGTAAGTGTATTTAAATCATTCTAAAGGTACGTTTCATTATTTTTAGGGTTACTACAACTTATAAACAATTTAAAAATAATTATGTATTTATATTTATTTCATAAATATAAAACTATGTATAAAATGTGAAATTTCTACTATGATTGATAAAATTAGGCTATAATTATAATTTTTTCACCTAGCTAATAAGTATTATATTATTATAATTGATAAATATATATAATTATTAAAGAAAATATTAATAAAAGTTACAAAAATGTGAAATATGAACAATTCAAGATGGTTAAGAACCATCTTGAGTAAGATGGTTATCATGGTCCATAAAGTTATAAGTTTTGATTATTTTTTTCTAGTACCCCCAAAGTTTAGATTATTCTTTTTCTATTTTCCTTTTAAGAATTTATCAATAGACAATAGATCCAAATTCAAAACCTAATTTCCTTCCATTCATTATGTTCTCTCAACCTTAACCTTAGCCTTAAATTCACATAATCCTAATTTTGCCAGAGGGGACTACATCCAATTGTTCAAGTACAAAGCTTTCTATATTTCGTGAACCCTGGTTGATAATGTATTTAAGTAATTTCAGTCCGTAATCTTATTTGTACTAATCGACAAGCGATGTCGAATAACTGCGAACCAGAACACCTATAGTAGGGTTGTAGATTATACTAGTTGAACAAAATTTTGTCCCATCACCTATCATGTCCTAAAATGATATAGCCAAACAATTTTGATAAAGAAAAAATGTTTATTAATGAAAAGTCATATGACAATTACAATGAAACTATTTAGAGTTAGTTTCTCCTATTATGAGGCATACGTCAATTCGAACCTTGCTTGCCTTTGTTGCTTCATTTGATTAGGAGCTAGAGCAACTTAATGTGAAGACAACATTCCTTCATGGTGAGTTGGAGGAAGAGATCTACATGAGGCAACCAGAGGGATTTGTTGTCCCTGGTAAGGAGGGACAAGTATGCAGATTGAAAAAGTCCTTGTATGGGCTTAAGAAGGCACCCAGGCAATGATACAAAAGGTTTGACACCTTTATGATTGGATAGGGGTACATAAGGAGCTAATGTGACAAATGTGTGTACTTCAGGAAATTTGAGAACGAGTCTTTTTTATACTTACTCTTGTATGTTGATAGCATCCGGGGACATGTCTTTGATGAAGAAGTTGAAGTCGTAACTCAGCTAGGAGTTTGAGATGAAAGGTCTTGGAGGAGAAAAAAAAGAATTTAGGGATGGAGATATAGAGAGGTAGAAAGGCGAGAACATTGTTCCTGCCTAGAAGAGGTATTTGAAAAAGGTGTTAGACATGTTGAACATGGGAAGCTGTAAACTTGTTTTTACCCCTTAGCTGCGCATTTCAAGTTGTTTAGTGAGTGCTGTCCTAAAACTGAATTGTAGATTAGGAAGATGTCTAATGTGTCCCTATGCTAGTGCAATTGGTAATTTGTTGTGCACTAGACCTGACATGTCACATGCAGTTAGTTTGGTGAGTAGATACAGGCAAAATTCAAGGAAGGAGCATTGGGAAGGAGTGACGTGGATCATTCGTGATGTGAAGGGCACCCTTGAGAAAGACATCTTGTATGCTAGGGGTAGTGATGCAACGTCTGATGTTGTAAGATTTATGGATGCTGATTGTGGTGGATATCTGGATAAGAGACTCTCAATTTCTGGACATTTGTTCACTATGTGTGAAGGTGCAATGTCCTTGAAAGCATCGCTTCAGTCTATATCAATCTTTTCTACTACTGAGGTTGAGTATATTGATGCTACTGAGGATGTGAAGGAATCTACTTAGTTGAGGGGTTCGGTCATGGAGCTTGGTGTGCCACATGGTGTAGCTGTGGTGTATTTAGATAGTCAAAGTGATATTCATCTTACCAAGAATGACGACTAGGCATATAAATGTCAAGTATCACTCCATCAAAGCTACATTTGCTGCAGGGAAGATTCTGATTAAGAAAGTCTATATATACTTCTAAGAATCCCGCAGACATGTTAACCAAGCCAATACCTATCCCTAAGTTTGAGCGTTCCTTAGACTTAGTGGGCGTTCATCGCACTTGAGAGCCGGGCCACGCCATGTGGAGGGGCGTGTTAGCGGCGGCGGTCGAGGTACTTGATTTCTTGATCCAAGATGGAGATTGTTAAGTATGGCTCAAGAAATCAAATATATTAATTATTTGATACATGTTATTAATTAGGCAAGTGAAAAATTAGCATGTTGGACTTTTCAAATCTTTTAGTTTTGGTTGCTTGGGCACCAAGAGTATTCCTCCTATAAATACCCTAGATGTTGAGGTTTTCATGCATCTCTCTTATGGTGAGTGCTTTGAGAGTTCTCTCTATTGTGATCTTATACTATTGAAGAGTGTGAGTTGAGTGTTTAAGATTTATTTGTAATATCTATTGCAGATTGAATCACACATTGTGATTGTGATCGCCTTGTATTTCTCCTATCGTATAGTGAATTATTTTCACGCTACCGCCGTCGGTGGGTTTTCTCCTAATTCTTGGGTTTCCCATGTATTTATGGTGTTTGTCTTCATTCCTTTTATTCTTTTTTGAATTTTCGTCGTAATTGCTGTCATCTTTGCTTGCTTCTGCTTTATCTACAATCTGTAGGATATTTTACTATGAATCTTTTCAGTTTGCTTTGTCTATTTTCCCTATAAAAAAAAACCTTCATTAGATGAGTTCTTAATTGTTCATGCCATCCTTTTTTTTTTTGTTCAAAAATACTATTTATTTTCTTTTTTACCCATGGTACCATTATGATTTATGATTTTTTTTTTTTGCCAAAAATACCGCCTAACTAAAAAAATTTGGTTTTACCCCTAATCAAAACCAATACTTTGAAATACTGTCCGAGGTGAGGTATGCATGGATCGTATATGGAGAGAATCGCGGGGCGGGTAAAATTCACTTGAGTTTGTAGATGGATGGTCAGATGATGAACCAATGATCAAAATGATGAACACGACATAACTAACACAAATAGTACCCAAAGAGGACTGGATATGAACTTCGATAAAGGATTGATACCATGATGGAGTGAACAGTCAAAGGTGGATCGTTATCAATGACAATCCAATCCTCAAATCAACAAACAACAAAACACACCCAAGTAGTAAATGTATCAAAACCCTATCAAGATCATCACAAAATGGACTAAGAATCATGTATAGCTCCCACCAAATGATTCCCACATGATATTATAACATCCAAGGTCTCAGAACAACACAAGAATACCCCAAAATATATGATCAAAAATCAATGGAACAGTACCCTACCAACAAACCTATGAATTTTGGTATTTTCTTGTTAATAAAGGAGAGAGATGAACAAGATATGATTATTCATACAAAGAGAATCACCACGGTAATTTGAGGGGAAATAAGACAATTGCATAAAGGATTGATCCACTAACAAGAACTTGATCACCCAAGTTGAAGATCACACCAAGTTGATATAAAGGAAACCCACCAATCAACTTTAAAGGGACCATTCATTCATCATCATGATCAAAAGCATGGATAAAGACATGAGATTTAGGAGAGGGTTTTCAAATACCCATCATTCATTTTATAAACATTCAATATCATAATTTGGTTATAAACCCCTAAATGGAGGCTTGAATAGAAAAATGATGGGTTGTTTTCCGAGCAAACATAATTACCAAAAAAAACCCCTAATTAATTAATACTAAGGGAAGGATATTTGAGTGTGGATAAATAGAGGGTAAAAAAGTAATCGCCAAAGAGGAAAAAAAACTCAAGGAAAAGAATAGGGGTCATTACATTCAAAAGCATCGACGAACATCCGATGGCATGATCGTGCATGTCCATGCACACGCTCGTGCAACATGTGGTTCATAGCGCTAGAACCAACTGATCGTCACCCGCATGCTCACGCCCTTCACTCTGGTTTGTCTTACACGATCGTGTGATCCAATGTGTCGCCCGTGCAATGCAACTGCACGCTCGTGTAGTATGATTTCCATGCTTCTTCTTCACGGTCTAAGGTTCGAATCCTTCCATTGGCCAAAGCAAGTGGTGAGGGAGCCCTTGTTCATTCTCTTTGCCAAGGTTGCGAATGGAGGCGGGGCAAAGCTCCTTGAAATTGGTGCATGGGGTTTGAACTATGGATTTTCTTAACTGTAAACCATGGTTTCTCTTAATAATAACCCATGGTTTCTAGTAATTGTGAACCAAGGTTCGATTCCTTGTTAACCATGGTTCCAAATTGACCTTACCATGCTTGGTTCAAACATCCCCTCGCTGCCTTATTTTGAAGCCAAGGATCCGGATTGGGTCTTGGGTCAATACCCATCGCCTCTTATTATCTCCGAAAACCCAGAGCCCCTTAGAGGGCTCGAAAATGGTCCTTTGGGGGACCCGATGTTGTACGACCTGTACCCAAAGTCTAGGGTCCCATTTGAACAATATTCCACAGCCCACAAGGATCCAAACACTCCCCCAAGGTCCTAGATCCACCACAATATAATGGATACCACATCTGACTCGGAAATGAATTTGATCCGGATTTTTAGAGGGGGTTCGGGAGGGTTTGATGATCACGGATTTACAACTTGGATCCTTCCCCGATATAGTTTAGCATATAGCAATGTTGCCTCTAAGTTTTACAATTTAGAGAAATTAGGGGTGAGTCGTTCTGGATACCCTGCCAAAATTAGGAACCTTACCTTTATCCGTTATGACAAGTTCCTAATCTGTAGGGACCTTACCTTTACCCGCAATTCAGGTTTCAGTTTTATGGTACCCGCCAATTATGAAAATTTTCATTTTCGAAGTATAATTTGTTTAATCACCAAATATATCACACTGTTCAATTATCTTGGTCACAAGACTACACTCGATTTTAGGATTGATAATGAAAATTAAAGAATTGTTACCAATTTCTAAAGAAATGTTTACATTTTAATAATTTTATTAATTTATTTATATTAAAATTAGGTTTGTTATTTCTTGTATTCTTCAATTCCAAGTTACTCGTTCCAAGTATTAGGAACTTGAACTATCTGACAGGTTCTAGGTTCCAGTTCATGGTAGCATTTTAGAAACCTTACTCATATTTGTTAGATAAGTTCCTGAATTTTAAGAACCTTATCCTTACCCATTGTCAAGTTCTGGTCAAATAGTAGGTTTCGGTTTTAGAATCACTCACCATTGAAAGAAACTAATTAAAATTGTTCCATAATTTAAAAATCATTGGTGGAAAATGAGATTCAATAAAACCTTTACTTTAATATGTTACTCCCTCCTTCCCATATTACATGTCATTTTAACTAACTTTCTTTTTTTCTATAATATTTGTCACTTTATGATTCCAATAACACATTAATTACTAATTTATCAAATTAACCTTATTAAATTACATATTTTTCTTCCATTTCCCTTTTTTATTCCCTATTTTATTTAACATTTTCACATTTCCAATGAGGTAAATTAATGTAGAGTAGATGTTTTTTAGGTTTTCTAAATTATGTCTAAAGTGAATTTGCGAGATATTAAAAACTCGAGCCTCCTCTCCTCTTCTCCCAAAAAACCCTACCCTCCTCCTCCCTCTCCATCTTGTTGGAGGGATTGCCATTGATCCTTTTAGTCGATGGTAAACCCCGTTTTTGTTTATTTTCTTTGTTAATCGAGAGTTTAGTTTTAGTTTTATTCCAATAAAGTTAGTCTCTTTAAAATTCACAACAATTGTGCTCCATTTTTCTGTCGAAAACCCTAAAAACCAAACCCCAACGTTTCATGTGGCAATTGGCACATCGTGTGAGTTATATTGCTTCCGTCTACGTGAAGCCAAATTGCTTCCGAATACGTGAAGTCGGATTGCTTCCGACTACGTGAAGCATGTGGTTGTCGGTCAGCGGCGTAAGTTTAGACTAGCTGCAGGCTTCTGCGGTATGAGTCTCAAAGGTTTATTGATTGTGAGATGAAGAAGGAATGGAAAGTCGAAGGAAACTGCATCAACAATATCCGAAGGTTACGAAGCAACTTTACTGGTAGCAACAACGTAGCAATTATCTTTGATAAAATTAGAGAGTGGAGGTGTAATTTTCATTATATTTATTGGAATCATGTTCGAAGAGGTGAGAAAAGTGTTGTTATTTCCCTCGCTCACCTACAACCCTATGATTCTTTTTGAAAGAATTTGGTTGGAGGAAAGACATGAGGTCGTTCTTGCCTCAGTCCAAGATGATATGTATTATACCGTTATATATTTTTTTGAAACCAAACATAACGATTTCATTAATAACAAGTCATACGACACTTACAATGAAAATCATGATTGAACAATTGTAGATCTAAAACAAATATATGAAATTCAACTTCCAAAAAACTAATACTAATCTTGTTGACGTTCGACTCCGATTTCTTCAATGACTCTGCATCTTTCTTCGATGACTCTGCATCTTTAACATTGATGGAGAACCTCACAACTCGTGCTATAGAGATTTGAAAGTTGATCTTCATCCAACGTATTAGACCACACCAACTGCACAAAAGCCATAGAAAGAGACTAAAAATCCTAAATAACGGTACAAAAAAACTCTTACAAAAGAAGAGATTAACTTTCTTTGCGAAAACGTAAAACCAAACTAATATTGGGGGTAGAAATCAATCAAATTGGGATTTACCATTGACAAAAGAATCGATGACAACCCCTCGAAGGAGATGGAGGCTAGGGTTTTCTAGAGAGAAAGAAAAGAGGAGTGTTATCATGTTAACATTGACAATGAGTGATTACTATACCGCCTATATTAATGGAATGATGTAGTGTCTTTTAGGATTTTTTTTTCAAAAAAAAATCTAAAGTGACAAATAATATAGGAAGAAGAGAGTACAATGCAGGATGATTTTTATTTTGTTTTTTCCTTCAATTATGGACATCGTCAACCGGTAAAGCACATAAATATAAATATAATATTTTTTTTTTTGAGAAATCCATTTGAGTGTGAGTTTAACATTGAGGTTGTAAGCCGAGTTGTCATCTTCTCCCTGTGAATCTGACGCGATTCCTCGTCTTCGTCGTTGGTAGCGGCGGTCCGGGCGGTGGTCGCCGGTTGCGACTGGTGGTGTTGTGTCTCCTAATCTCATCTCATCTCAATTACCTGATTTTCTCCACTCATCGCTCTCCGATCCACCAGCCGCCCCAACGTTTACATCGCCCTTGCCTCTCCTCTTACACAACCGCTATTTTCATGTTCCTCCATCATTTCTTTTCTTAATCCACTAGCTAACTATGAGTATTGAACCATTCAACAAGTAACTAATTTCTCTTTACTTCTTCTTCAGTTCCCACTTACCTAAGGTTTTAGGGTTTTTTAATTCTACTTTTCAATTTTGTTGCCTTGTCCTATAGATTGGTGAAGCTTACGGCTCGGGCGTTTTACGATGACATCTCCACCAAGGGAGATAACATGCCAAAGAGCAGTCGTGGGGATAACCGGGGCATGGCTGTCGTTATTCTTGATGCTCTCACAAGGTAACCATCTTTCATACCAATCTAGTTTTGAATTTGATTACCACTATTTTTCCAAACAATGAGTTAACAACTTGGATGGATATATTTCATGCACAGGAATATGTGGAGTTGTTAAATTTTTGTGCTAGACTGTAGGCTTTACCATTGCAATGTGATGGGAATTCTGTAATGCCAGGGCTGCTAAACTCAGTGTGTAATTATGATGAAAATTGTAGTGCGTAGAGTATGGCTTGAAAGAAATCAAGACGACTAGCTTAGTGTTTATGACAAAGAGATTTTTGTATAGATGAAACCTTATAAGCCAAACATGGGTGACTTTTTTGCCATTGAAGATGGTGTGTAAATTGTAATGGTACATTTGGTTAGAAAAAGTCGTTTGAATATGTATGGAGTCAGTCATTTAGGAGTTAGGACAGACTGATTCATGGTAAATGCCTGCCGTTGCTGAACCAAAATTCGGTGTTGATTTGCTCGTGTGCAAATTTCCTCGAGTTTCAAAATTTTCTAATCATGCTTTTGAACTTTTAGTTAACCAATGGGGTTAATTGGCGTGAGAAGGTTAAATTTCTAATCATGGTTTAAACTGATTATATGATGCCCGATTCCCCTTCATTTTTATGCCCTTTCAAAAGAAAAAGGGAAAGGGAAAAAGAAAGAAAGAAAGAAAGAAGACGGTTGCCTCTCTATTATCTGTGTATCTCCCTCTCCGCAAAAAGTATTGCGTGGACTATATTCTTATTTACTTTTATATCTCTTTGAGAAGTGCTCATACGTTGGAAGGCAAGGATTTCTACAGACTCTTTTGCCATTATTTGGTAATTAATTATTGATTGCAATTCCCTTATTGCTATTCCAGACGTCAATGGGTGAGAGAGGAAGATCTGGCCAAAGATTTAAAGATTCACTTGAAGCAACTTCGAAGGACCTTACGGTTCTTTGAGGAGGAAAAGCTGGTCATGCGTGATCATAGGAAAGAGGTTGGTTGCCCACCCACCAAAAACTTGCCCAAGGCAATGTCATTTTGCGATACTTGGGTTTTATAAAAGACCATTTAACTTTAGTTTGAGGTGCTCCCACCTGCCAAGAAATGACAATTGTGAAGTCATTTTGCAAAACTCGGGTTTTTTGGAACTTTTATTTATTTCTTCAAACACGTGTTATGTTTGGTCTACTTTGTCTTTAACGTGCTTGTGCAAAACTGTGTCTGCGTGGTATTAGGTATGAGGGGGCGATCACTTGTTCTTGCCTTTATGTGATTGGTCTTTGTACGTCTCGTCACATTTCCTCTCCTTGTATGGTAATTAATGGTGTTGTCCTGTACTGATGAGCTTATGGTGATTCCTTTGGTCATTTTCTTTGTATGTTTTTCCTTCTTATAATTGGCCTCAAATATTTCTCTTTTTATTGCCATGTTTGCACTCCTTTTCTTTCTATGTTCTCCCCCTGCTTCTCAATTCTCAATTTCTCATCACATGACTTACGAATGCACTTACTGTGCACCTCTATGGGGACCCTGTGTTAGATAGTTGTTGACTTCATGCGGGCAAGCTAATTAAACGTAGCCTGGAAGAGACCCCTACTTTATCATTTTATCATATGTTTTAGTACTCTAGGCTTCAGCTTCCCATGCATGTTAAAATGAAAGGACCCTTACCAAAAAAAAAAAAAAAAGTTTTCTAGTTCTAGTTTTTTTTTTTTTTTTTTTTTTCAAATTAAGATAAACTAAATTTCTTTGGTACCAAGTAAAATGTATTCCTTAGTCTTAAGTTTTGAGTTCCATTTATATTTGTCATGGACTACACAATCTTTTCTATGTTTGCATGGATTAATGAGGTTTTCTCTATCAGAACTCAATACCTTTGTCTTCCCTCTTGTAATTACTTTTTTTGCAGACAGCAAAAGGTGTGAAGTTGCATGCGGCAGCTGTTGCAGCAACTGCTGACACGCAGCATTTGACAAGAGAGGGGGAAGAAAAGATCAAGCTCCACACCCATTCCTATTGTTGCTTAGATTATGCACAGGTTGTTTCTTGCTCTATGGTGCATATATACTTTTTAATAGTGGATCATTCAATCATACCAACCACATTCCTGGCTCAAAGTGTTAATCAATACTCATTAGGTGATTTTTACAGTTTTGGATTGTAGCAGATTTAAGTAAAATTTTCCACTTACCTATTTTATGTATCTTTTGTTGTTAAGTAGTTGATAGCTATGTGCTGCACACATAATATGTTGGAAAACATATCTTACTATCTTTACAATTTTGTCATTAGCGATTTGCTGCTTAAGTCAGGCCCTTACTCCACTGGTTGTGAAGTGTTGATGATGGCCCGACTCCAATGGTTGTATGTTTTTGGCGATGGCCCCAGCCCACTGGTTGAGAGTTTTGGGTGATGGCTTGTTTTGGTAACTAGGAGTTTAATGCATTCCTTCCATAGTGAGAATGCTTTTTGGGTCGTTTGTTCCTTAACAAGGAGTGCTACCTTTTACACTCATTTAGTGTTATTTTGTCTTTGGAAGACTTGTTCCTAGAAATTGGGTTGAAGAGGTTCATAATAAAAGTTTTTGGCGATGGCCCCATGTGTGTATGTGTGTGTGTGGTGGTTAACAGAGGATGTGGGTGGGGGGGGGGGGGGGTTTACAATGTACTATTCCAGAAAAGAAAAATTGGGGAACAGTTTCATGGGACATGTGGTTTAGTACAATCCAAGTTAAAGATGTTGCTATTTTGACTTTGCAACTGTTGGAGTGATTGGAATTCTGCAGTAACCAAATGATATTAGTGAATGAAAATTTGCAATCATATTTTATTAAAATAAGGAAAATTGACAATCTTACATGTAGAAATTGGGGAAGGAACTTGTTGGAGAGGTCTAAAAGCTGGATTTTGTTGCAGATACATGATGTTGTGCGATACAGAATGCATCGTATGAAGAAAAAGATCAAAGATGAATTGGACAGCAAGAATACAATCCAGGAATATATATGTCCCAACTGTAACAAAAGGTTGTGGTCACAGTTTCCTGTAGCATATGGATTTAATGTATCTCAGCATTCACGGAAACTAGAGATTTCCTGATATTGTATGTCCAGATACACGGCTCTGGATGCAGCAAGGCTTGTTTCTATGGAGGACGAGTATTTTCACTGTGAAAGTTGTAATGGGGAACTTGTGGCTGAGAGTGATAAGCTAGCTGCTCAGGACATAGGAGATGCGGATGACAATGCTAGGAGGCGTCGCCGTGAGAAGCTAAAAGAGATGCTTCAGAAAATGGAGGTCTGTGAATTTGCTAGCTCCAAATTAAGCATTAGCTTGTTAGAGTATATTGATTGTCTTTTTGCTGTAGAAATAAATGTGTTTTCTTTTCCCATAAATATTTATTTGATACTATTTGTGAAACTACAGACATATTCAAAGGCATTGTTGAGGTAAACCAGTACTACCTGCTACTTTCTTGGTTGTTTGTTTGGGGTGTGTCTATTCAATTAGGGTTGAATAATAAGTTTGATCTTCTGTATTCAGGATCCAGATATACTTATATTTTTTTACTGGAGAGGAAATTTTATGTGATGGTTCCCTTGGAGGCAACTTTTGCTTTTGGCATTTTAGATTTTGCCTAATCGGCACAGAATTTGTACTTTTAATGTGCGGCTTTAATAAGTTTATTATTACAACTGTTGGACTTTATTTCTGGCCCCTCTTTGCTCTTTCTTGAAGGAGGAGACCCATTCTATATATTTGAGAATGCTTTTTGCTTCATTCCATTCAAACATTTTTTTCTTCAAGTTTCTAGTCATATGGTATTGAGCTTGAGTAAGTCGCAATTGTTTTGATTCAAATTTAGCTGTGTTTTCCTGCTATGTTTTGAGCCTAATTATGTTCACATTGAGGTATTCGGTGAATCCTCATGTGTCTTTCTGTGCATGTAAACGGTATGGTCACTATTCTTTTTGATGTATAACAAAAATTGATCTGTACAGGAGCAGCTGAAACCTTTAGTGGAGCAACTCAATAGAATTAAAGATTTGGCTGTCCCCGAGTTCGGAACTCTACAGGCTTGGGAAGTTAGAGCTAGTGCAGCCGCTCGTGCTGCTGGGGACAACTCTAATGATCCTACCAGGTCAGTTCAAGGTGGAACACCAATGCCCTTCCTTGGTGACACTAAGGTGAGTTACTGATTTTTGAATCAACGGAAGCTTGGTTGATAACTGATATGATGGTGAAACTCCTGTTACACTTGTCTCAACTTGTTTTTTCAGTGCATTATAAGTAATTATGTATCACTGCTTTATGTGCTTACATGTATAGCTTATATATACATATAAAAAAAAGTGCTCTATATTTTCAGGTTGAAGTTTCACTTTCTGGCGTGCAAGCAAAAGAAGAGGATTCAAAATCTGGAGCATCGAATGCACCTATGAAAGTCCTGCCGCCTTGGATGATCAAACAAGGCATGAACCTCACAAAAGAGCAGCGTGGTGAGGTTAAAGAAGAGGTGAAGATGGATGGCAGTTCAACTTCTGGTGGGACTGATGACAAGAAGGCAAATGTTGAGAAGGATGCCCAGGCTTTACAGGTTCGTACCATACAAAGGGAAGTTTAGGATGACTATGATGGAAACTTATTGACAATCCTTATCTTTGCCTGGTCCGTCTTTCTGCAGGATGAGTATCTGAAAGCTTATTATGCTGCTGTCCTTGAGAGGCAGCGGCAACAGGAAGAAGCTGCCAAAAAGCAGCAGGAGGCATCTAATGGTCTAACTTCCGATGAAGGACCATCTTCAGAACGACAAGTTGGCATGAAATCAAAGCGTGAGCATGATGATGAAGATGATCTTGAATGGGAAGAAGCTACCCCTTCAGGTAGATGTTTATGTGGATATGTTTATATGCCATGCTTACCCTTGGAAATGTCTTAAACTCCCATTACCATGTATACAATCAGCAACTCGCGGGAAAATGGTAGAGTTCAGGTCTAAAATATTTGGATGAGTATTTTGTGTAGTACCTGTTTTAGTTTGGAGAAGCCTACTAGGAAATCCCTTTCTTCCCAAGATATTTAGAGTTCTGAGTTCTGACCCCAAAATGCAAGGTGTTGTGCCTATGGATTTTGCATGAATGGTTGAGACCCATAGGATTGGTGAAGTTCATTCTTGTTGCCTTTCGGTTAGGGTCGATCAAACAAAAAAAAAAAAAACCTGAGATGACTTGTGAGAGATGGTTCGAGTTCGAGGGCATTGTTTGGCTTGTTGCCAATTGTATATAATAAGGAGAAGGGCATAAGACTATTTTCGGAAGAACTGTCCCACCATGACCTCCTGCACTCTTGAGGTGGTGAACATGATTCTTTCTCGGTAGTCAAGTGCTTGTCATGTTGACAACTTGAGTTTCATTTCCCATTGCAGGTGTTACTGGGGAAAACTATAAGGTGAATGACTTGAATGTTGAAGCTGATGCTGCTGCAGATGACGAAGATGATGATGATGTCGAGTGGGAAGAAGGGTAGTTATCATGCAATTTTGCTTGGCAAAGCTATTTGACAGTGACTTGATAAAGAATCTGAGCTTCTGTGCCATTTCTTGCTTGAAGCTTTCAGCTTCTTGCTTTGGAGTATCTGAGTGTGCTTTTAAGGTGTACTGTAGTTTTTAGCCCTTTCATTTGGTTGCAGTAGGATGTGGTTCTTCTGCTTTCGTTCGTTTGCTTACAGCATATGAAATATAATCTCAATTTGTGGAAATGGGCAAAATATATTGTTGAAATTCGAATTCTGATTTGAATGATTGGAGGATGTTGGGACAATGTAACATGTAGTTTTATAGAGAATTTACTTTGGTGGTTCCTTCTCTGTACTCCCTAGGGCGAGCAGTAGTTGCCTACTGACTAGTCACGCTCCTGCGAATTATGACAGCTCTATGTTAAGACAGAGTGGGTTATGAAGCAAGTATGTCAGGAACTAGCGTAGCGTGTGTGGCTCTGACTTGGTTCAACATATGCTGAAATGACTGATCTGAGAGGAGCCGAATGTTTTCTGAATTATTCCTTCCGTTTGCATGGTTGACTGGGGGCTCCGGCTCAGGAGGACTGTTGTCAGATGTATCATGTACATTGTATGCACTGGATGAATTCTAACAACCTTGGTGACTTGGTCGGGGTGGGAAGTATTAGACCTTTAGTGATGAAAACTCGCCCTATAATCTGTGCAATGTGTTGAATGAGTAAGCCATGAGGGTGGTGTTAGAGAGTCTCAAAAAAAAAAGAAAAGAAATTCTTTTTCTTAAGCAATGTCTCAAGCTTGAGTCTTTTAAATGGAGAAAAATATGCAATGAGATTGTTGTGTCTCTTTATTGGCTAACAGTAAGCTCGACCTAAATGGGTTCAAAGAATTTCTATTGCCAATCATTTATTACTAGCATATGAGATTGTGAATTAAATGAATTCATCAATGGGAGGAAGAAGAAGCATGTCGATTAAAATGGACACGATAAAAGCTTATGAAGCTTCGATGAGGTAGAGTGGAGCCGTGGAGGTTGGTTAGAAGAATAAGAACCAAGAAGGTTTGTTAGTAATTAGGTTTTTTTTTTTTTTTGATCATTGGAAGCCAATAGTCTATAAAGCATCAAAGATGCAACAAGATATCCCACAAAACAACAAAAACAACAGAGGCAAACCTCAAAAACAAACAACAAAAGCAAGAAGCTACAACCAGTAGAACTTGAAAAGGCGCCTAACAACAGCTGGAAAACCACCCAAAGAAGGAGAAAAACAAATCACTACTTCTTGGATGGAATAACCTTTTAGCCCACAAACCTCTTCCACCAAAGCCTTTTTTCGATCGATCGCAACTCTAGCATCCTTTATGATCTTCAACTTCCGCTGAGTTTCAAAAGACGTCGACTTAGTCTTCCAAGAAGCTTCCAAAACCAACCTCCATTTAGACTTTAACACAACTTTACCTCTCCTTTTACTCCTCGCACCGGCTTTAGAAAGCTCCATAATAGAATCTTCAAGGTCAGGAGAATAATCAGACACATATTGCATCAATAGAGTGTCCTCACTATCCTTAGGAGCAGGGCAAGACAATACGTCCTTATACGAACGCGAAAGTGGAGAAGAAGCACCAAGAGCACCAGCACCCACTTTAGAATGACCCAAGTTAACACCTTGTGACCATGACAAGACCACCAGCACCCATCGATAGTGTGTTGTTAGTAATTAGGTTGACATGGTTATAAGGTAGGATGAATCACTAACAGTCTCAATTGTCATTAATGGAGAACCTAAAATTTGGTAACTCCATAAAGTGACCTTCAATATGTTAATATGTTGAATGGTTTCATCTTATCTCTTCTACTTTTTTTTTTATTTTTTTATTTTTGGTGTGTGTGTTAGGAACGTCCTATCTTTTGAATGATGCATTGGCTGGGGGTCTTGTCATGGTCACAAGGTGTGTTGATAAGTGCTTTATGTGTTTATGTTATCTTGTGTTTATGAGCTTTATGTGTTTATGATGCATTGAAAAGAAAATAAAAAAATGAAATTGTTACATGGCATGCCAAGTCAGTGTCATAGGTCCAACTTATAATTACAAATTAGGACTTCAAGGTCCACCATGTCTTTCTCTATCAATTGTGCAATTGAATCATCCTTTATAGTCAATAACCCAACAATATATGGATAGATGTGGTAGATGGACATCTAAAAAAGGCCTGGAAAATTGGCATGGGGTGTCCACTTGCAACCCGTGCACCCAGTCCCGACTGCTCAAAGCCCAAAAAATAGATATTTCATTTTTTTTTTCAAAAATTATTGTTTCAATCTATACACTTATAAAAGCCTAAATGGCTGCTTTCCCATTCACTGTATCAATCTACAGTGTTTCACTGTATCAATTTTCCTTCATTTTTCATGTTTTTTTTTTTACCTTTTTACCTTCTACATTTATTGCACATGTGTCCTATTTTCCTCATCCTATTACCTTTTTACCTTCATCTATTTTATTTTGTTTTGATGTCATTAGTGGAATGCTTATAAAGGGATTTTATTTTTTTTAATAATTTACAATAATTTCTACAGTTTTTGCCTAAGTTAACAACTAAAAACTACAGTTTTTGTTTGTGTCATTAGTTAGTACGATAATTTATAATAAACTTTAGTTTCTTTTCTTAGTAGTTTTGAATGGAAAATTAAACATAAAAAATAAATTAAGTAAAACTATGTTGTATTATAAATTTCAAAAGGAAATTCGAAATAAGGAAAAAAAATTATTTTTGAGCTATTCAACAAATCTAACATTATTTTTCTGGTACGTACATAATCTACATGTTAATATATTTACAAACTTTTACTTATTTCTTTTAGAGCATTATCACCGAAAAACTAGCTAGAATGAAAAATATGAAATTTTATTTAAGTAGTTTTGGTTAGAAAATAAAATCTAGTAAAAAGAAAATACGTTAAGAAAAATGTAGTAGCTTATGAATTTTACTGTTATAAAGTTTAAAATAAATAACCTAACTTTTTGGAACAACTAGACAAAATTAGACCGTAATTTTAATTTTATGAATCTCAAAATGAACAATGAAATAAACAATCTACTTTGGAAGCTATTAAACAAAATTCTAACATTATTTTTCATGTATGTAAATAATCTATAGGTTGTTAATTTCATACAAATTTTTACTTATTTCTTTTAGATTTTTAATCACTTAAAACTGGCTTAAACAACAAGGCGAGTCCATATTCACATGCAAAAAAAAAAAATTATCTAGGATTACTTTTTCATTGGAAAAAAAACTATTAAAAAATCAATAAAAGTGTTTAAAATACTATTTGAAAAAAAAAAAATAATCTAGATTACTTTTCCGTGAAAACAACAAGGTGAGTCTGTATTCATATAAAGAAATTTCGGGTGGAGTGAATCATGGAATATATGTAATGTAAAGGTCGTTACATTGGTGCATGAACAACCATTCATTAGATGTTATTCAATTTCAATTAAGTAGAGTACTTTAATGTGTACACATTTGGAAAATTGTTGTTAGAAAAGTTTTTTAGGATTACTATTAAATTAATCGAAATAAAAATAGTTCGTCTCATACTTAAATCACACTTCAGTATAGAATGGGTAAATGATACCCTCCTTGTCAAACAAGCCTGGAAACTAATGAATAATCAAGACAACCTGTTAGCCAGAATGTATAAAGCAAGGTATAAAGTTGCCACTCCCTTAATCCAAACCACTGTTGGGCAATGAAGTGGCTCTTGGGGTAGGAAGAGCTTGTGCAAAGCAGTAAGCAAAGTCAAAACGCAAATCAGAGTTAGGGTGGGAAATGGGCGAACTACTGCGGTCTTTGGTCATAATTGGACAAGGATGAGAGAGGTGACCCTCAAACCAGGTCAAGAGGTGGGGGATTGGTCACATTCCAAGATAAGCGACCTTATGCTCCAAAATCCGAAAAGGTAGAACATACACTAAATCGGGTCCTCATTTGATAGAGCATCCTCAAATGCAATACTAGCTTACCCCCTCAGGTCGACAGAGGGAGAAGATGAGATATTTTGAGGAGGTACTAGGGATGACAGCTTTACGGTCAAGTATACCTACTACCATCTTTGGCACACATGCATCTGCAACAACTCAAGGTAGGGAGTAAAAGACCCATTCCACAATCTCAAATTTTGGAAGAAGTTTTGGGCGATCAGAGCCCTAGAAAAGTGGAAGGTACTGATATGGCGAATCATGAAGGATGCTCTACCGTTGAGCAACAAAAGAGCCTGTTGGGACCCTGGGACGAACCCCCTTTGTGCTTTGGTGTGGAAGAGCAATAGAAGATCGCCATCATCTGTTCAGGGAGCTTGATTGGGCGCAACACATCTGGTTTGTATCGTCACTTGGGATTCAAGACAGTTCACATGGCAGGATTCAAATTGATCAATGGATAGTCAACTGACTGATGTTAATTTGGAAGGATAAAGAAAGGAGAGATCATCTGGTGCAAGAATTCCTAGCAACGTGCTAGTTCATTTGGATAGTGAGAAACCGACGAACCATCAACAATGAATGGATAAACCTAGGGGAAGTATCCAGGTGGATCTGTACAAAACTCAGCCTCTTCCCAAAAGGAAGGTTGAGAAAGCATAGAATGACAACGACTATGGTAGGAGCCAGGAGATTCCTGACAAAGATCGAGGTCTGGAGTATGTTTGGAACACAGACTAGGCCCAAGAAACAAATGGAGAATTTTCCACAATGGTGCTTGGCTGAAGGAATCGTTGAGGGGAGGAACATGCTGGGTTCTACAACAACAAGGTAGGAAAACAGAACAACATGCCCAATTAGGGCTTGGCCTGTCAGCACTACAAATGGAGCTAAGTGCGGTGGAAAGTGCTTTGGAAAGAGCAAAAGAGAAAAACCTCCGGAACATAACCATTAATACAGATGTAGAGGTGGTACAAGTTTTCAGGGATCAGTGAAAATGCCCACCGATCTGTAGGAATATTGCACAGGAAGCCAGAGAACAAACACTTCCTTAACTGTCTTTACTTTTGTAAAGTGCTTGATTAAATGTGCCACCTAACTTTTTATTTTGGTCAAAAATGTCATCCTAACTATTTTTTAGTCGAAATTGTCACTTAACTTTTTATTTGGGCCAAAATTACCCTGGTTACCTACTATTACAAGTGAAAGGAGAAAAATGACTGGCAATTGCCAGTACACTACACTGTGAGCAAAAATTGATTTTGCTTAATTGAAGAGAACATTCTTCCTCCCTCCAATTTGAGTCTCTTCCTCTTCAGGCTTCCTTCTTCAACCTTTCTTCCATAAACCCTAATATTCAAAATGTAGATGAAGTGACAAGTTTCCATAGATATGCAGTATGCTAAGGTGCTAACTATTTGACATAATGGGGTTGAAATGAAGGGTATGAGTGAGGTAGGTTCTCATTATTTTGGGTGGAAGATGATCCGGACATGCTTGACATTTTTTGGGCTTCAACTTGCTCGAAATCAATAGCCAAAGCAAAGCCCTAAGTCAATTTTGGGAATTGCAACAAGATTGGGGGAGAAATTTGATAATGAATTACTAGGGTTCTTGAGCAACTAGAGAGAGAAGAAGGAAGATGAAGAATAAAAGGGCCTGGAATGATGCTCTTCTGTTTCAAAATATAAATCCAATTGATTTGGGTTTTATAGAAAAAAAAAGATCTAATAAAAAACCTACTATAGCCAGTCATCAGGGTAATTTTGGTCCAAATAAAAAGTTAGGTGACAATTTTGACTAAAAAATAGTTAGGGTGACATTTTTGAATAAAATAAAAAGTTAGGGTGACACATTTAATCAAGTACTCTACTTTTGTACTCTGTCTATATTGCCATAAAAATAAAAAATAAAGAATTCTCGTATACCCTCAAGTCTACAAAAAATTGTAGGGGGGTGCCACACATCTTTTTTAACTGACTCCGCGGGTCACAACTTTTTTTTAATGCATTCCCGGGGGTCATTAAACTTACTTAAGTGGCTGGGGGTGACATTCCGGCATGTTTTGGCTGAAATCCAACGAGTTATGTTGAAAAAGACGAAAGTGCCCTTATTTTTCTATATAATTTAACTTTATCTACCTTTCCTCCCTCTTCCTCTCTTCCCCTCCCCCTCTTCCTCCATAGTTCATTCATCTCGAATTGAACCCCAACAAAAGCTGAAGCACGAATTCCAACCCAAAAAAACCTTGAAACTCAACCCAAATTGTTGAATTGAAGCACAAATTCAAATTCAAACCGAGAAAAACCCACGACAATCCTAGCAGCAACATCTAGCAACCTTGACGAATTGGTCACAACATAATGCTTGATGTTCAACGCCCGATTGGGGGATTTTGGGCTGGCTCGACAAGTGGAGCATGACAAGTTCCCGTACGCCACAGTTACGGCTGGAACAATGGGGTACTTGGCACCAAAGTACCTACTGACAGAAAAACCCATGAGAGATGTATTCAGCTTTGGGGCAGTCGTGCTCGAGGTTGCCAGTGGTCAGAGGCCGATCGAGAGGGACCGAATTGCAGCAGGGAAGAATGAGAACCTGGTGGAGTGGTTGTTGGGTTTGCACAATTAAGCTCATACGCTCAAACTCCGCACAATCTAGAGTAAGAAGAAGAGTAACTTAACGAGAAAGAATGCGATGATCGAACATATAAATCGGAACAACCACATAAATTGGAGTTGCGGTCGTCGGGAAGAAGGAAGGAGGAGAGAGAAAGTGAGGTATAGTGAGAGAAGTCGACGCCATTGTTGAGCAAGGAGAAGCTTGAGAGAGGATATGTTGGGGAATGAAGAGGAGAGAGAACCTAATCCCAAGTTTTGAGCGGTGAAATTAAGGGTAAAACGGACACTTCAGTTATTTTTTGAAGGGCAAATAAGACTTTTCCATGATTTCGGTCAAAACATGTCGAAATGTTACCCTCCAGTGACTTAAATAAGTTTAAAGACCCCCGGAAATATATTAAAAAAAAGTTGTGCCCCGCTGTAGACATCGGATTTCGAGGAAAAATGTCCACGCCCGCGAGTAAGTTAAAAAACATGTGTCCTGGCCCTGGTAAAATGAGCAAATTTAAAAAAAAAAAAAGACCTTGTCTCCGGTGAAACTGTAAGCAAGAACGAGCGACTGAACGACCTGATCGGCTCCTCTCTTCTTGCTTCTCTCAGTCGACCCCAGAGCCCCAGCCCACCACCAGGTCACCCGTGACCGCCGCCCGTCTACCTCTGCAGATCTCGAGAGGATTCGCCGACGTCTCTATCTTCAGCAGCGACAAGCAGACCCGACGCCCCAACGACCGAGCCTTGCTCACCGACAGAACGCCCCAACGCCGCCACAGCCTCCCACTTTGGCGACCTGCGACCGGAACCCTCTCAGTGAGGCAACTCTGCTCTGATTTGTGAGTTTCATACTTTTATTCTCTGATTTTCACTAGTTCTTAGTTCATTATTTAAATTTTAGGGTTTCATTCCAATTTGGTGAAATTATTGAAATTTATGATTGGTGAATTATTGAACATTTTGTTGTGGAAGAGCCGAAGGGATTATTATCTCACTCGTTACCGATTCTTGACTGGGCACAACCCATTTTCTACACAAACAAACTAGACAGAGAGAGATTAGGTGAGAGTGAGTGAGTGAGAGAGACCCTGGACAGCAAAAGTGCAACTTTCCTTGACAATGATAGAGGGTTTACATGGTTGTGGAGAGTGGAAGTAGGGAGAGAGATTGAAAACCCAGATAGATAGTAGCAAAGTTAGCTCTGTTGATGGAGTTTTGGGGTAAAAGTTTTAGTTTAAAGGAGAGAACTGAGAAATTGAAACGATTCCCAAATGCGGAAATCACATAAAAAATGGGCAATGCAGAGATGGGAACTTAAACCCTCAGTACGGTTCTTCAGAAATTAATCATCCACCCAAAGAGGGAAATTTTGCGACATTTGAGCCTAAAATCGCTACTTGGTACAAGATCAGAGTGTTCTACTGGGTTGGATTCACAAAAGCACAAATTTGCACACAGTGGTAACTTTTGCCTCCAATTTTCTTTGCACTCAACCACCCAAGTTGATGACAGAGCAAGAATGAGATAATTGGAGGTAACGAATGAGGGATTTGGAAGCCCAGATGGAAAAGACATAATAGTTATTATTGTTAAGTAGACACCCCTAATTTCAAAGTCTAGATCTACCATTCATTTCATGCATATGGTTTGTTGTAATTTGGTCTGATTTATTTGTTGACCTCAGCTCCAATTGTTAAGAATGCTGTTTTCATTATGTATGTTTGAAATCCCTGTTTCTTTTCCCGTTTGGGTTACGGTAATTGTCTAGTGTTCCAAGTACTATCACTTCCTTTTATTAATCAAACTTTTTCTATGGCTTTGAAGCTGATTGGTTTTTGATTTTTGTGCAGTTGGACTTGAATTAAACTTGGTACCTTTTATTTGATCATCAACAAGTTTTAGTTTTCTAGCTTGTCGATTGTAATCATGCAAATTGATTTGTTTAAAAAGCACATTAGAATCCAATTTTACTGTCTAGTACCCACAACAGCATGTTGATTTGCTTCATAACTGTGTGGGTTTAACATGCATAAGAATATGATAGCAGATAGCCCCATGTGATGGAAATGTTTTATTCTTTCCATATTTTTAGAGCAATGCGGCTGACTTTCTCCTCTGCCCCCCTTGAGTGACATATAATTAGACTTGGCAAAAGCTGACCCGACCTGAAAATGGGTTTTGGACACGATTTTTCGACCCGGGACCCAAAAATTTACCGGACCCGTAAAACCTGGAAAAAAACGGGTTCGAGCAGGTCAGGCCCGGGTCGACTCAACGGGTCACAGGCCTAAACTTGAAAGATTTGTATTGGTTGGGCTATGCTTTGAAAATGGGCCACTTTATTAAAAAAAATCAGGCCCAAACGACCAAATTAAGGAGGAGAAAAGTGGGAAGCCAGGGAAGTTGCGGAAATAAGGCAAAAGATTTAAAAATCAAATTGAAAACCCTAAGCTCCTCGTTTACTGCGCAACTTTCATTTTTTGCTCGTTCAGCTCTCCCTCTCCGGCTCTCCCTCTCTCCTTCAAACCCTAAGCTCCTCATTCATCCAGCCACAGATCCACTTAATCTACTATCTACGGTGTACACAAATGTCCTCTCATGGTATATATATATATATATATATATATATATATATATATAGGAAAATTGGATTATAATAATCTCAACTTTTACAAATTGGACAATAATAATCCATACTATCGATTTGTATTCTGGTGGTCCAAAAGAAAATAAAATTGTATTGTAGTGGGACGCCGCCGAGTTAGAGGGTGGTGACTCGGTTGTTTGCTGATGTGGATTGTCGAGAGTGTATTTGACCAAAAATTCGGACCACCAGAACATAATCAGCTATGAAATGGGACCACCAAAATACAATAAGTATGTCAATGGGACTACTAGGATACAATAGCAATTTAAATGGGACCACTAGAATACAACTACAATAATAATTTTTTGGTCAAACACACTCTCGCCGGTACACGTCAGCAAACCACTGAGTTACCACCCTCTAACTCGGCGGCGTCCCACTACAATACAATTTTATTTTCTTTTGGACCACCAGAATACAAATCGATAGTATGGATTATTATTGTCCAATTTGTAAAAGTTGGGATTATTATAATCCAATTTTCCTATTTATATATATATATATATAATAAAAATTCGGAAGGATTGTCGGTTGTGGACTATTGGCATAAACCGCATAATGCTTACGGACTTGGAGATTGCCAAATTTTATCTAAACTATCTCTTAGGTGTATAGTAATATCTTTGCACAATCGTAATATGTTGTGGTGGTGAAATATGGAATGGAATGGTACATTACGTAGGTATTTTCGGCTAATTATAGTCAATTTTATTGGTTATAAGTGACTGAGAAAAAGGGCGGTCTGACTCGTATTACCGACCCGGACCGACCGTAACCGGAATACACCCGACTCGTATTTACCCGAACTCGTTATACACCCGACCCGTATGTACCCGAACCCATTATACACCCGACCCGTATGTACCCGAACCCATTATACACCCAACCCAATACCGACCCACCCGCCCAAGTTGACATATAATGTGCCCCACACACACACACACACACACATTGTCTGCATGGTATGGAGCATTCTTGTAGAGAATTTCCATGGTAAATGTTTTTCCTTAATGTAAAATATTTTCGATTAGCTTGGTTAGCAGCCATATTTTCTCCTGGTTACTTTCATACAGTTGCTTGCATGTTTAAAACTCTCTGTAATGAGCATTATTCTTTTCTTTTTCCAGGCTATTAGGTTGAATTAAAATATGCTCTACACAGCCATAGACACATTTTACTTAACAGATGAGCAGTTGAAGAACTCACCTTCAAGGAAAGATGGTATAGATGAGGAAACTGAGACCACCTTGAGGATATATGGCTGCGACCTTATTCAAGAGAGCGGCATTCTTCTTAGATTGTATCCTTTATATATGCTCATTTTTTGTCCTGATATGGTTTTAATCTGTTTCTCAATATTAAGTGTTATCCTTGATCCCATTATTGTAGACCACAAGCAGTCATGGCCACTGGTCAGGTTCTGTTCCATCGCTTTTATTGCAAAAAGTCATTTGCTCGCTTTGATGTGAAGGTTTTATTACTCTGCTTTGCTTGTTTCATTTTAATGTTCTTGCCTGCTCTTCTTCTGTTATTTTGATGCTTCTGAATTTGACTTCATTAAATTTTTCCAGAGAGTGGCTGCCAGTTGTGTCTGGCTAGCATCTAAACTTGAGGAGAATCCAAGGAAAGCTAGACAAGTCCTCATTGTTTTCCACCGAATGGAATGTCGAAGGGAAAACTTGCCAATAGAGCACTTAGACCTGTTCTCAAAGGTACATGTTATGTCAGTTCCATATATTATTTGCTGCTTTATGGCTTTCTTTTTCCCATTTTATGTTCACGACATTATATACCACTTCTGGAGTTACATGATGCTTTTGTCTTCTATCACTCAAAAGCCATTGTCTTACTCTGTACTTGCAAAAGCAGCTAAACTGATGGTTACTGCTCTCATAATGTTCAAGAGCTCTTGCAATGCTGAAATCATGTTTTCTTTCTGGTTTTGCAATAGAAATATACAGAATTAAAGATGGATTTGATCAGATCAGAAAGACATCTTCTCAAAGAGATGGGATTCATTTGTCACGTTGAGCATCCTCACAAGTTCATATCAAATTACCTAGCTACCCTTGGTACTCCACTGGAATTAAGACAAGAGGCTTGGAATCTAGCCAATGATAGGTATTTCTCCGGATGAGTAGTGCATGTTGTATTTGGTTTAGATCACTGGTTTATTTGGTTTGTGATATCACTTGGTGCCTTTCAAGTTTTATCTATGGGTTACTTTGTTACTAGAGTCAACTTTGTATCATGTTCTTCTCTCCTTCAGATTTCTGGCCCTGAAGTTGTAGTTTTCATAAGTTTCTTGCATTTACCTTATTTTCCCCCTTTTATTTACCTCCCCCGCCCCCCTTCTTTTTCTGGGGTTATGGTCCAGTAAGCATTACTATGTACACTCACACCTTCAAAACACATGGGATATCCCTGGTTAATGACATCTGATGCATTATGAGCAGAACAGTTAAAGAGAGATTTGCTCAATATTTCTTTGAGTTAACAATTTGTTTATTTCTGTCTTTTCTGAAGGATGTGTCTCCTCCACTGTGAGCTGCCATCCCACTACATTTTTCCTTGAAATGTTTCTGTACTACCTTTGTAAACCCATCATTTTCCACAATCTTAGGGACTTAGGCTCATGCATCTCATTTCCTTCGATTTTGCTTGGTCATTTTGAAAAACTGAATTCTTCATTTTTATCAGGCTCATGTTTAGAAGTCCAGTAAGGCAATTTGTTTTCTACTTGATGGTGGCAGTTGCTAATCCTATTATATGTAACATTTATAGTGTTATCATGCTGTCTGCGATATTTAGACTTGTAAATTGTCTTTGTGGTTTTGAATGTCAATTTGCTCGATATTGATTCCTGAAAAGATGATAAGCAACTGTGAAATTGAAACTATTAGTAGCCCTTTGTTTCGAATGGCATGATGTGCTGTTGTGGACCTCTTGGCTAATTCTGTTTGATATTATCTGTCCAGTTTGCGTACTACGCTATGTGTTCGATTCAAAAGTGAGGTGGTTGCATGTGGGGTGGTCTATGCTGCTGCAAGAAGGTTCAGGGTGCCACTTCCTGAGAATCCTCCATGGTGGAAGGTTTTTGATGCAGATAAATCTGGGATAGATGAGGTCTGTAGAGTTTTAGCTCATCTGTACAGCCAGCCTAAGGCTAAATATATACCTGTCTGTAAAGAGCCAGTTTCCTTCACTTCGTACAACAAGTCATGGGATTCGCAGTCTCAGCCTAAAGTAAGTACCCATATGAGTGCTCCTTGTTTTGTTTTTTATGTTTAAGTCACACAGTATGCTAGCTGAATACGGTAGGCTTAAGCACACTCAAATATGCAATACACGTAAAGTCATGACTCATGATTGCCTATGCATCCTTTCATTTTTGTTGACTGACTACTCTCACTAACGTATGAAAATACCAATCAGTGCGAGACATTGGAATCCCGCTGTAGGTAAGATGGGGGACGTGAAACTAAATATTAAATATGGTGGGGTTACTCATGAATCATGAAGGTGAATTATGCATGAATTCCAATGAAAAGCAACTTATGGGAAGTTTTGCTTTGGCCCGTTGCCAATCTGATTTTTACAGTTACAGTTTCTATGTCTTTTTTTTAATATTTTTTTTTATATATTCAGGAAGGCTCGGTAAGTACACCTGTTGCAAATAATGACAGCAGTTCAGCAAAGGTGGATACTTATGGAGCTACTGCTGAGTCGGGTGGATCCAAGGATGCACTTGTAAAACAGGCACTAGGCAAGATGAAAGATTCCAAAAAAAGTGATGATGAATCCAAGGACACGGCAGTTAATGGAGAAGGAAGAGAGGATCCCATGGCTAAGTCAAAGCCTGAGCTCAGATCAGAAACAAGTGTAGAGAAGAGCAGAGACAGAGAGAGGGATAGAGACAGGGATAGGGACAGGGACAAGGATAGAGATAAAGACAGGGATAGGGAAAAAGAGAGGGACAGAGAAAGAGACAAAGATAGAGAAAAACTGAAATCCCGGGACCGTGAAAGAGGAAGAGATTCTGACAGGGAACGAGACCGAGATGATACTGAGCGTGACAGGGATAAAGTTAAGGACAGAAGTCACCGTTCCAAGGATCGAGCTAAGGATTCAGGTCAGTCATTGTTTTCACTTAAATGGCTGAGGCCCATCTATCTAATCCATGAAAACTTAAAAAACATTTATTCTCATTTTAACATCATCTTCATTTCTGCAGGAGGGCACTCGGATAAGTCCCGGCACCATTCTTCTCGAGGTATGCAGCTTGTTTAGTTTATGGGGAGATCTGGCTTTGTTCTTTTTAACAATATCTTTTCTGTTTGGTGGAGGGACATTCGGTGTACGAGGAAGGAATCCTCAGTATAATGTTCTGACCACACCTTTAGGGTGCTCGACTGCTCGTCAACAGAATTTGTTTAATTTGAGAGCACTATGATCCAGAAAATACATGAAGGCAGCATGATAATTCCTCTTTGATTTTATAAATTTGATAAACATCAATTACTACTGGGTTAGTAAATGCATGTTGACTTATTATTTTTGCATTTATTATTGTCATATTTTGTCAGTAGGGTCGTTTTAGCATGTACCCTCAATAAAATTGCTGGTAGCGCTCAGTCGAAACAATTAAAGAAATTGTGGAGACCGTTCATTTGTGCATTTGATGGGTTTTCCCCCCCTGTAAAAGGTTCTGGACGAATTTGGTGGACATATTGATTAAAGATATCCCCATATTTGTATACTTTTACCACCTTATTATACTAGCAGTTCTAAGAGTTGTAGTTGTTAAAAATAGCCGCAAGTGTTTTTGAGTTTTGGAGTCTTAGGTGTCACACGTGTGTTAATGTTGTTGCTAATCAGGATGAAGTAACAGAACCTCTTCCCTCACTTAAGTTTCACTATGTTGCAGATCGTGATCGTGAATACTATGCTTCATATTCTTCCCGAGAAAAGGACCGCCACAGATATCACTAGCGTGCATGGAATGGTTGGTCGGAATCTGTTTGGTACTGTTGATCAAATCATGCGATATACATTAGCCAGGTTAATGCTTTGTTCATTTGTCACTGGAGTTCATTGACAATGATTTGGATGTAACAACACAGCTTTCCATATCCCTCCTGTTTGGGCTTATTTCCTACTTATCGTCCTCAAGTGTGCTACTTGCAGCATATCATCAAATCTAGAATTGTGAGAAAAACAGAGGATTACTGATATAGTTGTTAAAATGTTGAATGTGTATACTTTGGCAATGTAATAGAAAGTTTTACTTTTCTACTCCCAATTGTGAGTGTGAGTTGTGATGTGGCACAGGCCGAGTCATCCTATCCATCATGATTTGGATTTGGTTTTGACGTTTGGGAAAACTAGCAAAAAGCCAACTCACAATATATGTGTCATTAACTCATTATCATCACAGAAAACATCTTTTGAGTACCTCAAGGCTCAAGCAAAGTTGTTAGAATCGGGATCCTAACTCGGATCCACGGGTAGTTAGTATTGGAATTAACCCACGTAAGATCGTGGATCGGAATTAGTGCCCTTGGTTTTACGATCAGGTTTGGGATTTTAATAATTGATAATTGTAACTTTTGTGTTGAGCTTAAACTTGGATTTTGTATTGAGCTACAACCACATTCTATTACAGTGTAACGTTTCCGCCCATGAAGGCATGAACCCAGGTTAGTAACAGTAATCATTGTCGTAAATTTATAGTACCATCAATGTACGGAGTAAGCATATGCTGTACCACTTGTACGATTGAAATTTTGTGGAATTCAATGACTTTCCCAGATGCTTTATCATAGCCTTCATAGGCTTTGGTTTGGTTTTATACACAATCCTATTCTAGCTTCAATTAATTGAACAAGTAGAGAACTGTTTTTTTTTTCCCTTTCCTTTTCTTTTTTCGAGTGGGAGTGGGGGTGGGAGTACTGGGCTCATTGTGTGCTGTGACATGCATTGTAGAGCCAAAAATATACTCAGATATACAATGGAGGCTATGACTATCTTTTGATGTTGCCCCTAATTGTAGTCAGTATAGAGCAGCTGTTTCCCCTTTGCTATATTTGCAGTTGAGCGAATCAAAATTATGAAGACTTGAAGTTTGGCTTCGTTTGTTTTGCTTTTGAGTACAAGAAGACACCGACAAGAGCTAGTCCAGTTCCTGCAGCATATTACACACCCAAATCAACCTCTTCAAATTCATCAAGCCGAAATTTATGACTAATAAAAAAATGTAAGAGAAGATTACCGAATGAGTTTAGGGGTGAAAGGGGAGTTTGGAAGAAGATGACTGAAGACACAATTACAACTACTCGCTTGAGGCAGTTTCCTACAGAATGTGTCACAGCTGACACCATCTCTAAGATCATGTATGAAACCTGCCATGCCATGCCATGCCAGCACCAGATTATAGTTGTTTTCAATTGGGTAAAGAGATCAGGTTTTTGACTGCCTAAGTATGGCTTCCATTTCCAACATATTCTCAAAGTTGTGGAGAAAGTAATGAACAGAAACATGGATGTAGATGAATTACCTGCTGATAAGTGTGTAAGCAAAGCCCAGAAAGAAGGGCTCTCACACAAAGTTCTCTGACATTCACCCCTTGACTTGCCTACATCATGAAATAAGAACTTACAAGTTTTCTAATCATCATCTTCCCTGAGCAACTACAATTGCCAATATGGCGAGGAACTACAGCAGCAATTTACTCACAAATGATTGCAGATAAGGTGGTGTAAATTTGACTCCATCAATCAGCAAAGCAGCCGGAACCAGCAACAGGAAGCAAATCAGTGTAATTACAGAGAATAGATTGACGTTGTCGACAGCCTCCTGCCAAAATTCAACATCCAGCACACATTCAAACGCGCTACATTGATAGTGGGCAAATGGACACACTAATGTCCCTGGTGGCTTTGATGTAGACTTTTGACATTTTTACAAGATTCTTACCTCCTTGTTAACCATCAACTTTTTGCTAAGCACATTGCGCGACTGATTGGTCAGATTTGACGCCATTGCGCTGCCAAAGCCTAACCTGTTCCAGCAGGATCAGTATCAACATCGTTAAAGACTACTTCCCTTCTCACTAACTGACTCACTGCCACTCAGAAATCTGAACCCAAGTCACCCTGCATCAGGTTATCGTATAACGGCTTCAAATTGGCCTTCAACTTGTCCATCCATTACTGCATTTTCTTAAGAAGCCTATTAATCTAATGAACAGCAGACGTTGACAACCCCCCCCCCCCCCCAAAAAAAAAACAATGAAAAAAAGGAGAGTGAGAGTTGTAAGGCGATGCTATGCTCACCAGTTGAAAGAAGACTCTGTAAAAGATACCAATGCCACTCCCGCGACAATGGGCACCAGGGAAGCAACCACCCATATGCTAGGTCTCTGCGTCCGCGTATCCCAAATTTAGTTAGGCTGATAGAATTGTGTATTATCCCAGAAAGAAGAAACAAATTGAGCTCAGACTCAAAATTGGTGCTTAACTAAGTAATGCTTGAGTTGTGTGCTAATAAGCAACCTAAACCCTGGCCTGCACACTGTATTCCATCAGTGTATGCTACTGATCGCTAATGGTAGGTCTGCATTCAGGTTGGATGACCTTGGTTTGTCCAAAGCAAATAGGCCCATGTTGAGCTGTGCTTGCTTAGGTTAGAACTTGGAAGCAGTTTGAACCCATCTAGCAAGTTCACCACTTCCACAACTTGTATACATTTTCTTGTCAAACAAAATTTAGCAGGCTTGGAAGGGGACAATCCAAAGTCCAGATCAGGTGAGCTTTGCTTGTTCATGTGACAGGCTGAGTTTACTTCAGTGCGTTGTGAATTATGAGGTGACCCTACTGGATGGCCATCCTGAGCAGAGTTTATCCTCAGCTTGAGCCAAAGTAACAATCTACTCATCACCAAGGTTGTTAAAATCGGGATGCTAACTCGAAACTATGAGGTAGTTAGGATCGGAATTAACCCATGTAGCATCGTGGATCGTGTGTAAATAGTAGAATCGTATCGAGGATTTTGGACCCTAAAATCGTAGGATCGTAATTCAGGATCGGGTAACCTCAGCGAGAAAAAGGGCTGATAATGATGAGTGATGCTGACCATGAACCTTGTGTATGCAAAGAAAAGAGGTACACTAAAGAATAATAATGATGAGTGATGCTGCTGATAATGATGTAAATTTAAAAAATAACAAATGGGGAAGAGAGGGTAACCTCAGCGAGAAAAAGGGCCGAGAGAAGAACAGTGAAGAAGGGCTCCATTGCCTTGATGGTGTGAGTGAAGGAGACGGCAACTTTTCCCAGGCTCACATTTGTCAGAAGGTTTCCCATTGCATGAGCAACTGCTAATGGTAGGATTGCTGCAAACTTCGTTGTAGTTAATTTGAACAAAATTTCTAGTTAGCTCACTAATACAAGATTTTTTTTTTTTTTGGGTTCAGTATGAAATGTAATCATGCATACCTGGGAAGATGTAATCTTAGGTCTAGGATGAAGATTAAGGCCCCACATCAAAAGAACCATCAAACTCCCACATCCAAACTGGAATGCAGTCAATGTTGAAGGAAATGGATACACCCTCAAGACCTGTGGGTTGACAAGTTGGTTTTGAGTTAGAACCTCTTCTTAATTCAAATCTCTTTACTCCATCATCTGATGTCTCTTTTTCATATTGTGTCTGAGCTGAAACCAGCTGACCAACTAAGATAGAATAGTGAAACAGGGCAGCACAATTGCTGTCAACCAACATCAAAAGTAACTCACTAGGTACAACTAGATTAAAGGCACTGAAAGGCAGAGTAGAGACACCTGTTTGTTCAAAATGTTGAAGTAAATATTCAAGAGATACCAAAGGACAAACATGCCAGCAAGCTGCACAACCCTGACCAAACTGCCACTGTCTGGAGTAGCAGAATTTCCATCTGCATTGTCTGGAACAGAAACAGCCCGGACAGTCCATACGCCTCTCGAACCTTGTTTCGACCTGTTTATACAAAACCAAGGAGCTTGGCAACCAAAACCCTGATTACATTCAGAGGAGATGAGATCCCTTGCAGCAAACGGCGTGTTATACATGCATGGACCGGTGCTGGTGCGGCGTGCATTATGGATAGTTAGACGTGTGACAGGGACTCTAGGTATCAGGAATAATGTTTGAGAAGACATTAGACATACCCAGAAATATTCTAGTTTCTTACTTCCCTTTACAGATTCCAGTTGCTCTAGGGACTACTTTAGAGAGTGTGTTTTTTTTTGGTGGATGCAGAGGGGGGCTATGAGGACACGTGTCCCTCTACTTGTAGATTTTCCTGAGATGAATGCCCTGAGGACACAAATTTAGTGGGTGATGCTTCAACATCAATAGACAAGGAGGACCACCATTTTCTTGATTTGCCAGTCTTTATTTGATGGCAGATTGTTTGGAGCCTTCCTTACATAGCTATGATGAATAATTCTGAATTCTGCTTTCTGAGAAAAATGGAGAATATGAGAAGGGGATGATTGTAGGAGAGATCTTAGTCTGGTAACTGAGCTGTTCTATATGTTGACCCAATTTGCTGAATGGGGGACCAGCTAGTTTTCAGAGGTCTTGATGGGGTACTGTCTAGTTGTCTAATTGGTCTTCCACCAAACAAGCCCCACCCCACCAAAATAGATAAGGAAAAAGATGACAAGCTAAACCACTAATAGGGAAGACTTAGAAGCTAGAAACCTTGCCTTGATTGATTTACCTATCTTCACTCCAATATCAAAGGGAGTATGTTCCACTGGTACAGATAAAGAACTAAACCATCTTAACTAAATTTGGGATACCACTTCTGATCATTTTTCTTTCCCCCAATTATTATTTGGGTATATAACCCAGAAATGTCATGGGTAAACTAATCAGCTGCTATATCAAAACAGCTAAAACAAAATATCACTCCTCAACTTTGCTACCTTGTTTGGATTACAACAAAGGGCGTGGATCAAAAGAAAAGAATAGACAATATATTGTGTTTGTTATTTTGTTATGCTTTTCTGTTAGCTCTTTTGTATTAGCTTCTCTGCTGTATATATATCTTTCAGCAGTGCGTGTATTCACTAATTGACATCCTTACAATCAATACTATGGTAGAGCACATTGCTCCCTAGTTTTCGTCTATTTTTCACTCTTCTTTCTCTCTCTCTCTCTCTCTCTCTTACTGTCATCAGCTTATCATGGTACCAAAGCAAGATAGTGCTCGAAGCTATTCACAGTCTACTTCAGGCATTGTGATCACTGGTTGAGGTTTTTTTTCCCTCCTTGTCGATTAGTGTTTTTTAGCTCCCGTTCTTAGATCTTGGAGAAGAGTCCTTGGAGAGAAGCTCTTCTAAGGGGCTTGCAAACACCGATGGCTATAGAGGTTGTCAATCACTATGATGATCCGCTGTATTACAACAGCTCCGACCATCCCAGATTACAATTGGTGAATGTGAAATTTTCTGGATCGAACTTCCAAAGGTGGAGTAAGTGTGTCAAGATGGCACTGAGAACCAAAGGGAAGCTGGGTTTCCTTGATGGTAAGTGCACTAAACCTGAACCAACATCTCCTAAATTGAATCAGTGGTTTCGATGTGATAGTATGGTCATGAGTTGGATATTAAATGCTATGGTGTCTGACTTGGCTGATGCCTTTATGTATGTAAAATCCACTGTGGAGTTGTGGTCTGAGTTAAATGAGAGGTTTGGAGATAGCAATAGTCCTTTGTTGTATCGAATTGAGAAAGAAATCAATGATCTCTATCAAGAAAATGATAGTGCCGCAGTTTATTACACCAAACTAAGGAAGTTGTGGGAGGAGTTGAATGACTTATCTGATGTTCCTATCTGTGCCTGTACCAAGACTTTTACCACATTCAAGAAAATGATGGAGTTAGAGGAAAGAAAGAAATTGGTCCATTTTTTGATGCATTTGAACAATGTTTATGATCCCGTTAGGAGTCAAATCCTTTTGTAAGACCCCCTTCCTAATGTCAATAAGGCTCACACTATGATTCAGAGGGTGGAAAAACAGAGACAAGTCTCGGGGAGTATGGGGCTGCCAAGAGAATTTGCTGGGAATGTGATCTAATTTGATCACAATAATGGAGAATCAGAAGGGGTGTCCAGTAGTTTCTTGGCCAAGGGTGCAGGGAAAGGCAAGAAGGATTCGAAGGAGTTGAAAGCTTTGAAGTTCTACACTCATTGCAAGAAGAATGGTCATACCATAGACCAATGTTTCAAACTTGTTGGATACCTAGAATGGTACAAAGGGCATAAAGATAGTGACAAGACCAGGCAGAAAGTTGCTGCAAATGTTCATTTTCAAGAAAAGGAGGACAATCCCCTAGAAGATCAATCTTCTGTCACCAAGAGCAACAATATTGGACAGATGGATTCGAGTTTGATTCAAAATATTGTAGCTCAAGAAATGATAAAGTGTTTCAAAGGGAAACAGAATGGAGATGTTAGCATGGATTCCGCTTATGCTCTGATTTGGATACTTGTTGTCATGTGTCATTTCTTGATAAAGGTTCTTGGATAATAGACACAGGGGCTAGTGACCACATGACCTATAATTCATCCTTTTTTAAGCAACTTGATAACCTACCTTCAACTGCAAATGTAACCCTTCCTGATGGTAGTCTAAAGTCTATTTCCCAAACTGGCACTATTGCCTTGCAACCAAATTTCATTCTTAGTAAGGTCCTTTACATTCCTGACTTCAAGTCTAACATACTATCTGTTGGTAAATTACTTGAAGACCTACCCTTATGTGCCATTTTCTTTCCTAACCAAAGCCTTTTTCAGGACCTTACAACTAATAAAATGGTAGCAATAACATCTAAAGACCATGTACAAATTGTCTTTTCCACCACAGGCTATCAACAATACATCCTCTACTATTACTCCCCCAACAGATCAAACACCCTCTCTATCTGACAACACAAGACAGTCATCCTCCATAGCCTCCAAGGCCGCTACCAATCAACCTAGTCTAGAAATTCTTCACACTAGGCTAGGCCACACTTCTTTGTCCAAGATGAAGCATATTTCTCATTGTAATGATCATCATATTACTGAGTTTTTTTGTGATACTTGTAATCTAGCAAATTTCCATCACTTACCATTCAATAAAAGCTCAATTACTTCTCAACTTTCATTCCAACTTGTGCACATAGATTTGTGGGGTCCTTATAGGACTGACAACATTAGTGGAGCTCAATATTTCTTAACTTTAGTAGATGATTACAGCAGGTGCACTTGGATCCAATTATTATATAGCAAAGATCAAGTTGCATTTGCCATCATATAGTTTTTCAAGATAATCAAAACTCAATTCAACACTAAAATTCAAAGTTTTCAAACAGATAATGGAACTGAGTTTATTAATTTTAGACCTATTCAATGGGCCGGGGACCCGCTCGGCCTGACCCGGTCCGAAAAAGTGCGGGTCAAGGCCACAATTTTAGACGGTGATCCGGCCTGGCCTGAAAAAGGCGGGGCCCCGAAGTATGGTCAGGCCGGGCTCTGGCCAAAGGTCCGTGACCCGACCCAGCCCGATGACCCGACTAAGTGCATTAATTTTTTTTTTAAAAAAATCGTATATTAAGTTTTATTTTTTGTGACCCGGCCCGGCCCGAGTAAATACATCAACTTTTTTTTTAAAAAAATCCTAGATTAGGTTCTATTTTTGTTACCCGGCCCGACCCGATGACCCGACTAAGTACGTAAATCAAATGCGTAATTTTAGGTTTTTTGTATATTAAAAAATTCATATTATATAGTGGTCGGCCCGTGGCACATAGGGTCGGGGCTGGGGCCGAGGGTACTTGGCCCGAATGTCGGGCCGGGCGCGGATCGACGGGTCAAAAACTTCCGACCCGACTCACCCGACCCGTGACCCGTCCCGGCCCGATTGTTGAACAGGTCTAATTAATTTCACATGTCTTGAGTTTTTCCACAAAAAGGGAATTTTGTTATAAAAATATGTTATCAAAACTCCCCAACAAAATGGGTTGGCTGAGCGCAAACATAGACACCTGCTTGAAACAGCTCGAGCAATCATGTTTCAAGTTGGTTTTCCCTCTCGTTTTTGGGGGGAATGTGCTCTTGTTGATGCCTTTATTATCAACAAGCTCCCCGCTGCCAATCTCTCTTGGAAAAGTCCTTTTGAAATGCTCTATAAAAAGCCTCCTAACTATGATGATTTGCGAACCATTAGATGTCTTTGTTATGCTCATATTGTAGGAGAAAAGGATAAAATTGCACCCAAAGCCATAAAAGAAGTTTAACTGAGTTACAATTATGCTGTCAAAGGTTACAAAATATATGATTTACTATCCAAAAAGACATTTCACAACAGAGATATTGTTTTCAATGAATCTATTTTTCCTTTCAAAAATCAAAAAATGTTACCCTCCCCTATATAGGATACTCTTTTCCCCTCAATCAACGTGCACTCTACTGATTGTGCATCCCTCTTTGATCATTTCCCTCCACCTTCTGACTTTTCTTCTTTTGAGCATCATGATACTTCTTCAAATTCTTCTCCTGATCATGCTAATAATCAAGACCATCAAATTCCTAATTCTGTTGCTAAGTCAATCAATCCTTCTATTCAACCTCCTATTTCTTAACCTCGCTGATCCACTAGAGCCCATGCACCTCCTGTGTGGTTACAAAATTTTGATTGTACAATCCGAAGGAAATCAATTCCTGCTGCTACTACTCTTCCCCATGGTTTGTCAAGTCAGACCAAACCGTCTACACCTTATCCTATTTTACTTGATAATCACCTACATAGTTTATCTCCCTCATATGTGGCTTCCCTAGTCAATGTGCTAAATGTTCCTGAACCTTATTCATTTACACAAGTACGACAATATCTAGAATGGGTAATGGCCATGGATAAGGAGCTTGAAGCTTTGGAGAATAATGGTATTTGGGTTCTTACTTCCTTACCTAAGGGGAAGAAAGCTCTAACATCCAAGTGGGTGTACAAAACGAAGTTTAGGCCTGATGAGTCGGTTGAAAGGCCTGATGATAATAATAATAATAATAATAATAATAATAATAATAATAATAATAATAATAATAATAATAATAATATTCACAAAATTTTATTCAAAAAAATTAATCGAAAAAAACTTAGCCGACACGGTTGCCGCACGTAAAATGCGGCGACACCGCAGTGACGGCCGCACGTCGGTTGCGGCTCAGCAGCGGCTAAAGTCGCGATCGACGTGCTGCCACGCCGCGGTGCCGCCGTATTTTGCGTGCGACAATCGTGTCTGTTGGGGTTTTTTCGTCGAATTTTTTTTAAATAAAATTTTGTAAATTATTATTATTAGTGTTGTTGTTATTATTATCATTATCATTATTATTATTATTGTATTGGCGGTCATTAATGGTTGTCTGAGAGCGTTTTCTAGAGAGAGAAACTAGAGAGAAGTTAGAAAATGAAATTGTGAGGGTTATGGACAATATTGAAAATTATTATGAAAAAGTGGGCGAGAATGATAAAAGGGTATGACGAATAGTAAATGGGAATATTTAATGTCAAAGAAATTAAATTTGCCACAACAATGCTCTACTAGGGAATAGTTTTGGGCCTTTGTAAAACCAGAAACACAAAGAAGCGATAGATATTTGGGCCAGATATAAAGTTACGAACTTACCCCATCAACTGGTCGGCTTAGCGAGACTATGTTCACTATTTTATAGTCTATAGTATTTTGTAGTTCTTTTTGATAAATGCACATTAAAATTGGTAGGAAAACATATGCCTTCAAATTTTAACAAATTATTAAAATTGACATTTGGGGTGGGGTTGTTAAAACAAAGGATTTAAAAATATATTTGAGTAGTTAATGAAAAAACATATAAATTTATTTAATAAAAGTTATAATTGATATTTTATTTAATGAATGTTATGGGTGAAATAGAAAAGCATCAATTAATATTTTATTGAAATTGTGAAATAATAGATGATATGAAATGACAAAGTTAGTTAACAACTTAGATAGAAAATTGAAGGAGTATTTATCTTTACCTCTTTACGTATTTTAATGGCACCTCTTTCCCATAAACCTGATAAACATATAAACTGATAGTAATTCCATTATTTTTTAAGTAGTTTTTATTAGGGTAGAGGGAAAAACTAATTAATGTTCCACAAGTTTATAGCATAGTTAATAGGATAGTTATCTTAATATCTAATTTAATTAAAATTGAAATTTATTCAATAAATGTCATGGATAAAGTGAGAAAAATAGTAATTAGTCTGTCATGGGTATTATGAAAGTTAGAAGTTGGACAAATAGGAATAGAGGCAGTATGAACTATTAACAGAGTTCCCTTTATTCAAATTATTTATTCAAATTTTGAGCAGCCAATTTTTAGCTATCTTGACGTACTATCAAATTATTCAAATAATATAGTGATATATAGTACTACATTCTTAAGTTCATACTCAAGAGTACTTTCATAAAAGTACAATTTCATAATTTTTTTCCATCTAAACTTAATATTTTAATTAACAGTTTACACAAATAGGGTGTAATTTCTAATGTAGCAATTAACGTTATACGTAATTAAAATATTTTAAAAAGTTTAAAATATAAAAGAATATACTAATAAATAATGATAACTAAACTAAAGCAATCAAGAATCAAGACCTAAGACCCTGTTCTTTTCTGCGGTTCCACACCGCATCTGCCATACTTTTCCACATTTACCACAATTTTTCCATACCATACTATACCATTTCACACTTTACGACAACAATCGCAATTTTCTCTATTCTCACTTTTTTTCTCTCATCACTTTTCTCCTCTGCTTTTTACATTCTCTCTCTTCACCAATCACATCAATCATTTTTACCACAACTTTTATTATATCATACCATTTACTGCACCCAATTAGCCGCGCAAAAGAACAAGGCCTAAAAACCCATCATGTTCTTTGGATTGGTATTTCTAACCAATCCAATCTAATCCAATCAAATCAAATCTAAATCTTACACAATTCCCCAAAAAAACACTCTCTGAAAACACAATTCCCGAAAAAAAACATAATAAATTATCAAATCCAATCCAATTCAAGCCCTGTTCTTTTCTGTGGTATTTTGCGGTATGGTGTGGTGGAATTGTGGTAGGCTATTGGTATGTGGGGTAGGTGAGGAGGGAAAATGTAAAAAGTAAAGGAGAAAAATGAGGAGAGAGAAGTAATGATTTATGGTAAAGTGTGGTGAATTGTAGCTGCGGTATCTTGTGATCTGCAGTTGCTTCAAAAAAAAAAATTTCAATCCATCCAAACTCGATTTTAATCAATCCAAAAAAACATGACCTAAATAAATTAAAACAAAGAAAGCAACATTATTTAATTTTATTTATAACTGCAACACGTGATAAATCAAATAATGTGGCCGTAACATTTTCTTTCCTTGGCCTTCAAAAAAAAAAAAAAAAATTCTTTCCTTTTTTTCCCTTATACAATGCTTCATAAAAAAAGCTGATATTATGTTAGCAATAATAAAAACAATACTGAGAATTTGAAGTTGGATAGTGTTTTCTTTTTCACTGAAAAGAGTTTCACGTGTGAGAGAGATAAATAAAAGAGAAAGTAAGAATTGCATGATCAACTTTAAGCTCCTAGTAAGAAAAATAAGTATAGTACTACAGTCGAGTATTTTTCAAATTTCAAGCAAACGCGGTTTAAATTGCAATAACAGGTCAGCATTCATAATATTGAGGAAGGAGAAACACATCTTTACTTCAAATTTTTTTTCTTTCTTTTTTTTCTTTTTACACATGCGCGTGATTGGTGGGGTCAAGATACCGATCAATTTGAGTGGGCCTAAACAACGAGTAAATTACTTTTGAAAAACATACGCGATGTTGTTAAATAATACGTGGTCATTGGTCATTGGTCATTGGTTGTTATGCTCTTAGTTGTTTATATTGACTATTTATTATTAGTTGTTTGAATTTATTAATTGTATTGTATTGGTTGTTTGGATTGATCGTTTGAAAAAATTGTATTTGGTAAAATTAGCTGTTTGTGAAAAAATATTTGTTGAAATTTTATTTGTACCCCTTTATGAACAATATTTTTAGGATGATTTATGTGTAAATTTAGATAACTTTTGGACTAAAGGATTTTCTACAACAAGTTATTTTAAATGGATTGCTCTAATAAGTCTATTGAAAATTGTTAGGAAATTCAGAGAAAAATATCGGCAAAGTTATAGCATAAACGAAAAAGAGATGACAAAAATTACGACAAAATTTAGGAATGAAAAATTAAGCGATAAAACAAACACCAGTGATACATGAGAAACCGAAGAACTCGGAGGATAACCCACGGATAGCAACAGTCAAAAAATAATCCACTATGAGAAGGGAGAAGTACAACTCGATCACTATCACAGGGTGTGATACGATCAACAAATGAGATTACAATATAATCTCTCACACTCCCAACTCACATCTCTCTAGGGATAACACTGGAAAAATATTGGTGAAACTGTATCTCTCTCAATCTTTTCTCTATAATCTAATCGATGAATAAAGTGGAGAAAACTGTACCCCATTTATAGGTGATGGAGATGCGGCTAGCGCCTTAGTGGCACGACCAACATCTCAAAGAATCGCTTTATCGTAGCTTTGATATGAGGCGTGAGTGGTGTCGGCAATCTGTAGACACCAGATTTTGTACCGGGACAAGTTTACAAATCAAGCATAACAAGAAAATAGGTTAGCATGAAAGAAAATCCAAAGGATCATCCTCAATCAAAAGCTACCGGGCCAACCCACCACAAAAAGCCTTCATTTTCCACCCTTTCCACAGACATATGCCCACCATTTCGAATCCCATTTTTTCCACAAGCCTTTCTGGCCCCATTTCTTTTGATGAGAGTAAAGTACACATCATACGCTTTCCAACGCCTTTTGAATTGCCTCAGTCGGAGTTCGAATGAAAGAGTTATGACCGTTCGAAGTTGCACTTAGCCAGTTTTAAAAATCAAGCGGATTATAACATTTTCCAGGCCCAGAAATCTGGCCCAGAAGTGTGCCCCGACCCAGGAGTCTCAAAACCCGCCTAGGTTTTGAGAAGAAGAGCGGAACGACGTCGTTTGGCTCCACGTCACTGATCTGTGTGCTAATAATATCAAAACCCGCCTAGGTTTTGAGGTAGTTGGCGCCAAAATTTGCATGTATGCAATTGATCCCTTGATCTTTGCCCCACGTGTTTGACTTCCCCTTGACCACCCAATACCCGCCTAGGTTTTGGTCCTTGGATGACTTGATTTGTGGGATATGATCCCTCCATTTCCCTCCAAATCTCTCACTCCCTTCACCTATAAATACCCCCTCCATTCCACATTCATTTTCATCAACTACTATCATCTAATACCCTTACTCTACTCTCATTTCCACCATATTATACTTCCATTCTCTCAAAATCACATCATCCATATCCATCTCTACTCCTCTCATAATCGCCTTCATCACCACTACATAATCATCCACATACCTTTCTTCTACACCACCCACATCATCTCATCCGGGCTTCAAGTCAAGGGGCAACTCAAGGGATCAAATCCGTCATCGCTACATCTTAAGCAAGGTTCGATTCCTTTATTTACATTATTGTAATTAATCATGTAATTCTTTCTTTAATTCCGTGCTTGTACATTTTGTAAAATGAAAATCGCATTGTTTTTATATTGCATGATTCGAACAATAATTCCGCGAAATTAATCAAACTTCTCCCCGCTCTCTTTCTTTTCAATGTTGATTTTAGTAGAGTCTATTTTATAACAGGCGGATTCGAGAGTTCTTATAACTCTCGAATTCGTAACATTACCCCCGAATCTAGAAATCGGGTTCGTAGATCGGAGTCTTTCTTTTCTTGTTTTATGGTTTGTCGATTTCCTTAAATCGGCTGGCGGCTCTTTAAACATTTTACAAATTCGTTTAATTATTTAAAGTATTCGATTTCTTGCACAAAAATAATTTAAGAAAATAATTTAATTTATGTCCAATATTTATCCAAGGAGGGTCCCGAGAGAAATGAGACAGAAAATAATAAAACCTAGGCGGGTTTTATCATTTTCAACCCAATTTCTCTTTAGGCCGAGGAGACCAGTGGCCCAGCCTGGGATATGCTAAAACCTAGGCAGGTTTAAGCTGATTCCAGTGGCCCACTTGTTTTCTCTTGGGCCTGGATTTATAGTGATTGGGTCGGGATTAAATTATTATTAAATTAATTTGTGTAATTTCAGATAATTTAAATAATAAAAAACGGGTTCGTAAATAAATAAAGTTTCATCACCCCGAAAACGAATTTCGAAAAATAAAAGTATCCTTATTTAAGGATTAAGCAACCTTAGTCGGCTCCCGATCACAAAAGTAGTGCATCCGAAAACAATTTCCCCGAACGGGAATTTTTCCGGGTCCAACACAATCAGAGCAGGTAGCGCCTCCAGGCGCGGGTCGCATGCCTTAACTCGTCCTTCCTGACCGAGGTACGCCTTGTGTCTCTCCTGGTGCAGGTGACACCTCACTTCTCCCCCAATTTGGACCTCGCGGATCCAATGCGCCATAAATCCAACAATCTCCACCTTGGACCATGATTCGAGTTATCGGTCCAAGTAATTAAACACCTCGAATATCACCATCAACATGCCCCTTCATAGGGCGTAGCCCCTTAGGGCTCTAATATGCTCAAAACACCAACAAAGTCCAAACAATATTCGAACTTAGCTATAGATAAAGGCTTAGTTAACATATTTACAGGATTCTAAGAAGTATATACTTTCTTCAACACAATTTCTCCTGCACACAATTGTATCTCACATGAAGTGATACCTGACGCTTATACGCTTGTTCTTCAAATGGTAAGTATCATTCTTGGTCAGATGAATAACACTCTGGCTGTCTGAATAAACCACAGTCTCGCCCTGTGGTACGCCAAGCTCCATGATCAAATCCCTCAACCAAATGACCTCCTTGACCCTTTCCGTAGTAGAAATATATTCAGCCTCAATAGTAGAGACAGCTAGTATAAATCGAAGTGAGGCATTCCAGGACATTGCTCCACCACACATAGTAAACACATACCCTGAAATTGAACATCTCATATCCAAGTCTCCACCATAATCAGCATCTACATAATCTGCAACATCAGACATTGCAACACTGCATCTAACGTACAAGATGCCCTTCTCACCCTTCACATACCGAAGGATCCACTTTACTTCTTCCCAATGCTCCTTCCCTGGATTCTGCATATATCTACTCACCATGCTAACTGCACACCATACCATACATCAAACTACCAACTACACTAGCATAGGGAACATTAGACATCCTTCTTACCTCCAATTCAAATTTTGGATAATTCTCACCAGACAACTTGAAGTGTGCAACTAAGAGTGTTGAAACTGCCTTACAGTTTCTCATGTTGAATCTATCCAACACCTTCTCCAGATACCTCTTCTGAGACAGGAACAATATCCCTACCTTTGTATCTCTCTAGATCTCCATACCTAATATCTTCTTTGCTGCTTAGAGGTCTTTCATCTCAAACTCTTGGTTGAGTTGAGATTTTAGTTTCTTGATTAGTGACATGTCCCTAGAGGCAATCAACATGTCATCAACGTACAATAGTAAATAAATGAAAGTCCCATTGTCAAATTGCCTGAAGTACACACAATTGTCGTAATGACTCCTTGTATACCCTTTCCCTACCATAAAGGTATAAAACCTTTTGTACCACTGCCTTGGTGCTTGTTTACGTCCATACAAGAACTTCTTCAATCTATACACATGTTCCTCCTTACCAAGAATAGTGAAACTCTCTGCTTGCTTCATATATATTTCCTCCTCCAACTCGACATGGAGGAAAGTTGTCTTCACGTTAAGTTGCTCCAACTCCAAGTCAAATAGAGCAACGAAGGCTAACAAGGTGCGAATCGATGTATGCCTCACAACTGGCGAGAAAACTTCGTTGTAGTCGATTCCTTCTCTCTAGTTGCAACCTCTAACCACCAATCTGGCTTTCCACCTTACACTCTCTACACTAGGGATACCTTCTTTCTTCTTATACACCCATTTTGTAGTAAGAGCTTGTCGCCCTTTAGCCAACTCGCATAGCTCCAAAGTATGGTTCTTCTGCAGACTCTGCATCTCCTCTTGCATAGCTCCTATCTAATTTGAGGCACTTAGACATGTAGGAGATGGCCTCCCGATAGATAGAAGGTTCAATACCTTCAGGAGTCTCCTCTACAACATTCAGCGCATATGTGATCATGCCATTATCTCCTCTGTCTATTACGCTGGTTTACTAATCTCCATCCTGGGACGATCTCTCACTATGCTATGTTCTCCCTCCACCTAAGGAACATTAGGCTCGATCTCAGGCTCATCAACTTGAGCTGTTTCAGAACATTATCAGCAGCCTACTTCTGATTGCAGGTTCCAATAGCTCCACCTTGAGCCTCAACCTGCTCCACCTCGAACTCTATTCTTCCCGCATCCTCCTCTTGATTGCATGCATCATCAAAGATAACGGTAGATTCCACTCTAGATAACATAACAATTCTATTAAAGGTTACATCTCTAGATTGTATGATTTCTTCAAGTCACGAGACCATATTCTGTATCCCTTAGACTCAGACCCATAACCTAGAAACATGCATTTAATAACCCTAGAGGACAACTTCCCCTCATTCACATGGACATATACATGACATCCAAAAATTCTCAAATTAGAGTAATTAACTAGATTACCTGACCATACTTCCATTGGAATCTAGAATTTAATGGAGACATGAGGTGATCTGTTTAGCAGATAACATGCAGTAGATATCGCCTCTGCCCAGAACGATCTGTTCTTCCAAAGCCTTGCATTTTAGAATATGAAGCGAGCTTTCTACAAGAGTGACCTGTTGATCCTCTCAGCTACACCATTTTGTTGATGTTTACTCACCAAGGTTCGATGCCTAGCAATCTCATGCTGCTCGCAGAACTCAGTAAACTCAGAATCAACGAACTCCAACCCATTGCCTGTCCTAAGTTTCTTTATCTTCTTGCCTGTCTGGTTCTCTACCAAAGCTTTAAACTTCTTGAAATATGAAAATGTTTTATTCTTGTGTTGCAGGAAATAAACCCAGGTCTTCCTCAAGAAGTCATCCACGAATGTCAACATATAGCGCTTGCCACCCAGTGATGACACTCTAGCAGGACCCCATAAATTTGAGTGAATGTAGTCGAGGATCTTTGTTATTGTATGCATAGCCCTGGAGAAACTGACCTTTATCTATTTACCACAGACACAGTGGTCGCAAAACTCCAGCTTTCCGATCTGTGCGCCTCCAAGAGATATCCTTTCTTGTTCAGTATTGACATCCTCTTCTCTCCTAAGTGGCCCAGTCTCGTATGCTAAAACTCTGTGTTGTCGAATTCACAAGGTTTGAAACTGCTGCTGCAGTTCCTGTCACTATAGACTCCTGCAGGATGTATAGACTGTCCTTCTTGATTCCCTTCATCAGAACCATGGAACCCCCGCAAACTTTCAGGACACTATCTTCTCCTTTGTACCTGCAATCGTTAGCCTTAAGAGTACCCAAAGAAATCAAATTGCAGATCATGTTAGGAACAAGATGAACCTCTTTCAGGGTTTTAACAATACCATCATGGGTTCTAATCTTAATGCTACCAATCCCTATAACCATACAGGCTGTGTCATTACGCATGACCACAACGTCGGTGTCAACACTTTCATAGGACTCAAACTAATCCTTATGAGGACACATGTGATAGGTACACCTAGTATCAAGCACACACTCATCTCTAGCTATCCTACTCGATGTGGTAGCCAAAGCATCATCCATAACTATATTATAAACCATGCAGAAGCTAACTCAGACTCAACACAGTTTGAGGTACCTGGTTTGGTGTAGTTATCCTTACTACCCTACTTCTGGTCTCTCTGGTTCACACAATAATCACTCTATATGGCTCTTCTTACCACAGTAATTATACTTCTTATTCCTGTGAGGATTCCTAGACTTTGAACAACGTTTAGACTTCTCTCTAGACCGTTTCCCCTGCGATCATTGCCCCTTCCCCTTACACACATGCCTCACTAGCCTAGTTATCAACCTCAATATCAAATTTCTCCTTAGATAGTAAACTGACCTTTACTTCGCTAAGGTTAAGGACACCACGGTTCCCATACAACATGATCTCCTTAAATTGTTTATGTGACGTATGTAAGGACAAGATTAAATGTAAAGCCTTATCCTCATCAGTGTGTTTCACATTCATTGATTCTAAATCAATAATAATAGAATCAAATTCACTAAGATATGCTTGCATAGAAGTACCTGTGGACATTCATAGCTGGTAGAATTTCTTCTTCATTCGGTACTTTTTGGCAAGACTCTTCGACATATACAACTCTTCCAGTCTAGTCCAAAGCTTTCGAGCTTCTTCGATATGCATAACCTCTCTTTGAATATGCTTTACCAAACACAGTTGAATCCCTACCAGAGCCTTATCCTTCAGTTTCTTCCATTCTCTAGCATTAAGGTTACCTAGGATCTCCTTTTGGAGCTTTTTGAAGTTTTCATAGCTCATCGTGCATCAGTCTTTATGTCGGGATACTCGATCGCATCCCATAACCCGTGCTGAATTAGGATCGCTTTCATCTACAGTCTTCACATAGTGAAACTCCTCGTTTCATAAAATTTTGGAATCTTGCATTTCATGATTGAAGCCATCTTCACCTTGCTTTGATACCACAAGATGACAGAAATTACGACAAAACTCCTCGTTTCATCAAAGGTCACTCCCAGAGGACCTCTCCTTCCCACACCCAATACACCATCTCTCAAAAACTATCAGTCCAAAGTTCCTCCTTTCCATGCCAACAAAGGACCTCTCCTTCCTATCCTAAACATTCTGCCTCTCAGAGAAAATCATCATAGAGGACCTCCTACAGAAAATAAAATAAGGACCTCATCAAATCCCCTGTCTAAAGGAACTAGACCTCCGTGCATTACTAAAATCTGGGTCCCAAAGACCTCATTGCAACGATCTCATCCTTGGTCAGAGACCAAGAAAGGTATAGTGTCTTCTATTACAGGTATGCCTCAAACACAGAAATCCAACCAAGCTCTTCAAACTCAAAATCAACAAGAATGCAAGAGTGACCTTTGGAGACAAAATCCAAGACAAGATCCTAGACATTAGGAAAGTCGTGAAACAACACCACCCGCACCATTTGAGGGGGAGTCGTCTACTATGAGGACCTCAACCTATGCACAAGCTGTCAAATTGAGGGGGAGTCCTATCATCCATCCTCCCTACATGTGGTCTCTCTCCTTCTCCCAGTTTCGTCAACTCACTGCATGCCCCTGGACCTCTGATGTCCTCATCAGCATGGCCTCTCGGGCACCTCAAAATTTAATCAGGGCCTAGTCAAGGTGTCCTCATCATTTCTTTTCCTCATATCCCTCCTTCTTCCTCTCTCTCTTCCTCTGCTTATTTTGGCTACACAATTTAGTACTTGTACTCTTCTGTTTCCCTTCTGTCTGAAAGACAAAAAGGGGGAGATATCCTAGGTCTGTAACCGAAACAATATGGTGAACTGTTGCTTGCTACTATATGATACTCTATTACAAGCACGTACTATTGCATCTACTGCCTATACTTGTTGTACTTTGAGAATGCATAGGAGTTCTATGGAATTTTGTCTTTCAAACAAAAAGGGGGAGATTGAAGAAACTCAAGCCCAGATTGAGGACCTCATCACAGCAATTGCCGAGGAACTCCAGCACCAACACTGCGATTTTGTTTGAAAGTGTGACAAAATTAATTTAGGGAAGTATCCACTAAAACCCTAAATAATATTCTCTCCTACTCTTTCTGATTTGATGTAATAAAGATTGTTTCCTTGATTCCAGGAAACTCAATTTATGGAAAACAAATCAAGGATATCAAATTTGTATGGAAGATTGAGAAGATAACTCACAAGAAGGAAACTATCCCCACCAAGATCAAGGAGCCGCTGCTGCATCAATATATATACCAATCGAAGACTTCTCTTAATGTGTGGATTTCCAAGCAAGTAAATCTGAAGTAGGAACTTTGTGTAAGAAAGTTCTGAGTGTAGGAATATTGTGTTAATATTATGAGTGTAGCCACATTTATAAGTGGTGAGTTTGAGTGTAACCAGTAAAGGCACTGGTGAGGACCTCTAGGGTCGAGAAATTGAAGTGAGGAAGAAGCCTCACGTTGAAATCTTTCCTCTGTCTGTAGCCGCCTCTTCTACGAGGCCTCAAGTACAGAAGACATCTGTAAGGTCTTCTGTCCCAGCAAGCTGTTTTGAGGACCTCACAGTCTTCTCATAAGCTAAGTTGTAACCTCCTCTATTCTAAGCACTTTTGTTTGAATAATAAAGAAGTATTTTTCATTTCATAAAAGTGCATTAATTGTGTTGTGTTGTTGAAAAGTGCAGAATTTTCTATATAACCCTATTCACCCCCCTCTAGGATTATTTCACGCATTAATGAGTCTCGTACTGTCATCTCCTGATCCTCAACATGTTGTGGTCTTAGGGACGAGTTTTTCAGTAGTTATGGACATCCATGGATCACTCTACACCCTAATGATCATGTCGTTCCCTACCCGCCATCATATCCCCTCAAGGATAACTGATTTGGACCCCCAGAGTGATCGTCATGTGAAGGTGGAATCCCACCCTCGCCGTGCCTCCAACATATCTTGGTTGAGGAAGTATCTCACTTTCAGTCTCTAGTAAAGGATTGAATTGCCTCCATTCATTAGCCTCCAAAATTGTTGCGCTAGTAAGGCCTCGTTGAACGCCTTCAGATCCCTGAAACCCATTCCTCCCATATGTTTAGGTAAGCATAAGGAGTCCCAACCTTTCCAGTGCATTGCCCCCCTCCCCCAACCGAGTTAGCCACCAAAAGTGAGCAATGGAGGCATGAATTTCATCCAGTAGAGTGTCCGGAAGTCTGAAGATGCTCATGATGTAGGTGGGAATCGATTACACCACTGTCTTTATTAAGGCCTCATTACCCGGTTTTGACAGCAAACGCTCCTTCCATCCTTGTATTTTTCCATATCCTTTCCTTCAAAGATGCAAACACTGCTTTCTTCGATCTTCCAATGATCGTTGGCAATCCGAGGTACTTTTCGTGTCACTTAACCTTCTCACTCCCAGCTTGTGCAATATGATGCCCTTGGTTGCTTGGTCCATATTCTTGCTAAACACCACATCTGATTTGTCATAATTGATTCGTTGTCCAGATGTTATTTCGTACTGGTTGAGTATTTCAGCTACCATCGAGCATTCCTACAAGTTAGCCTTGACAATAAAATGCTATCGTTAGCAAAAAAGAGGTGGGAGACCCTTGGGGCTCCCCTACATATAGAGATACCATGACATTTGCCCTCCACTTGCTTTAGTGATGAGGGTAGAAAACACTTCAGCACAAATCAGAAACAGACATGGGGAAATGGGGTCCCCCTGCCTCAGCCTCCTTGAAGGTTTAACATACCCTTGCTGTCTCCTATTGATGACAAAGTGGAAAAATATCGATTCCACACTTTTTTTCACCAACGTTATCTAACCCCCGCAGAAACCCATCTTTCGCATTGCCCCATAAAGAAAATTTCATTCCACCTTGTCATATGCCTTGCTCATGTCTAATTTCAGTGCACAGTGTCCTCTATTCCCTCACCTCCTTCGTCTCAAATAGTGGAAACTCTCAAAAGCTACAAGGGCATTGTCAGTTATGTGCCAACATGGTACAAAAGCACTTTGAGGTTCAGATATTACCTTAGGGAGAACCATTTTCAATCGGTTAACCATTGTTTTGGAGAGTATCTTATATAGCACACTATAGAGGGCAATTGGTCTAAATTGGTTCAAGTTCTTTGCTTCCTTCACCTTAGGGATTAACACCACGTTCGTTGAGTTCACAACATCCAATTCAGCTTCACCTCTCTACACTTCTCGAATGAACTAGCAGATGTCATGTCCCACAATACCCCAATATCTTCGGTAAAAAATTACTTGGAAGCCATCTGGTCTCGGTGCTTTCGTGGGATGCATGTCGAAAAGTGCCTTTCAAATATCCTTATCAGTTGGTTCTCTTTCCAGAGCCACGTTATCCCCTTGGATGACCATGGGAACCAAATGAGCGTATCTTCTTGCCCCGTAGGAATTCTTGTGTTAAAGATGTCGCCAAAAAACTCCTCCACAATATGCATCATTGTTTGCTCATCTTGTTGCCATCTTCCCCCTGTCCTCAAAGCCCTCAATGTGATTCCTTCGTCTTCTAGAACTTTCTTTATGGTGGAAGTAGGTCGTATTCTTGTCTCCGTCATTGAGTTCGTTAGCTCTTGCACGGAGAAAAGTCATAGATTCTTCATCTTTTCGCAATTGATCAAGCTTCCTAGATAGCTCTATATCCCTATCCAAGGTTTCTCTGGACAAAGGTTGTCGTTGTATTTGATGGAGCTCTCTCTCAATCTGCATAATCTGCTTTCTCAAGTCCCCAAATTCTCGCTTACTCCACTTTCCCAATTTTTTGGCACATTCTGAAAATTTTCCAACCACCCCATGGCTCTCCACCTCCCAGACCTCTTTAACCATTTTCTCACATTCTTCTTCCGCCATCCACATGGTCTCAAATTTGAAGGATTTGCCCACCCCTTCCCCTTGTAGTTGTGCTTGAGTATCAAGCATTATTACACTATGATCAATCAGACCTGTAACGCGGGAAATGGGTCACTTTCGAGTGAGGAAACATGGTACACGAGCAGTCATCCGCCAAAAATCTATCAAGTCTCTTATCACCCTTCTCTCCTCATTCCCCCTTTGCCATGTAAAATGATAGCATGGGGCTCCCAGGTCTAGAAATCCGCAATAGTCCACCGCCGATCAAAACTCGTTCATTTTGCTCTTGCGCCTCGATCTGCCTCCACTTTTCTCACTTGAAAAGACGCGCTTATTCACTTAAAAACTTAAAGTGCATCTATTTTAATAAAAGAATGTAAACATCCTTGCATTAAGGCACAAATGTATTTTAATAATTAGAGTTTTACAAATGCATAAAGTATATTTATCACTTTGTATCTAGGAAAATTAGATTATGATGGTCCATACTTTCAATTTTTGTATATTAGTAGTCCTTTTTTATTTTTGTAATCTAGTGTTCCCAAAAACAGAAAAATTGTATTCAGATGGGATGCCCTGAGTCAAGGGGCGGTGACTCGGTGAAAATCTGACGTGGAGAATAGAGAGAAGGGGAATTCCGATGGTCCACGTCAGATTTCAACCGAGTCACTGCCCCTTGACTCGGAGGCATCCCACCAAGTACAATTTTTATGTGTTTGGGATCACCAGTTCAGAAAAATAAAGTAGGAACTACTGACATATATGCAAAAAACTGAAAGTAGAGACCACCAAAATCCAATTTTGAGAAGTGTTAATTTATACTCCGGTACTCCCTTTGCTTCACATTAATTATCGTTTAATAAATGTTATATAGTTTCTTGACTGATAATTTCTTATAACATATTTTATTAAAAAATTATACATTATACTTTTATGATAATATTTTTATTATAAATCTAGTGATAGTATTTTCATATACTAAAATATTGTATAAATTGAAAAATTAATGAACAAAATTTTTTTAAGGTTTAACTGACATATAAATTAAGGTGGCAATTATTATAGAACACAGGTAATATACGTCATATTAATATTTTCAAAAAATTACTCGGATGTACCCGAACTTTTGGTGAAATGTTTTTCAGGTACCCCAACTTTTCAAAACTCATTTTGGGGTACCCCTACTTTTGGGTTAGAAATTATTAGGTGCTTTTTCGGTCATCAATTTGGTTAAGTGACCGAAATACCCTTATTCTTCCTTTTTTAGAAATACCCTTAAAGAAGAAGAATAAGGGTATTTCGGTCACCTAACCAAATTGATAACCGAAAAAGCACCTAATAATTTCTAACCCATAAAGTAGGGGTACTCCAAAATAAGTTTTGAAAAGTTGAGGTACCGAAAAATAGTTTCCTCAAATATTAGGGTACCTTCGAGTAATTTTTTGTAATATTTCTTGGATTAAAATATACAATTTGATTAATACTAATGGTTATTTAGTACTCTTAACACAAGAACACATGATGGAAATTTAATCAAGGGTTTCTGGCCCCAAATAATCCGTACTGAGGGGCTTGAGACTGAGAATAATCCATAGTGACTTTTTAGCCACCAGCAGTCTGTACTTTTTCACTATTTTCTCGTAGCAATTCAAAATCAATTTCCGACGCCGGAAAGCTGACGTGGCGACCGGAAATCTCCTTTTTGGAGCGTGAAAAAACATACTTTTCGGTCGCCACGTCAGCTTTTCGGTGCCGGAAATTGCTTATGGACTGCTATGAGAAAATAGTGAAAAGGTACAGACTGTCGGTGGCCGAAAAGTCACTTTGGATTATTCCCAGTCACAAGCCACTCAGTACGTATTATTTGTGGCCAAAAACCCTTTAATCAATCAAGCTAAACTGGATTGGACTTGGACTTGTATACAAGCTCAAAAATTTAGCTAAATGTTGTTATATTCCCTTCATTTCATATTGATTGTCACTTAATTACTATTACAGACTTTAACGTCACTCTTTAATTAATAATTTCTTATATAACATTTTATAAACAATTTCGATATTATATTTTTAGGATAACATTTTTCGTTATAAATATGATAGTAGGATATTTATATAACAACACAATTAAAAATATGTGTATTACCAACCACTTTTTTCCAACCATTTTAGCAACCATTTCATATTCCAATTATTTTCAAAAATATTTTGCGGAAAAAGGGTTGAAAATTTCAACCACTTTTGCCAAAATGGTTGGAAATTTTCCCTACCATCCTTTTTCTTATTATTTGAAAATTGTTGGAAAAATGGTGGGATTAGTAACCATTTTTCCAACCATTTTTAAATAGTAGGAAAAAAGGGTTGGTATGAAAAATTTCCAACCATTTTAGCAAAATTGATTGTAATTTCCAACTCTTTTTCCCATATAAAATTTTTGAAAATAGTTGGAATATGAAATAATTGCTAAAATGATTATAGTTTTTTCAATCATTTTAAATTGGTTGGTAATACACATATTTTTAGCAGTGCAAGTTATTATATATACTAAAAATTCATGGTCAAAAATTTTAAAAATTTGACTATATAATTTTGAGAATGGACTATTAGTATGGGAGGGAAGAGGTGTGCCTTTGAGTGAATATTACTGATTTTAAAAATAAAAAGGACTTACCCACCCGTAAGGCTATCCACATTGGTGTCCCTGGGATTGGGGGATGAGTGGGGTATGAATAGTAGAAATAATATTATTTTAATGGGTGTTGGGGTATGGTATTGTTAATGGTGTCCTTGGAGTTGAGGGATGAGGTGAGGGATAAGTGGGGTAGGGAGTAATATTTTATTGGATTATGGGACCCACATGTAGAGTATAATTGTTTTCTTTTTTGTATTGGACTATATTTATTTTCTACAATGATGAAATTGTATAGTTATAATTAATAATTTAAATATTAAAAATTAATTAGAAATGTGAAAATACTGTACTAATATATTTTTATTTTATTATAAAATTTTTATTTTGTATTTAAAAAATGATTATGTTTAAAATTTTTAAAAACAAATATGTTGATTAATTCAATAGCTAGTATTTAAACAATAAACCTAATGAGTAATATAAAATACAGCAAACAGAAATATAATTACGTTAAAGATTACATGTTAAAGATTACATTAATAAAAGTCGTCAAAGTACAACCCTGAACAAAATATAAATGCAACATAAAAACAAAGATTAAACTAACAGAACAAGAAATGAAAATACTTAAAAAGAAGTACACAATTAAACACTAGGTACGGCATAACTAATTAATACAACTTAATTATGGATTGCGGAATGGATGGATCAGTTATGATTGTACGTAGCTCCATATTTCATCCATATATGATTAACCAACGCATTTTGAAGGCGCATACCTTCCTGTTTATCACGAGTCTCGGCTTTCTTTTTCAACCATTCTTGGCGAAATTCGACCAATGGTTGGTGCTGTAAGTTCTGTTTCGTCTAACGGCATATCATATTGTGGTGTACCAAAGCTATAGGTGAACGTGTCCCTCTCATCCTCGACTATCATATTATGCAGTATGACGCATGTCCTCATAACCTTCTTCATGGTTGGGACATCCCAAAACCGAGCTGGGCGACGAACTATAGCAAATCGAGCCTTCAAGATTCCAAATGCTCGTTCGACATCTTTTCTATTTGCTTCTTGATGAGTTGCAAATAGCCATGTCAAATTTCATATAATTTTTAAAAGGATTTCTAATTACCAAAATCGTTTCATATTACAATTAATTTGACGATAAAATATAATATTACATTTTCACATGTATATCTAAGTTGATAAGTTTTAGCTCCAATTTAAACATAAACATCACATATTAATTAACTATAAAAGTAAGACAAAAATAAAAATCTAACACATACTTAAATAAACTATTTAAATTATCATTAAAAGGAAATATAATTAAAACATTAAAACAATTTGAATTATAATATTTATAATTAATTAAATTATTTAAATTACAAAAATTATAATTACAAATTCAAAAAAAAAAAGTTACCGTTTGAAACCAAAGGAAAAGAGAAAGAAAAGAAAAAGGAAAAGAGAAAGAAAAGGAAAGGAAAAAATAAAAAATAAAAACCCACCTGCACGCGGGCCCCACACGGCGCCGGCCTAGACGTGCCCACACGCGTGTGTGGCGCACGCGCCAGACAGAAAAAGGGGGGGGGGGGTTGCAGCGCACGCCCCTCCCCTCGCGCCTCTCTTCCTCTTTTCTCCCCCTTTTCATCCAGGGACGCATATGCGTCCCTCAATCTTTTTTTTTCTTTTTCCTTTTTTTTTCCTTTGTCTTTTTCCTAAGTCCCTCATGGTGAGGGATACCATTGAGGGTAGTCTAAGGGAGAAGCAATCATGTTAAACATGCTGAGGCTCCATCAATTAATGGAGGCATAACAAAACAAAAGAATATATGGCGTCCAACTGTCCAAGGGCAACGGCTAATTGTTTAGTGCAGTGATGATTTGTGACAGTTGATAGTTTGATAGGTGTGATGAAGGAGCGGCTCAAACTTGAACCATTCACGAGTCATTAAACTCATGCAAATCACCTACTATTTTAAATAAAAACAAAACTCATCCAAAACACACAGTTGATACTTAATTGATAGTTTGATAGGTTTTTAAATTTTAACCCTCCAAATTTTGAGAAAGTAGAATTTTATCCCACAAGCTTTAGAAATTAAGTTTACTTTAGAATTTTTAGCCCACTTTACTTTTGTGTTAAATATCAAATACATTCTTTTTAGGGTTTTTGGCTCAAAATAATTTGAAATCGGAGGTCATTGGCTGAAAATAATCCAAACTCACTTTTTTGCTGCAAAATAATCCAAACTTTTAACCTATTTACTTGGACTAAACCGAAATTGACTTCGGACGTCAGAATGCTGATTGGGTAGCCGAAGCACGTGTTTCTTTAATTGATTTTGGTTTTAAATTTATGCTGACTAGGGTCTACATAAGCTGACCGGTCAACATTCTGACGTTGGAAATCAATTTCGGTTCAGTCCGAGTAAATAGGTTAAAAGTTTGGATTATTTTCAGCCAAAAAGTGAGTTTGTATTATCTTCAGCCAATGACCTCCAACTTCAGATTATTTTGAACCAAAAACCCTTCTTTTTAAATGAAGTTAGCGTTTAAACTAATGTGACCGGATGGAAATGTCCTCAACTGATGTGAATTGACAAAAATGTCACCACCATTAATTTGAGTGAAACCCTTAGCTACCAATCGAGCCTTGTACACACTAGGTTTACACACTAGGTTCCAAAAGTAATACATGGGTGTCAGTAATGAGATAACTGTATCTCTCCCGACCTACAAAGAGTCCTGCCTACATTCCATATCGAATTGACCTTTAACTCCTTGAGTCCAGTCCTCAACAACTTGATATTCACCCATTTATATTGTTAACTACAACTAATAAAATTTATAATATAACTAATTATATTGCTAATGAAAAAAATATAATGTTAATATAATTTGTAACCTATTCTGAATTGAAGAAAGAAATTAAAAGAATTGTGCCATTATTTCTCAATGCAATCATATCATAATATAACTAACTAGCATTGTATATCTTGTGTGATGCAGAGAGTTTTTCAATCTTTATATGTGATTTATTTTTCAAAGTAATTTTATAACAATTATCAATTCAAATAATAATTATAAATTTGTAAATAAAATTATACTACAATAGTACTATCAATATTTATGTATTTTCATTGTATAAATTGTTTGCAAAATTGATTTAGATAATATATTATATAATGGAAGGATACTAAAATCGATATTTATTTTTGTAACACCCTAGATATATGATTAAAGTGTGACTTAAAGGGTTTGAAACGGCTATTTATATCATCAAGGTGTACCTTCTTTTAAGGTTGCTCATCTATTGGAGACTCCTCAGTTAAGCGTGTATGACTTGGAGTAGTCTCAAGATGAATGACCTCCTAAGAAATTTTTCCAAGCAACGTGCACTATCAAAAAAGGGTCCTCCTTCCAGGCTTAAAACAGCTTCTAGCTACGCTTATAGGCGTAGCCGATGACCCTTGCCACGGATAGATAAGCGTGGAGAGGGAATGCGTGGGGATAATTTTGCCACGCTTATTAAGTGTGGCAAGAAGAAATTCGCCATGCTTATTAAGCGTGCATGGAGCAAAGTTCCCCTTACTACAATTTTTTCTTTTGAATGTAGATTTGAGCCCCCGACTTCATCGCATAAGAAGGGGTGACTAACCAAACTCTTACCACTGAGTATGAATGATTATTTGATTCTAGTAATTAATTTAATATTATATATACACAAGTCCCAGTTGATCTTTTTGTTTAATCTTCTATTTTAATTTTAACTAGTAGGCTGGTATATTAAAAAATATAAATTTTTTAAAAAATTTTTGAAATTAATTTAATACTATATGTACATAAATACCACGTGGCTTCCTCTTTTTATCTTCTATTTTATATTTAACTAATTGACGGATATATTTAAAAAATTATAATTATAATTTTTTAAATATTTTTTCAGAAAAAGGTATTTGAAAAATTATAATTAAAAAAAATTAATAGCAGTTTACCACGTTTATTTTTCAAATCACCTCACTTAATAAGCGTGCATGGTAGGACTCTTATAACATGTCGTCACGCTTATATGTGTGTTTAATGTCTTACCGCTCTTAATTTGCGTGGAAGGATGAAGGAGTATAAAATTACTCGCTTTTTTTGCCCTCATTTAAATATAGCGAGGGTGTACAAGTGTGGAAACAAGCCCCTTTTTTTGTAGTAGTGCGAGCGAGGAGGAAACACGCTGGAAAAATTCGTGGTGATTATGGGGCTAGCCAACAATTCTTAAAACAGTTATCGATAATAGATATTAAAGTTTAGAACTCATATATATATATATATAGAGAGAGAGAGACGTAGATTTTAAAAGAAAAAAGTAGATTGGATAAAAATAGATAGAAAAGTGTCGTGGAAAATTTACCTATGCAGAAGTAGATAAGATTCTTACAATTTTTCATTCTAAAGTAAATATCATAACATGCCAATAGCAAATTTTAAATCGTTAATTATAATTAAATTGGTTGTTGAATATAGTATTTGACTCATTTTAATGCCGGTAATAAGAAAATAAACATAAAAAAACTCATCTTAATGACTTATGTAGACGAAGATGCAGAACTAGTATCACTAAAACCATATCATCGATCATTTGCATACAGCATACATAATGGCAACCCCTATTTATACAATTTGATGATCACCCACAGCCTAGGCCCGTTCTTTTGTGGGTTGCATTTGCGTTGTGTTGCGTTAAGTTGCGGTGGAAATAGTTAAAAAGTAATGATAAGTTGCGTTGCGTTTGGGTGCGTTAACGCATAAAAGAACGGGGCCTTAAGTCAAGTAAACTTTTGAAAATCAATGTTACTGTCAAATTATTTGTCCTTTTACCTTGTTTCTTTGTTCCAAAATATTTGTCATATTTACAATTCCAACAACTATAATTCATTTTCTACCCCTAATTAATAAATTTACTTATCACTTTTTACAATTCTAACAACTATTATCTTCAATTAAAGTAGGGATGCTTTGGGTAAATTACAATTTTTTTACCTCAATTCCCAATATATATTGGTCTTCTCAAATTATGTAAATAGATAAATAATTTGGGACGCAGGAAGTATTTGAGTTGATTACGAGTGATGTTAATTGCCTTAATTAGTGCATCTCTACCCGTTTTAATTAGTTGAACATTAGAATCCAAGGTCCCATACTCCCATTACTCAACTTCCACTTATTAAAGGCCAAGGAAGTTTGCATTTGTCAATGATTACATAAGAAATTATGGAGGAAAGGTAACGTATCAAAGTCGCATCCATCACTTTCTAGTTTCTACACCCTATGAGAAATTAACCCCTCACCCTTAAAATATAACAAATTTTTTTTTAAAAAAAATTATGCTATAGTTTTTCTTTTTTAAAAAAAAATCCACTTAATTATAACTATGCGCTATTTACCTAGAGTTCTCCCAAGAATTGTTTTTCACATCAAGAATTATTTTTTGACAGTTTGGTGTCTTGTGTTCAATTGCGTAGTGGAGAGTATCAGGATGAGACCCACCAAATCAAAATTCGGGGAGCTTAAAGTTAACGTCGAGAGCTTTTCATCGATATCTTATGGAGCCAAATCAGAGTTACAATAAAGAAGTTATGTGCGTTTGAAGTTCGACAGAAAAAACTGCCCAGAGGGCAGTCACGCCCGTGACAGTAAAGGGACCTCCTGTTGGCCCAATTTTTGCCAGAAAGCAGGGTCACACCCGTGACCCCTGGTTGGCGTCTGGATTTTTCCATAGAGTTAGGTCACGCCTATAACCTTAATAGGTCACGCCGCGACCTATTTTGAGTCGGGATTTTATTGAAACTTCGCCCCTTCTATTCTCCCCTTATTTTGTAATTTTACCATTTTGCCCCTCCTTTATTTTGTTGTAAATCGTTCTTAGAGGGTACTAGACATATTGGTTAGGGTCTTTTTTTTGTAATTTTTATACCCAGACTTCTCTTCCAACTCAATGTCCCTATATATACATGACATTTGGAAGGAAGAGAAGACATTGAATGTTGATGAATGAAATAGAAAGCTTTTTGCTTCTCCTCTTGTCTCAAAATCTTGTTTACTTTGTCCATTTTATCAATGGTGGTGTTGCAAGTCCTCCCTCTATAAAATTTGTGGTGGTTTTCCTTTTTCAAACTCTTGATGGGTTGTAGTTCTTGGGTGGTGGTTTTCCTTTATCCCAAGTCCATATCAAGGTACCAAGTTGATTTTCGGGTTCGAAATCATCATCTTCCATCTTCTCTGACTCAAGAAATGTGAAATCTCATCGCCGCACGCTTTAGTGACCTTGGAACTTGTAACATGTCAGTGAGAAATTGAATGTATACATAAAACTTGGATCAAATATTATGTGCAATCGAGTAATTTGTTTGCCTTTTTGGTACCATGATCGATTGAATATGTCAATCTTATACATTATCGTTGTGAACTTTACCCATATCAAAATCCAAGCACAAAATTAGAGTAGATATAGTCGTTGAATATGATTTTGGAGTTGGAGTTTTGGTTGGAGTGAGCGATTTTGTTGACGTGCGATTAAAAACAATATAATATTATATAAAATCTAATTAGATAAAAATTTTTATAATTAATCTAAAAGATACTCGACTTAAATTAAAGGATGAGAATCATAATCGATAAGAATTTGCTTAATTTAAAAATTAATAAATTATCCTTTGACCAAAAATAGGCGGGAATAGTAGTAACTATATTATATTTATCTATAATTTCATTGGATGTCACCACCTAAATTCACTCCCCATTTAGTATTTCAAAATTCAAAGATATTACTTTTATATATTAATAGATTTTAGATATATCTATTAACTTACCAAACATAGATGGTGTGTTAAGGGTCAGTTTTACCATGAGACTATTTTGCCACTTTACATGTGCTAGACTGTTTGGTTTGCCCACCAAACCAGTGGATCCAAGTAGTGGGTTAGAAACTTATTTCTACTTTATATTTCCACTTCTTATGTTTCAATTTTCAGTTTTTGGCTAAAATGATTATTAAGATTAAATGAATTAAAGTAATGAATACAATAATGAAAAGGGGCCACCAATTTAAATTAATAGACTCAAAAAAAGGAACTCCACGAATTATGAAGCATGAGATTTAAATCCTAATGTAAAGTTGTCGATTGGAAAAAAATTCCTTATACTTGTCTGTTTACAGAAAAGGCTTTACTAAATCGGTTTTGTGAGAAAATAAGTAGATGAAGAATTTTTAAATTTTTAATTATTTGGATCATGCAAATAAAGTAAATAAATAAAAATATAAAAAAGCTCATAAGTTTATTCAAAAATAAAATTCATACAAATATTACATTATCTAAGAATGAATTAAAAGAAGAATTAATTAGACATGAATGAAAATGCAAGAGTGGAAGAATGGAATGGAGTGAGAAGAGAGAAGAGAGTGTGAAAACTCTGTCTAAATACTCCTTTTAATTTTCTAGGTGAGGAATAATGGTGGGGGGCGGATATTTATAATATGGAGTAGGGAATGAGATTAGGTCTAAATCGGGAGAAAATTGGGCCTCAAATCCCTCATTCAGTGGTGTTCAAATATAATTCTTTTATTGCGATGCGAGCTGCTCCAGTATCTTGAGGTGGTTTTCTTGGAAAATGCGCAAACCAAGTTGTTTAATTTGGTATGTGATTCTAGGCGACCCAACTTGAAATAGTTATGCCTTTTTGGTACGACCTCAAGTTGAGTTGATTTTTTTTTTCTATTAAAAAGCTTGTGGAGTGTCAGTGGAAAGACTAGTGAGCAACAGAGTTGGCCCATGTATCTGAAAATGGTAGGTGTTTGGAGTGAAAAACAGGGAATAGAAGGTTTGAATATGAAAAAAGATAGGAATGGAAATGACATGATATGTTTTTTTTTTTTTTTGGGGGGGGGGGGGGGGGGTGGCCCGAGGTTGTGAATTTATTGAGAAGTTTAATTTACTTGCATTCTTCCTTCTATTCAAAACTATTAGTCATACAAATAAAATAAAATTACATTTTTTACAAAGCTAAATTAAAGACAAAATTCAACGTTAACGTATATCTATTGAATCGAGCAATGACATCAAATATGTATCTATCGGTTATTTGTGTCACTAGGAACCAGTAGCCTCTTGGCCACTTAAAGACTTCAAATAAGTGATAAATAATGAAGAATGTAGAAAAGATATTGAGGACTAACAAGTGGCATAAGCATTATTTGATTCTTTTATATATTTTCAATGTTGATTAGTGTTTGTTAAATACTATTTGGTTGATTTGTTGTCTTTATCTCTGACATTTTCATTGTTTTTTTACCCAAATTTTTGTGCTAAAGTAGCACAACGTATAACCCTCGTGTGCTTTCCCACCCTCAATCTTGTAACCTTGTTCATTCTTGTCAAATTAAGCAGTTCATCTTCATTTAAAACCCTACAAAACTTCCCTCCATGTGAGGACAATTACACGAGTTACAACTGGTTCACATAACTTCCCCCCGAAAAAATTGATAGGTTTACATACCCATAACCACACATTTCTCTAAAAGCCTTTATAAATTTCAAGTGTACACAATTTTTGAGTCACTCTTTCCGGTTTTTTATGTGTCATCTATGCTTTTCAAGGTCAATAATTAATCAGCATTTTCTTATGTAAGACTTTTATACATATATATATATATATATATATATATATATATATAATTTTATACTTTTCTAATAATATTTTTTGTTACGAATCTAACAACGACAAATTTGTAAGACAAATCATTATATAAATTAAGATATTAACGGTCAAAGTTTTTAACACAATTTCCTGAATGACACATAGCTACTTTTCTCATGGTATCAGAGCCTTGATCTATTCTCTGTCCTTCCCAAAAACGTTGTGTGCCTTTCACATATTGTTAAAGGTAGCTGGTTTCCTGATTCAGAAAGGCAGAAGTGATGGTTGAACCTGAGGAGACTTCTGGGACAGCTTCAGGCCAAGGATCTGGAGTAGGAGCTGGTCCTGATCAAGGTCGACCAAAGAATGATGAAGAGTTGTATAACAATGATCCCCTATATCTCCAAAGCTCAAATCATCCAGGATTGCAAATAGTGAATATCAAGTTTAATGGCTCCAATTTTCAAAAGTGGGGAAGAGCCATCAAAATAGCCCTGCAAACAAAAGTCAAGATAGGCTTTATCACTGGAGAATGTCCTCGACCAAATCATTATACATCTCTTAATCAATGGATTAAATGTGACAACATGGTTATTAGTTGGTTGCTAAATTGCATGAATCCTGAGTCAGCCGAGTCTTTTCTATATGTAAACACTACACAAAAACTATGGGGAAAATTGAGTGAAAGAATTGGCCAAAGTAATGGCCCCTTGCCTTTTCAATTAGAGAAGGAAATCTCTTACTTACATCAAGGCAAACAATTTGTGGCAGTTTACTTTACAAGATTAAAAAAAACTTTGGGATGAAATGAGTGAGATGTCTGTGGTACCAGTTTGTAACTGTCCTGAGACATGCCCTCACATCAAGATCACCATTGGTATGGAACAAAGAAGGCTTGTCCAATTTCTAATGCACTTGAATGATGAGTTTGATGCTGTAAGGGCACAAATTCTGCTAATGGACCCCCTGCCTACAATCAACAAAGCATATTCATTAGTCTAGAGAGAAGACCTGGCAGTTTTCTGACCCGACCCGATAACCCGACCCGAACCCGCACGAATTTTCTGGGTTTTGAACACGATTTTTTCAACTAAACCCGAAGTATACCGAACCCGAAAATTAGCGGGTCAAACCCGACCCACGCCGTTTCACCCGAAAAATTAATTTTTAAAGTTCAACTTTATTAAAATTTGTGATTTTTCTATGTAATTTTTAACGTTAAACTGTAAGGGCAACTTATCTATTTGTTATTTCTCTAATTTAAGTTAAAATAGTTACAATAATCTATCGTTATTAGAAGATAATCATATTGTATTATGTATATTGTACAAAAAGTAGTATTTAGAGACCATTTTTTTAAAATGAAAAGCAGAAAAATGTCGCAATCATAACCCGTTGGGTTGACCCGAAACCGAAATACACAGCCCGTATTTTCCCGAACCCGAAATACACCCGACCCGTATTTACCCGAACCCGATATACGACCGACCCGAAACCGCCCGCCCGACCGAATTGACAGGTCTACCAAAGAGCTGAGTGCCAAAAGATTGCTTCTGGAGGGCTGCAGTTCTCCTCTGAAATAGCAGCTAACACTCAACGGCATTTTGACATCAATAACAATGATGCAAGTGTCGTGAATGCAAGAAACTCCTTCAAAGGTTCCAAGAAAGATTCCAAGAAGGACAAGGCAAATAAATTTTGCACCTACTGTCAAAGACCTGGGCACAAGAGGGAAAATTGTTTCAAGATAGTAGGGTATCCAGACTGGTACAAAGGCAAAAAGACAGTAGCAAATGTCTTCCTTGAAGAGACAACAGACAACCCTCTAGAAAAAGAAGCTCCTCAAATGAATGCAAAGCTTTTACAACAAATAGCTCATGAAGTTTTCAAATTGAATCAAAACAAGCAGCAAGATCAAAATCAAACATCTCAAGTTGCTTCCCATTTTGCACAGGCTTCAAAATTTCCAGAGGAAAGCTTCTCATGTAATATCTCCTAAGATAGTGTTTGCTTTGATGTTCAAATATTTAAAAATTTTGTGATGTCTTCCTGGATTGTTGACACTGGGGCAAGTGATCACATGTCCCATGACATATCTCTATTTACTTCTTTTAACAAGCTAAGTAAACCTATATCCATCACCATGCCTGATGGTAGTGTCAAAATGGTAAAATTAGCTGGAAATATAATTCTTGATAATGGCATAAAACTACATAAAGTGTTATATGTCCCTGATTTTACTTTCAATTTACTATCAGTCATTAAAGTTTTGCCTTATCAATCTATATATATGATTGCTCTTGCTGATAAATGTTTGTTTCAAGACCATTTAAATAACTAGGCCATATCTATTGCATATGAGAACCATGGGCTCTATAAACTGGAGTCCAAGCGTAGAAAGAAGGCTCATTTCAATCCTAAGACTCACAAGCTGATCACAGATAGTAGAGATTGTAATGCTGTTGAAAATAAGGAAGTTCCCTTGCATATCTTACATTCAAGATTAGGACACACTTCTCTTTCAAAGCTAGAACATATCATGTGTTGTAATAGTGATAATAAAGATCTTTTTCTGTGATACTTGCATATTTTCCAAGGCTCATAGGCTATCTTTCCATAGAAGTACCATCAAAACTTGTTTTCCTTTTCAATTGGTTCATATGGACCTCTGGGGCCCCTATAGAACCTCAAATATAAATGGTGCTAGATACTTTTTAACTATAGTTGATGATTATACTAGGTGCACTTGAACTCAACTATTACATGACAAAACACAGGTTTACAATAGCATTGAAAAATTCTTGAATATGGTTGACAATCAATTCAATGTGCATGTAAAGGTAATCAGAACTGATAATGGAACTGAATTTATTCAAAAATCTTGCACATCTCTCTTTGATTCAAAGGGACTCATACACCAAATATCCATGGTAAGAACCCCCCAACAAAGTGGGGTAGTAGAGAGGAAGCATAGACATTTACTTGACACAGCCAGGGCCATTAGTCTCCAAGCTGGCTTTCCTAAATTTTTCTGGGGTGAATGCATTCTTGCAGCCACATCTATCATCAACAAACTTCCAATGAAACTTCCAATGAAGATTTTAGGGTGGAAAAGTCCCTATGAAATGCTCTATAAAGAAAAACCAAATTTGGCAGAATTAAGAATTGTTGGGTGTCAGTGTTTTGCTGTGAACCTAGGGGAGAAAGACAAATTCTCATACAGAGCCATAAGATATATTTTACTGGGATATACATATGGAATGAAAGGGTATAAATTGCTCACTCTAGACAGTAGAGAAATCATACATAGTAGGGATGTGATTTTTGATGAGCAGGTCTTTCCTTTCAAAAATCAAGAAAGGACACAAAAGGAAGCCAGGCTGAGGGATGAAAATCTTTGGCCTACTTCAGAGGCTTACATTGATGGGAATCAACCTTGGATAAAACAAAGCATCATTCTGTCTCCATAAGTCCTGATTCTATCACTTCTCTTGATGAAACTAATGTAAACCTAGAAACTAATAGTGTGCAGGACTCTCATGCACATGTCAATATTCAAGAAGAAACACCATGTCATGAAGACAACCTTGATGAAACCAATGACAATCTTGTTCAGAATGATGCACTTCCCCTCCAAAATCTTGATGATCAAAACATAGATGAAAGAAGAGACCATGATGAAAGTTCACAAAACTTAAGAAGGTCTCAGAGACAGAAACAAAGACCTGGTTGGCTGAAAGATTTTGTAATCTCTCAGGATCACAAAAGGCAAAATAATACATCACAGTAAGATCAATCTTACAGTTTCACAGGATACAAGTCAGCTTCCTTCCCTTTATTCAAAACAGTTGATTTTCAACCTTATTATTCTGATTTTGTTGGCTCCTTGATTACCACAATGCATGTTTCTGAACCCAGTAGTTATACAGTAGCAGCAAGACACCCTAAATGGGTGAAAGCCATGAATGAGGAATTGGAAGCTCTAGAAAGAAATGGAACTTGGGTTTTGACTGAATTACCTCTTGGGAATAGGGATGGCGATGGGGCGGGTGGAGTCGTACCCTTACCCGTACCCGTTTTCAAAATCACTACCCTTACCCTTACCCATATTTAGCGGGTACTAAATATTTGTAGCCTTACCCATGCCCAGCAGGTATGCGGGTACAACAGGTACTATGCGGGTATACATAAAGATTAAATTTTACCACCCATTTTATACCCCTATGCACAAATTAACGGGTTGTATTCGGGTAATGTAACCACTGTTTTCGGGGCTATGACATGATATTTTCAGAAATCAGAATGATATGATATTTTCATACGAAAAGAACCTTTAGCAGCGCAGAGAGCATAAGAAAAGATCCCTGAGGGAGTGACGGGAAAAAATTAGAAAGGGCACTAGGGCAGAAATGCAGTCTTTCTGGGCCGAAATCTGAGTGGGCCTTGGCTAAATTCTGGGCTTCTTATTTACTGGCGGTCAGTACCCACCGGTACTACCTGCACTCCATACCCAACCTGCACTGCATTTTTGAAAAAAATTGTACCCTTACCCACTTTTTGCGGGGCCGGTAAAGGCGGGTACTCGCGGGTACGGGTTTTATTGTCATCCCTACTTGGGAAGAAAGCCTTAAGTTCAAAATGGGTCTATAAGATTAAGTCCAAGCCTGATGGAACTGTGGAAAGGTATAAAGCTTGGCTGGTAATAAGAGGTTTTGAACAAATTAAAAACAAAGATTACAAACACACTTTTTCACCAGTAGCAAAATTAACCACTGTGAGAGTTTTCATAGCTATGGCTACTATTAGAGCATGGCCTTTGCATCATTTAGAAATAAACAATGCTTTTTTGCATGGAAACCTTGATGAAGAGGTATATATGGTACCTCCTGAAGGATATAACAAGGCATCTCCAAACTAGGTTTGTAATTGAAAAAAATCACTTTATGGTCTGAAGCAAACTTCCAGACAGGGGAACATTGGGTTATGTAATTTCCTTAAAAAGATGGGATCTATTCAATCAAAACATGGCTACTCCTTGTTTATTATAGAACAAAATGGTCTAATCCTTTTTGTCTTAGTATATGTGGATGATCTACTAGTGACAGAAAATGATGAACAAGGTATCAAGAAGCTAAAAGAGCAACTACATGAGGCTTTTACAATCAAGGACTTAGGCCTGGCTCGATATTTTCTTGGAATAGAAGTTGCAAGGTCTTCAAATGGAACTTTGTCGCATCAGAGAAGATACATTGTTGACATTTTGGAAGATGCAGGCCTGGCTGCAGCAAAGCCAACTCATTTTCCATTGCCAAAAGGGTTGAAACTATCCAAAGAGAAGGGACAAATGCTAGAAGATCCAGAAAAATATAGGAGAGTTGTTGGGAAACTGTTATACTTGACCATTATAAGGCCTAACATTGCTTATTGTACACAACATCTGAGTCAGTTCATACAAAACCCCAGAAAAACACATTATGAAGTTGCCCTACATGTCTTAAGATATCTAAAAGGGAGTATAAATAAAGGTCTTTATTTTTTAGTTCAATCTGACTTTAAGCTTTCTACGTTCAGTGATGCAGACTGGGAATCTGTCAGATGTCCTCAAGATCACTAACTGGATATGCAGTCTTCATGGGACAATGCTTGGTGTCATGGAAAACCAAGAAACAGAACACATTGACCAAATCTTTTGCAGAAGCTGAGTACAAATCAATGTCCACAACTACATCTAAACTAGTGTGGATTGTTGGCTTACTTCAGGATATCATGATACCTCTTGAACTACCTGTTACATTATTTTGTGGCAATAAGGCAACCATGCATATTGCTGAGAACCCAGTCTTTCATCAGAGGACAAAACACCTAAATATAGACTGCCATTACACAAGAGACAAGTTGATGGAAGGTTTTTTGCAAATTGCTTATGTTGCATCGAAGGACCAGCTTGCAGACATAATGACAAAGCCTCTGGGAGAATCTCAGCACAACTATTTGTCTGCTAGACTTGGATTAGTGGACACAACCTCTTTTCACCTTGAGGGGGGAGTGTGAAAATATCAAGCTGTCTTTAATGTTAGTTATTTTCTGTTTTATCAAGGTTCAAGATTTAAGTTCTTGATCTTGGTCTTTGATGATATCTTAAGCTAGCATTTTGTATAAATAGGCCTTAGCTCATTCATTGTACATACACATAAATACAATTTCTTCTACAAATCTTCTCTCCTATCTCTACTTTTCTCAATTAACAACCAGTAAAAAGCACCCAAAGACCAACCAAAGCCCGAAGGTATCCACTAGGGCAGAGGGCGACAACCTGATTAGGTGTGCGATAGCGCCGGAAGATATTGACAGGTGCCGGAGGAGATGAAGGTGGATGGAAAACCAGATGTGTGGGCTACATTGAAAATAAAAGGAAACCTAACTTTTCATGTGTGTTTGGTATGGTAACTAGTTAGTCTAATCATTTATTTGTACTAGCTAAATTTTACACTAGGTCTTTATGCGGAAAAGCCTGATGGAATTAGATTTTTGGTGCAGTATATTATTTTACAGTACAACTTATTACATTTTTTTATTTATATTTGATATATGCTAACAATATATTTTTCTTTAATGATTTTGTTATTTACATCTCTGTATTACTTCTTTTTTCATTTGATTACCTAAATAGATACCAGTTTGAAAGAATGGACAAAAAGCTATTAATTAATAATCCAAAAAAAAAGGTTATATAGTACTAAACTATTAGGCCATGTTATTTTATACGGCTGACTGGATGCGGTGACACAACATATCGCACTTTGCCAAAATCCACCACAACATATCAATCCACCACAATTTGCCACAACCCACCACAATCAACTTTTTCACATTTATCAATACAATTTACATTTATAAAAAACAAAACTCACCACAACTTACTAATAACCCACTGCAATCCACCACAATTCCACCACACCCACCACAATTTTACCGCACCGCGCCATACCGCAGCCAACCGTATAAAAGAACAGGGCCTTAGTATGCAGTAGGGGTGAGCGGGACCGGGATCCCAGTAATTTTCGGAGGTCCTGGTCCCGGTTGTGACCTGGAGCAAAGTTTAGCTCCCGATCCGGATTGTGACCGGGAGTAAAGATTTGCAGCTCCTGCTCTAGGTTCCACCGGGACTGGGAAATCAACCGGGAAATTTTTAGTCCAGGTTTTCTAATTTTTTTTCACCTATTATTTGATTTATTTCCATTAAAAACCAACATAAAATTTACAAAGTTTCTCTTATTTCACAAATGTGGGCGCCGGTTTGTTTACATAGCCACTTTTTCACAAATTAAAATTAGGCAATATCTAATATATAGTGTTTTTTTCCGGAAAAAAAATGTTAAGTTCGAAATAGTAATAAATGAAATAAATCTAAAGAGCGAACACAAAATAAATAAAACAAGTTTATCAATTGTCATGAAGTCATTTGATTTGTTATATATATATATATATATATATATATATATATATATATATAAACCGGGAATCGAGACCGGGACCGAGAAATGAGATCAAGTGCCACTCCCGGTCCCGTTGTTGACCAGGACTTGACCGAGAGCGGAACGAGACGGAAATTCCCGAAATTTTTCTCACTAGAAATTTTTCTCACTCCTAGTATGCAGTGTTAGCATGTGTGTAAATCTAGTTTCCCCAAGAATGGTATGAAGACTTAGTTATTGATCACAACTAAGAGATTTTAACTAAATGATTATAGGTTAGATAACACGAACATTTATTGTTTCCAATGGCTTGAGTACTGCTTACTTGATTTCTATTTATCTGTCCACTTAATTAAATTCTTTTATCATTAATTATTTATTGCTTTACATTTCCAATATAATTTTTATCAATTTTACATTTTTATCTTCATCGCTGATAATTAATATTTATCAAGCCCCGTTCTTTTATGTGGCTGGCAGGCTGCAGTGCTACATTGCACTGTAACTTTCCATATTTCACCACAACTAACCACAATCCACCACAATCTACAGAACCCACCACAATCTACTTTTTCTAATTTAATTTATTTTTTATTAAAAGTTAAACTTTCCATATTCCACCACAATCCACCGCATTTTCTTCGCACCGCACCGCATGACAGCAAGCCGTATAAAAGAATGGGGCCTCAATAATTTTTCTCCTAAACTTTATTGGTTACTCCCTCCTTCCCATTTTATTTGTCTCTTTGGACATGATTTACAAAACCAAAAAAAACCTCCAATCTAAATTAATTTAGCTCATTGAAAATATGAAAATGTTGAATAAAATGGTGAATAAAAGGGGAAAATGGAAGAAAAAGATGTAATTAATAAGATTAATTTGATAAATTAGTAATTAATATGTTGTTAGAATTATAAAGTGACAAATATTATGAGAAAAAAGAAAATTAGTTAAAGTGACAGATAATATGGGAAGGATGTACTATCATAGTTTCTCTTCACTCCTCTAAAGTGACAAATTAACAAAGACAGAGGGAGTAGTTATTGTGGTCATGTTAATGGGGAAAAGAGTAGCTTTGTTTTGGTGTCTATCCTTAGATTCCAATCTACAATGTTGAGATATGGATTTGGGCTCCACAACTCTGAATCAATTTGTTAAGGGTAACTGTTTAAGAGTCTAAGAGATTCTAACATTTTTTTTCTTTGTCCCTCATTGACTCATAGTTTGATGTTTTGGGGTGTGTTACTATACATGTGAATTGTGATGTGATTAGACCTATCCTTGTTCTCCCTACCAAATTATCCTTGAAATTAGTACTTGTATTGCTTAAGATACAAGTTTGTTATAAAACAAATATTCTACTGTTTTAGAAATATTGAATGACTAGACTACCTTTCAACATCCAACCCAATTATTACTGCAATAATTCATGTGTTTGACAGTGGAAAAACAGGGTTACTAAGCCCCTTTTTTAAAAAAAATCGAACTATATTATTATATGCTTTGTTTTTAAATTCATTTTCTAAATAAATGTTGATTCTATTCCAAGTTCATAAGATCTGACTAAAATAGCTGAAAGCTAGAGATAATTTGAAGAAACAATTTACCTTAGCCATATTCTCTGGATGAGTAATTTCAAGTTAGGTTAGAATAACTTATGATGTTTTTTTTGGGGAATTATATTTTTAGAGTGCATGTTTTTTGGGAATTGTGTTAAGTTAAGATAAGTTAGGATAGTTAGGTTTAATCTGACAAAAAAACAGGGTTAAGCCTATTTCATTTGCTCATTTATGTTCCAATTTTGTCATGTCCTTTGGATTGGTAACTCTTTCCAATCTAATCAAATCTAATCCAATCCAAACCTTACACAATTCCCAAAAAAACATCCTCTCTAAAAACACAATTTCCCAAAAAAACATCATAACGTATCCAATTCAATCCATTCCAATCCAATCTAATCTAATTCAATCAAATCCATCCAAACTTCATTTTATCCAATCCAAAGAAGATGATTTGTTGGCTAGAAGCCTAGCTACAAGCATGTCAACAATCAGAAAAATGTCTGCTTCAAATTTTAATTAGAGAGTATTTTAGTAAGAATCTCGGGGAAAATTTTCTCCAAGAAATCTCTCCCATGAGAAATTTTCCTTGATTGAAGGTGTGAAATTGTGAACCCTTTGTAAAAATTTGCCAAGACCCAAATGTATTCAAATATGAAAAAAAAAATGTCTACTTAAAAAACTTGGGTAGTTCCCTTGAATTTATGATCAATGAAACGCTCTTATATATTCTTCTCCTAAACTTGTAAGTTTCATTTGTATTGTGGGTATATTATTCAGCTATATAAGGTACATTCTTATCAATTTATAATAGAAAATTTTAACCACAAATTCTCATCAACACTTATCAGAGTTTGTTTTCTTCACCTAATTTTTGTTAAAATACATTCAGTTTTCAAAATTCAAAAAAAGAAGTTCAGTTAATAAATTCATAATATGTCATGTGGCATAAAAGATTCAAATGAATCAAGTTTTTAAAAAAATTCAAAAAATAAGTTCAAAAAAGATGACTCAAACTAAAGAGAGTAGACCCATTGATTAGCAATTTTTATGAGCACAGTGGACACTAATATTCATGAGCGTGAGCATTGGCCACTTGTCAGTACTCATTAGGAGTTGTCAAAACTCAATTATAGCCATGTTTTTTTCGGTAAATTGAGTGTGGTAAATGGTATGTTGGGTTTTGTAGCCCATTGAATCCTCAGTGGGTCTAGAACGAGAGAAGAAGAAGCAACAACACGCGCGACCGTGTGAAAACATGTGTTGCCGGCTCTCTTCTGTGAGTTGAAACCTAGACGCTACGTACTCCCCCTCCATTCGGCAGCTACCAGCGACTAACACAGAAAAAGAGGAATTTGGAGCCGCTACCAGTGGGTCTTCTAGGCGCTGCCAGCGTCTCTTGGCCGACTTTTGGCTGCGGCGCTGAACCGTATCGGGTTCGGTGCCAAGCTTTCATAGCCGGGATTGCGGTTAAAGATAAGATCGATGAAATCCCGACCCATCATCACCGGACTAAAACCGCTCACCAACTCGTTTTCAGGAATCGTTACACCTTTACAAAAGGCGGGGTGGTGAGCATCACACTATCGTGGCCTCGGCGAGCCATCTTTGTTGGAGTAAGGAGAGGCTCGGGACTTGTCAATGACCTCGGAGGCCTCGGGACTGGATTGGGTCATCCCGGAAATGAAGGGCGTGGTGGTATCGAGTCTCGGAAGTAACCAAGTTAATAACTTGCAAGGGGGAAGGCAATCATAGGTTGGAAATGCGCGCGCCTTCACGCTTTGGGCCATAACTCCTTCAATATAACTCCGATAGGTCTCACATTTTGGGAGCTTATAGTTCACACGGAGAGATTTCCAAAGATATCTTACGGGCCTAAAACGGAATTCGGATGAAGAAGTTATGCGCGTTGGAAGTCGGCAGGGAAAAACTGCCCAGAAGCATGGCTCGCCCGAGCCACCATTCTGCCAGACTTTGCCGCGCTCATGGTCAACCTCTCAGTGGACCTGCTCGCCCGAGCCGCTCCCTGGCTCGCTCGAGCCAAGCTCCTGCCAGATTTGTCCTAGCACCTGCCAGATGTGTCGCGTACGTGGTCAACCCCTCAGTGGGCCTGCTCGCCCGAGCAACCCCCTGGCTCGCCCGAGCCAACCTTCTAAGAGAACGCGAAGTTTCGTTATTTTTGCTCTATTTTTACATATTTCTGGTTTAGTATAAATAGCTTGTTAGGACTTTTTTTAAGGCAGCTTTTGATGATTATGAACATGCTTATGCATTGGTTAGGGTTTCCCTAAGTTTTCTCTCAAAATCTAGATTACTTTATCCATTGATTAATGGTGGTGTTTCTAGTCATTCCTTTATTGATCATTTGGTGGATTCTTCCTTTATGATGGTCATGGTGGGGTGTTAGGCTTTGGTGGTGGAATCTCCTTTATCCAAGGTCATATCCAATCCCTTTGGTGTTCAAGGTTATTGATATTGGTTGATTTTGGTTATTATTCTTGTTATTATTCAAGTTCAATGCTATTGTTGAGAAGTTCAAGCATGGGTGATTGAGATGTTCATCTTTCTCCCCTTATTCTGTTGCTTATGGATTTCTCTCATCTCTTCTACGACAACAACTCAAGGTCATTGATATTGGTTGATTTTGGTTATTATCCTCCGGAGTCAAGCACTCCAAGGTCTAGCGAGACACCGAGGTCCACACCAACACCAAGAATTGATAAAGGAAAGGGGCTTGCTACGGAGACTCCAACGGAACCTCCTCGACGAGCGGAAGGCCGGAAGTGCTTTAAGTGCCATGGTTATGGCCATTTTCAAGCCGATTGTCCAAACCGTCGGACTTTGACACTCCAAGAGGTCCATGACATCGATGGTAAGCTTCGAAAGGCTCAAGAGGAACCTGAAGTGTTGGTTAAAGATGCGATTACTAGCAATGATGAGGATGTCGCTCCCATACCCCCCGTGCGTGGGAGTGCACTTGTTGTGAGGAGAGCTTTGCATATCCATGAGACTCCTCTCGATAAGGCCCAACGGGAAATGTTGTTCCAAACGCGGTGCTTCGTAGGTGGAAAAGTGTGCACTCTTGTCATCGATGGAGGAAGTTGCACGAATGTCGCATCTACCACTATGGTCGAGAAGCTTGGCTTGCCTCTATTACCGCACCCTCGGCCCTATTCACTCCATTGGCTCAACGATCACAACGGCATCAAGGTAACTAAGCAAGTCTTAGTAAATTTTTCTTTTGGATCTAACTATGATGATTCCCTTGTTTGCGATGTTGTCCCTATGAGCACTTGTCACATTTTATTGGGACGACCATGGCAATATGACAAGAAAACGGTGCACAATGGGTTGAACAACACTTATACATTCACCCATAAAGACAAGAAAGTCAAGTTACTTCCCATTTCTCTGCGAGAAACCGAAACTTCAAAAGCCGGGATGGGTAGTGAGTTGAGGAACCTTCTCATGATAAGCGAAACACGGAACGAGCGTACTCTTGGCAAGGACGAGCTCCCTCTTGCTTTGTCTTTGCCTTGTAGTGAGCCTAGTGAGATTGAGAGTTCCCAAGCACCACACAAAATTTCCCTACCGCCCCTTAACCCTTCACCTCCACAAGACAAGCCTCCTTCTACTTTCTTGCATATGGATGATGGGTACATTGTGGGATTTGAAGATTGTGGGTTGTCAAGCATGTTTGTTCGAAGCGTTCGGGAAGTTCGGAGCTTCATGGGGACGATTGATGAAGAGTGTTTCAGTTTTAACCCCCAAGAGTTGAGGGCAACTCTTTTTCAAGAGGGGGAGTATGAACCGTATCGGGTTCAGTGTCGGGTTCGGTGCCAAGCTTTCATAGCCGGGATTGCGGTTAAAGATAAGATCGATGAAATCCCGACCCATCATCACCGGACTAAAACCGCTCACCCACTCGTTTTCAGGAATCGTTACACCTTTACAAAAGGCGGGGTGGTGAGCATCACACTATCGTGGCCTCGGCGAGCCATCCTTGTTGGAGTAAAGAGAGGCTCGGGACTTGTCAATGACCTCGAAAAACTCGGGACTGGATTGGGTCATCCCGGAAATGAAGGGCGTGGTGGTATCGAGTCTCGGAAGTAACCAAGTTAATAACTTGCAAGGGGGAAGGCGATCATAGGTTGGAAATGCGCGCGCCTTCACGCTTTGGGCCATAACTCCTTTAATAACTTCGACAGGTCTCAAATTTTGGGAGCTTATAGTACACACTGAGAGCTTTCCAACGATATCTTACGGAACTAAAACGGAGTTCGGATGAAGAAGTTATGCGCGTTGGAAGTCGGCAGGGAAAAACTTCCCAAAAGCATGGCTCGCCCGAGCCACCCTGTGGCTCGCCCGAGCCACCATTCTGCCAGACTTTGTTGCGCTCATGGTCAACCTCTTAGTGGACCTGTTCGCCTGAGCCGCTCCCTGGCTCGCCCGAGCCAAGCTCCTGCCAGATTTGTCCTAGAGCCTGCCAGATGTGTCGCGTACGAGGTCAACCCCTCAGTGGGCCTGCTCGCCCGAGCAAACCCCTGGCTCGCCCGAGCCAACCTTCTGGGAGAACGCGAAGTTTCGTTATTTTTGCTCTATTTTTACTTATTTCTGGTTTAGTATAAATAGCTTGTTAGGACTTTTTTCCAGGAAGCTTTTGATGATTATGAACATGCTTATGCATTGGTTTGGGTTTCCCTAAGTTTTCTCTCAAAATCTAGATTACTTTATCCATTGATTAATGGTGGTGTTTCTAGTCATTCCTTTATTGATCATTTGGTGGATTCTTCCTTTATGATGGTCATGGTGGGGTGTTAGGCTTTGGTGGTGGAATCTCCTTTATCCAAGGTCATATCCAATCCCTTTGGTATTCAAGGTTATTGATATTGGTTGATTTTGGTTATTATTCTTGTTATTATTCAAGTTCAAGGCTATTGTTGAGAAGTTCAAGCATGGGTGATTGAGATGTTCATCTTTCTCCCCTTATTCTATCGCTTATGGATTTCTCTCATCTCTTCTACGACAACAACTCAAGCTAAGTCTACAATCTCTCCCATCGCGCCACGCTCCAGGCGGACTTTCCTTCTTGTTATTAATTAGGTTATTTGTAATTTAACCTAGTTTCCTCCTCTCACCATTAGTATAAGTATTACACATGTACCTCCATCATAATCACGGCGCACGGCGACGTCGATCAACGGCGAAGGAAGTCAGGTCACCGAGTGTCAGAGAGTCAGAGAGGGAGAAAATATTGGGAGAGAAAAGGGTCTCACCAATATTTTAGTGTATCTTGAGAGAGAAAGATCGAGAGTTGTGAGTGAGAGAGATTGTTATTGTAATCTCTTCTGTTGTGAATCGCATCACACTCTGTGATAGTGATCAGGTTGTACTCCTCCTTTCTCATAGTGGATTGTGTTAGAAAGTGGCCCAAAATTACCCAGTCTCTTGATTCCACAATTATTTGTTTTCAAATTGTATTAGGATATTATTTAGGTTTCCTTATCATGTTGGGTTTCCTAATTGTACTAGATTCTAAATCTAATTGGAGCGGGAGTCAAGTTAGGGTTAGGGTTAGGGTTTTAGGTGTGTCCTCCCTATAAAAGGGAGTCTTCTCCATCTTTTGTAATCTTCCCAAAAATTCAGTAGTTTTCGTATTCCCATTGGTAAGAGTAATTGTGAGAGTTATTGTGGGTTGTTCTACTCTCTTGGTGTTGATATCGGGGTGAGATCGTTCGTTGTACTCTCTACCAATAGTGGATTCGTTTGTACTTGTGCCGCCCGTGGTTTTTTCCCCGATTTGGGTTTCCACGTTAAATTCTTGTCCTCTTTAATCTTGCATTTATTTTTCTCGATTTACTGTAGTCATCTTATTTTCGCTTCCGCAAATTAATTTGCTCGATATAACTCTAACAAGTGGTATCAGAGCCTTGGTTATAGGATGTCTACTGTCACTAAATTTGATATCGAGAAGTTTGATGGCAAGATCAACTTCAGTTTGTGGAGGATCAAGATGAGAGTTGTTCTTACGCAGAGTGGATTGAAGAAAGCACTCGGTACGAAGCCAGCCAATGTTGAAAAGGAGGAATGGGAGGAGCTTGATGATAGAGCTCTTACGGGAATTCAGTTATGCTTAGCAGATTCAGTTCTTCGTGAGGTGGTTCATTGTAAGTCTACTGCTGATCTTTGGCTAAAGTTAGAACAACTTTACATGACTAAGAGTCTTGTTAACCAAATTCGACTGAAGGAGCGTTTGTACACTATTCGCATGGCTGAAGGAACACCTATCCAAAACCATCTTAATGAGTTTAATTCGATTTTGATAGATTTGGAAAATTTGGAGGTGGAAATTGATGATCAGGATAAGGCCATTCTTTTGGTTATTTCCCTACCCCATTCGTATAGACAGTTCAAGGAAATTATGCTCTACAGTAATACTGAACATTTGAGTTATGAGGATATTAAGTCAAATTTACTGTCTAAAGAAAAATTTGATCTTGAAGTGTGTTTTGATGACAAAGTTGAAGGCTTGTCAGTTGTGGGGAGTAGGTCGAAATAGAAAGGCTCTAAGTCTAAATTTGAGGGTGACTGCTACTACTGTATGAAACCTGGACACAAAATTTCTGAATGTCGTAAGTTGAAATTGAGAAAGGAAAAAGAAGGTAAAGCTGCAATAGTGGAAGATGAGTTAGATGGTGATGTTTTTCTTGCTTCTCAAGAGAAGGGAAGTCTGTCTGAATGGGTCTTGGATTCTGGATCTAGTTATCATGTATATCTTAACAAAGATTTATTTTCTACATATGATCCTGTCGATTCTAGTGTTGTTAATTTGGCTAATAATGATAGCCAGTGTGAGATTGCTGGAATCGGTACAGTTCAGATCAAGACTCAGGATGGTGCTACACTAACAAAAGTACGACATGTCTCTAGTATGAAGCGTAATCTGATCTCTTTAAGTGTACTCGACTCCAAAGGGTTAAGGTACTCAGGTGAAGGTGGAGTTTTGAAAGTGTCCAAGGGTTCTGAAATTCTTTTAAAGGGTTTGAGGCGCAAAGGTCTATATATCCTGCAAGGTTCAGTAGTTTCAGGTAACTCTTTTGAAGATGATCTAACTGGGATGTTTAGTGTATGGTTGGTTCAGGTGAAGAAGAAAGGAATAGCTAAGTCTAAGAGGAGCTTGGACTTAGCGGGTAGTCTTTGAGTGCCCTTCTGGGCGTTGCCCTATGGGGCTCTACCCTTCGGGGTTTGGTGGCGGCGACAAGATTTGGAATAATTTTGGTCCAAGGTGGAGATTGTTAGAAAGTGGCCCAAAATTACCCAGTCTCTTGATTCCACAATTATTTGTTTTCTAATTGTATTAGGATATTATTAGGTTTCCTTATCATGTTAGGTTTCCTAATTGTATTAGATTCTAAATCTAATTGGAGTGACAGTCAAGTTAGGGCTAGGGTTTTAGGTGTGTCCTCCCTATAAAAGGGAGTCTTCTCCATCTTTTGTAATCATCCCAAAAATTCAGTAGTTTTCGTATTCCCATTGGTAAGAGTAATTGTGAGAGTTATTGTGGGTTGTTATACTCTCTTGGTGTTGATCTCGGGATGAGATCGTTCATTGTACTCTCTACCAATAGTGGATTCGTTTGTGCTTGTGCCGCCCGTGGTTTTTTCCCCGATTTGGGTTTCCACGTTAAATTCGTGTCCTCTTTAATCTTGCATTTATTTTTCTCGATTTATTGTAGTCATCTTATTTTCGCTTCCGCAAATTAATTTGCTCGATATAACTATAACAGATTGTTTTCTAGTTGTCGCCGTCTGTGGGTTTTTCTCCGAGTTCTTCAGTTTCCCACGTAAACCTGGTGTTTGTCTTATCGCTTATTTTTTTTATTCCTGAATTTTGTCGTAATCTTTGTCATCTCAATTTATTATTATTTTTGCTTCCGCTGTTACCTTGCTATTTTCTCTAACATGGTATGGTATGACAATATTCTGGAAAATGTTGTACGGTATGGTAAGATATGGTAAAAGTTGTGGTAAGAATGATTAATGTAATAAAAGAGGGGAGAGAATATGAAAAGTATAATAAAAGTGAGGAGAGAGAAAGTTATGATTGTTTTGGTAAAGTGTGGAATGGTATGGAAAGATTAGAGTGTTTGACAAAAAATGTTACTCAACTTTTCAAAATTGTAAAAAATGTCACTGATTTTTACAAATAGTCATTATTGTCACTCAACTTTCCAAAATATTAAAAAATGTCACTGAAACTTGTTATAACAGGTTGTGAACCGATTAAAAGATCGTTTGACAAAAATACCACTTAATATTCCAAAAAAGACAAAAATATCACTCAACTTTCTCAAAAAATAAAAAATATCACTCAACTTTCCCAAAAAATGAAAAATGCCACGTCCATCAAATAAAATAAAAATAAAGTCACTAGCTTTAATTTATTTATATTAATATATAAAATTATTCAATTTCAACTGAAGATTCACTAGAAAATAAAAATTTCGTTTATAAATTATGTAATTGTAAATTTTTTTTGCGATTAGGATTTTATATAGTAATGTTGAATTTTTTTATGTTTTCTCTATAAAATGATATTTTATTTTATATATATATTTGTTTGTATGTATATTTATAGTAAAATAACTATTTGTTGAACTAATAATTATTATAGTTACAACATATAGTTTTGATTTTATTCTCTCCCCTTAAAATCAAAACCATATATTGTAACCATAATAGTTATTAGTTCTACAAATGCTTAATTTACTATAAATATACATATATAGAACATATCCAGTTGGAAGAAAGTTAAGGTAGGAAGGTGAAAAAAGTGAATCTCAACAATTATATATATAATTTAACGTTAAAGTGATGTGTTACAAACTATAGTAAAGCAAAGGTGATAGAGAACAAGTCATACAGAGAATATTATTACAAATATTTTAAGAATAAACTGAGAAATGAAATAAAATAAAATTTTATAGAGAAAAAATAAAAAAGTCGACATTACTATATAAAAAATCCTAATCGTAAAAAAATAAACTTACAATTACATGATTTATAAACAAAATTTTTATTTTCTAGTGAATCTTCAATTGAAACTTCAATATTTTTATATATTAATTTAAATAAATGAAAGCTAGTGACCTTTTTTCTATTTTAATTGATGGTAGTGGCATTTTTTACTTTTTGGGAAAGTTGAGTGGCGTTTTTGACATTTTTGGAATGTTGAGTTGCATTTTTGTTCAGGTACTCGGAAAGATTCTGGTAAGTGCGGAAAAATATGGCAAATGCAGTGTGGAACCGCAAAAAAAGAACATGACGTATGTCTAAAAGTATTAGTCTTATGCTCATGTTTCCAATGAATTATTTTTATATCTATCTATTTTAAACTTACCCGCTTGCTTTTCGTCACCCCCCTTTTTACTATTGTCGCCCACCTTTCGCATAATATTTCCAACCCACGCCCTTGAACCTCATAACTTCACTCTCCACTATCTCTCTAGTTTATCTCTCTAGAAAACGCTCTCAACCATCGACCACCACAAACCACCCTCATACCGAGATTTAATCGACGAATTTGAGGTATGTTTCGAATTTGTATTTTGAATTTGAGGTTTTATATTTTGTAATTTTGAATTATGACCGAAAAAACGCAAAAAATAAAAAGAATCGACGCCGCCGCAAAATGCACGGCAAGTCGCCGCCGGTGCGGCGCCTAGATCCCGGCATGGCCGCCGTCGGCCGATCTGGTGTCGGCCCGCGGCTCGCGCGCTTTATGCCGTCCGACCTTTTTTATATTTTTTTTCATTTTTTTTAAATATTTATTTTATTAATATTAATTATTATTACTGTTATGTTTATTAATATTGTTATTGTTATGTTTATTAATTTTGTTATTGTTATTTTTTTAAATATTATTATTGATAATAATTGTTATTAATATTATTATTGTTAATAATTGTTATTAATATTATTATTGTTAAATAATAAATAAATATTAAATATTATATTTATTAAAGTTATTATTGTTATTATTAAATATGATAATTATTAATGTCGTTATTATTAATATTATTGTTAATCATGTGTTAATTTGATAATTATTAGTGATTAATTGTATAATTATTATTAATAATTATTGTGTTATGAAAATTAGATTAATATTAATATTGTTAATATTATTAATATTAATGTTAAGCATGTGTTAATATGATAATTAATAGTGATTAATATCAGTGATTAGTGATTCGTTGTTAATATTTGATGCGTTAATATTATTTAATGATTAAGCATGTGTTAATATTTGTGATTAATTGTGTTAGAAAAAAATTGTAATTGTGATGTAGGGTTAAGTTTAGGGCTTAGTGTATATTCCGAATAGTTTATATGTAGTTGTGTTAAAAGGATGTTGAGTTTGGATGATTTTGGTTGTTATTTGTAAGTAAGTTGCCGTATAAAGTTGGTATGGGTAATTTTTTCATAATCCAACATAATTGTCAACTTATGTACTCATAACTCCAAATGATGACATAATAGTTATGTCACAACCATTTAATAACTTAGGTACTCAACAACCAGTTGATACGTAAGTGAATAGGTTATTTTGTGATGGTAGGTTAGGATAATAATTATGTTAATGTATAGTTATAGTATGTTAGTTGTATACGTCAAAAAAAGAGGTTGAGTTTTGGGTCATGTTATTGTCCAAGGAGAGTGTGTGTATGGTTGATAATGTATGGTTGATAGTATGTTAGTGGTACAAATCGTGTTGGACTTTCGTGCATGTAAGATTCATAGGTCCATCAAAGCATTGAACGATGATGCAAATTCACTGCTTTGATGGACCTGTGAATCTTATATGCAAGAAAGCCCAACACGATTTGTATTAGACCCTTCACTACTAGATTCTCTTTCAGATCCGCCTTATCTTGTTGGCCACCAGGCTGCACAATAGAAATATTGCATTGTATTGAATCTGATACGCTTCTAACTCCCAGAGCACTGTAGACCTCGCGCAATTTCACTGCTAACAGTGCGTTAATTTTTGGGAACCAAACAATTAAACGAGAAGTCGGTACGGCTGATGAAAGTCTTTTTCAACCATAGATTAACAGTTAAACAACACACTCTCCTTGGACAATAACATGATCCTCTTGCCTCGTGACACGACTTAGTTAACCAACACACGTTAACCCATTTGCGCATATTCTTGCGACTTAAATGATTATTATGTTATGTATGTCTTCATTTTGCAGGTGATCTAAAATGGTAGGGAAGGGCAAGGGTCGAGGGTTTCTGGACCGGGCGAATCGACTTGTGAGTGGTTGGAGGGGGGTGAGTCTGGGACCCCAGACGCAATGCGATCGCAAATCGCCGTCTTGGTCGTCGTGGTACGGATGGAGGTGATGCGGCGGGGCCATCAGGGACACGGGAGTCAGGCAACGCGAGATTTCGTTGACCATCTCAACCAGGCCATGGATGAGTCTAGCGGCTCTACAACATCGGAGTCGGGGGACGATGAGACAGGGGAGCCCGAGATGCAGATGATCCCGACTTCATCGCCAATTTTATTTACCATCGCCGCCATTTACGTGCCATCAGGTTTCATGCCGATGAGGGATTCATCGGGGAAGTTTGCCCCAATTCGACAGGGCGTGGAAGCGGTTCGCTCATCGTGAAGCCGGGTCGAGAGCGATATCGTAAGAGGAAGCGGCGACAACTCCTGGAAGATTGGTGGTAACATGCCCGGGGGACCTGCAATTCCCTCATTAATACCGAGCTTTAGAGGTCACATTGCTCGGGAAATGTGGGAGGGTCGCGAGCGTTCGCCCCGTGTTGTCCTTGATTGCGTGACGAAGAAGAATGCGTTGAGGGAATTGTGGTCAATACACGACAAGATGGATCCCGCATGCCAGGCTGCACTGGGAAGGATCCAAATAACCAATTTGATGGAGTTGATGTACGACCACATCGACACGACGTTGATCTCGGCGTTCGTTGAGAGGTGGCAACCCGACACAAACACATTTCACCTTCCATTTGGTGAAATGACAATCATGTTGCATGATGTGCAACATATATTGGGTCTTGCAGTTGATGACTTGATGCCTGAAGGACTTCCTTGGGAAGTCGTTAACCAGTACGTGCCCGTGATTTTTGAAAAAGGAATGGCGGAGCTGAAGGCTGATAGCATTTATGATAAGGGTGGCATAGCTGACTCCCATTTGAGGTCGATTAGTTTATTGACCAGTTTTCCCGTTCCCCATAGGATACGGGCGTGGTTGTTGAGCATGCTGGGAAACACTATCCTCGTGGACAAATCGAGGGATAGAATTAGGCCGCATCCGTGGCCTTACACTGATGTTATCGTTGATCGCATTGCTTGGGGTACGGTGACCTTGGCATTCCTTCACCGCCAGTTAGGGATGGCGAGCAGGGCCGGGACAGCCAAGATGGCCGGGTGTTTGACCCTGTTGCAGGCCTGGATCTACGAGTACTTTCCTGATTTTAGGCCACACGCGGAGCAGCCGGTTAATGGGCCTCGGGCGAGCAGGTGGTCCCCCATCCGCCAGCTAAGTTCTGGACAGCGCCTACGACAGTTGCGGGCCTCCTTGAATGCGTTGACGCCGGATCGTGTGAGTTGGGCCCCGTACGGTCCTGCCCCATACAAGTCATGCAGCGGCGGGGCGTTGTCTGATGGCGGCGATTCGTGCATACGACATCACCGAGCCGTACATGCTCGATCGCGTCGTCCGGCGATTAGGGCACCTCTGACATATCCATGGAGATTGTCGATGTACCAAAGAGCGAGCGGCCGTGAAGGGTCCTACAAATTGGAATTTGTGGATGCTAACGCCACGATCAAGGGGTTTCCCATATACAACAAAATGTCAGTGCGTGATGTGCCCCGCACGAAACAAGTGTCGTGGGAATCGGATGTCGCTTACAACGACCGGTATGCGGCACATTCACACAAGTTTTTGAATAACAACGCCTCCGCAAGCCAATCGACAGTCGAGGACCTTCCGACACACGAACAGGTACACTTAAACCCTCATCATAATTAAATATTTTGTGTTTTATTTTTTGTTTTATTTTTGATTGGTCTGACTGCATTATTTTGTATTTTATTTTTATTAAAGTGGGCCTATACATGGGCATCATTAGTTCAGCGAGGGAGGCATCAGTTCCAAGCGGACGATGAGACAGCGACAATTAATCATGCGTGGTACGATGAGATGGTCGAGTTGCGCGGGCGTTGGTGCCATCAGATGCATATCGAGGTCCCCGAGGCGGAAGATGATGCGGAGGAGGAGTAGATTGTGTTTTTCAATTTCGTTGTTTTTATTGTACCCTAAACTAAGTGTTAATTTGTGTTGAACTAATTAACTGATTCTGCGTTGTGTTAATGGTTTGTGTTAATTTGTGTTAATTTATGTTATGTTTGCCGATAACGTTCCAATTAACTGCATCATTTTCAATATAAATATAATTAGCAATTCATATATACACAAGGGTACAACTACAACCATCATTGGCGTTGAGCGGCCCTAATAGCCTGCCATCTATCAATACGAGCCTGGAAAGGCTCATCCCAACCTTGAACAGTTATGTCTCTAGCTGCTCGCCATCCAATATGAATCGGCGGTAGAGGGCAGTCATCCCGTAAATGGATAAGCATGAAGTGGTTGTTGTATCGCACAATTCCCTGAACTTTCGCAGGTGCCGTACGTCTAGGCCCTCCTCTTATGGGTAATATTGATATGCATAGTTCAGCTGTCTGCGATCGTGGACCAGGAGGTGTTGACAAGAAGATCCACATCATATTCGTCAATGTCGCAGCTGGAAATAAGTCATTTGGAGCCGACATCCAATGTTCGTACGGGGCTGGCCCAGCCAAGTGGCCGTGAATCCTTGCGTAGGTCTCAAGGAACATCTCCTTGCTGTTAGAAATCGCAGTAACATATGCATTTTCACTCGCCTGCAACTCAGTGCTCATTGAGAACCTAGCGATTGACCACTTTTCCTCATCCCCGTAACCTGCCTCGGCTACGCATCTGAACCCACAGTTGCCATCAGCTTCCACATCCGTTCATCCAACGACGTATGGCAGAATGAAATGTGGCAAAGCGTCCTCGAACAGGAACGGATCTTGACGCATCCGGTTGATACCTGCGAATCATATTATCTTAAGTTATAAACAACAATATATAGTCATTATGAAAACCAAACAAGTGCTATAAAGATTAATATATGCAAACCTGTTGACCCCATCCCAACTGATGAAGAACTGGTTCCCTTTTTCCTTGACGAGTTCGTCGTAGTCTTGCTACCCCATCCCGATGATCGTCCGTACTCAAACACACTGGGATTGCGTCGCATTGATTTTGAAGTCTTCGGTCTGCCGGGGCGTGGGGGGCTTGTCTGCGGATCAGGAATATACTCACTGTCGGGATTCAACTTTCCATTGAGGACACTGTTTACGTGTCGTACAACTGCTGGGTCACTCTCCGAACTCAGTTAGCCGATTCCTCAAATTGTTCTAAGTCCATGCACGATGGAACATCATTTGAGCATGCGATTTCACCATCGCCAATCACATCGATTGTCTCCAAAACATATTTATCCGTGTCGAATTGGCTCTCGGATCGTAAACTTCCATCATAGAACACGCGCACGGGAGGAGGTGGGTTCTCGACACCAGGTGATCGCATAAGTAGCATCATTTTCATACCTCATCGCCAGCATCTTATTGAGCTCATACGACAAAAGGTCCAATGCGTGATGAGATACTCTTCCGAGCAAATTCTTAAAGAAATGAGATGGACCTAATTGCCTGTGCGTGCTCCTTGACAGTTCAAGCTCCCTCTTAATCTCCGTATGTTGATTCTCCAAGTGATGGTGAATCTTCGCAAACACACGATCGAAGGCGCCTCTGGAACTGCCGATATAATACTTTAGTGATGAATGCTGGCTCTCAACTCTTGAAGTGGCTGTGTTCCCCATATGAGGTATATTATCGGTCCAAGCACAAACAAATTTTTCTTTATGACTCAGCCACGTCCCCGTAAGATAATCAACTATAGGTTTGTTTTGCCCGATCCACGCGTTAACAACCTCTTTCCACTTGACCTTGAAATCTCCAACAGTCTTTGCATGTACAATGCCGTTCCAGAAATGATGTCTGAAATGAAGGTCGAGTCCGAGCTTCTTGCCCCCAGTAAGGACGTTTACTTTGTTCTCCACATCATTCGCAATATGCCACACGCACAAAAGTTGGTGCACATTTGGGTAAACCCCGCAATGATTTCAACAAAGCATCCTGCTTGTCCGTCACAAACACGGATGGAATTACATCGGTACCCAACAATTCATGCACCCTCCACATTAGCCACTCATATGATTCCATCTTCTCGTCCCGCATGAACGAGTAAGCAATCTGGAAGTTGCGGTTTGTCAGTGTCATGCCTACGAGCTCACATAAAGGTCACTTTGCCTTGTTTGTCTTGTACGTTGTGTCAATGAGAATGACATTTGAGTATGTACGTAGCAACTTCAACGAGTAAGGATGACATAAAAAAACCTGACGAAGCTCGCCATCGTCATCATAATCGACAAAAGAGACGTACCCGCCGAGTTTCGCCATGCGCAAGCATTGTCCCGCAGCCGTCCTACCATCCAATTCCTCAGTGCGCATCTTTGCCCGCTCGTTGTATACTTGCTTCACGTTTTTCGTAGAGGCGGGGAACCTAATCTTCAACGACGTTTGTATCGTCGCCAGTGTGCACCCCGTGTTGGTCATATCCCGGACATGTTCTTTCATTTCAGAGGTTAATGGATGTCCGTGACGATGCCCTTCCTCGTACACGATGAAGGCATGATTGTGCTTCCCCCGGTCACCGTCGCACACGAACTCGCCATTCCGTTTCGTTGCGAGTCCACGCAACAATGGCGAATTTACATTGGCACGCCTTCGTTGACGTACTCCGACGAGCAGCATCATCTAGATCGTTCAATTTGCCACGATACTTTCCGTACCTCCAACACTTCAAATAACACCTTAACGGACTATCCGCATCTTTTCTCTTGTACGAAGCCCGTACAAACCTAAAACCGATTGCCGCAGCTACTCCATTGGCCCATTCTTGCAATGCTTCAATACTCTCGAAAACATTTTGCGTTACAAAATGGGAGGAGTAATCAACGCCGTCCCCGCCAAAGTCCTCCAAAAAAACCTTCAAACAATAAAATTAATTATTAATATACTAATAATAACTGTGATACTAATTCGTAATAATAATGTTAGTAGCTTCAACATTAATAATTAACATACAATTCTAATATTAATTATCATAATAATAATATTATAAAAAAAATTGTAACATAATTAACATAATAATAACAATTAACAACATTATTTACCATAATAATATTATTTTAAATAAATAAATAATAATTTTAACAACAATTACTAATATTATTAATAACAACACTTATAAACAACACTTATAAACAACTTGTAATAATAATATTAATTAACATAATTTTAACATAATTAACATAATAATTATAATTAACAACATTAATTATATTTATAAAAAACTTATTTTAATAATAATATTAACAATAATAATTAGCATAATTAACATACTATAATAATAATAACAACACTTCTAAACAACTTATTTATAATAATATGTTTTGATAAAATTTTAACATAATTAACATAACAATTATAATTAATGACATTGATTACCTTAATAATATTAACATAAATAAATAAATATTATTTTTTACATAAACAATAATATTAACATTTTATAAAAAAATTTAAAAAAAAATTAAAATCAAAAATTTTCCGGAAAAAGCGCTCTGCGCCGGATCCGCGCCGTGCGGCGAAACTTGCGGCACAGCCTGCCGCCTTACGCTTTTCCGAAAATTTTTGGTTTTAATTTTTTTTTAAAATTTAAATTTACAAACTAACTTCTTGTTCTTCACTTGAATTACCACCTTCTATTGACATTTTAGGTTAAATTTCAATAACAAATCAAAATTTTAGAGAGAGAATTTGAGAGGAGAGTGAGAGGAGAGTGGGTTAGAGAGAAGTGAGTTGAAATATATTAGGGGCAAAAACGTCTTTTGGGGGGGCGACATTAGTAAAAAGGGGGGCGGCGTTAAGCAATACCCTAAACTTATTCTCAAATTTCAAATTTCAAATAGTTTTTCTCCTTTAATCAGTTAAAGTTTCTTACTATAACACCTCAAATATATGGTTGAAGTGTTGCTTAAAGATATTGAAATGACTAAGGAGCACCTTTCTTTTTGGAACCACATCTGTTGAAAAGTCTCCAGTTAAGTGTGCTAAGGGGTGGGTGTAATCTCATGATGGGTGATCTCCTAGGAGGTTTTTCCCGGCAGCGTATGAACGAGGACAAAACACATTGGAAGGATTCGTACTAATTTGTGGGGCTAGTTGTCGACTCTTGAAGTAATTGTCAGTAATAAGAGTGGTCCCGATGCATTACACATACATTAAAAAATATACATAGGGATGACAATGAGTCGAGTTCAGGGTGGGTAGAGTCACCCTTACCCATACCCATTTCGAAAATCATTACCATTACCCTTGTCCACATTTAGCGGCTACCAAATATGAGTGTCCTTGCCCTTACCCTTACCATCGGGTATTGCGGGTATTATTCTGTTTTAATCGGAAATTATATTATATAAGTCATTTTGTACCCATATGGGCAATTTAACGGGTCTTGTTTAGGTATTTTAGTTATTGTTTCGGGCAATGTTGTTTGGGTAGCAGCAAGCTGTTTTGGGCAGCAGTAGGGATGACAACTAACAAACTGGCAGACTGATATGTCGCAAGTACACGGGGTGTAGATGTAGAATGTATCAAGGTCGATCCCGCAGGGACTTGCTCAACAACACGCCAAACTAGCCCTCTAGTCGATTGATAAGTCGATCGGGTTTTGAGATGGGTTTTTTTTTTCTAACAAACTACTTCTAACTATGAAAGTAATAATTTTAAGAATGAACTCAAAAAATGAAACCGTTCAGGAGACAAACCAAATTTGCTAACGAAACAAACAAGCAGATTGAACATGTATTTCACCAATTTGGACAACTTTTAGGGTCGATATTCACATAAATTCTTTCGCAACGGTCTTTCGGAAATGAAGCGAATTGCCTAGAAAAGTCAATCACCTACTTTCGTGGTTATTTCAACTTTGACTAGGTTAATGATCAAATTATCAAATGATCCTTAACCAAAAGTCTCTATGTCCAGTTCATTTTATAGTTAGTTCAACCTAAGCTTTCCAGTAGGGCTGGAAAAAAAAATCCGGAACCGGCACACCGAACGAACCAGAAACGGGCAACATCGAACCGGCTTAAAATTCCGGTGCACCACATTGGAAAAACCGTATGCTAAACGGGGCGGTTCCGGTTTGGGATATTCAAACCGACGGGGAACCGGCACCGAACCGTTAATATAAATAAATACATATATATATAAATTTTGGTTAAAAAAAATTCCACTCAGAAATTAATACAGAAACAATGTAAATTAACTTGTTAAAAAAAACTGTGTAAATTCTACCCAGAAATTAATACTAAACCATTAATATAAATAAATAGATAAATAAATAAATAAATAAATATATTGATTGAGTAGAGATTTTTTTATGTTGACAGAAATTATGTGGTTCCTGTTCACCGGTGAAACCGCACCATTAAATTCGATGCACCGGTTTTTAAAAACCGGGTGATTTGGTTATGGTTAAAGGTTTTAGCACACCGTTTCGTCCGGTGCACCGCTTCGAGACACCGAAACCGCACCGCACCGCACCTCACCGTTTCCACCCCTATTTTCCAGTTCTCAAATTTCTCCTTTCGGTGCTTCATTCAAGAATTTAATTACAACCATGCTAATGATGATCATTCAAAAGGCAATGACATACATACTTATAGGTTGAATAAAAATGCATCTAAATTAGATTCAAAACATGTTCAATCTAACAATATTAAATCCATCAAAACAACTAGGGTTTATCCCCCCAACAAAAAAGGAAAACTACTCACTAATATTTACCAAAATTTACCAAAAGTTTCCGAAAATTACCAAACTTACTTAAATTTGCCAAAAATACAACAGTATACATTTGGGTAATTATTTATTTATTATTTACTTATTATTCGGTCTCATTCCGAGCCGAATTTTTATCACTTATAGGCTATATTTGCTTGTTTTAGCCCTAGTTTATATATTAGATATGATGAATTCGTGTTTTGTAGGAAAATAAAGAGTTAGAAGGAAATTGAACTTAATTGAGGCTTTTTAAGGGATCCCGAGCGATTTCCCGAGCCGACCCGAGTCAAACCGGGCCAAGAACCGAGGCGAGGCCAACTCGGGAAACCATTGTCAAGTTTTGGCGCAAAACAGGGGAAAGAGGGCAGACAGCTGCCACGCCCGTGACTCAGTGGTCGCGCCCGCGCCCAGCTTCTGGGGCATCAAAGACATCGGCCAAGGCTTGCGGACAGAGCAGAGTAGCGCTCGCGAGTGACACTGTCGCGCCCACGAAGGAAGGTGGTAACGCCCACGACCATGAGTTTCATGCTCGCGACCACTGTTGAACAAGCGACGGATGGAATGGCCAGGGAGGAGTCGCGCCCGCGACCTGTCCAGTTCTGCGGAATCAAAACGCGTGTGCTGCAGGATTATTTCTAGGATTTATGGCCCAAAATTGATTGAAGGAACGAGAAGGACGCCACCAACGTCATATTAACGCTACCAATGCCTACTTGCAAGGAGACACTAGCAGGGGGTCCAAGATGCAACCAGGGAGTCCAAAGCGCTAATAGCGCCTAGTTACGGAGACGTCGACCAAGACGCTGCCTCCCTTTGTCCAACCGCTACCAGCGACATCAGCAGTAGGCCCTTGGTGGGAGACGCTGCCAGCGTCTGTTAGGTGCTACCAGCGCCTCTCCTGTAGGCTGATCAGCGGCGGCGCTTCTTTTGTTTATTTCTAGGTTTTTGTAATATTTAACCTAGTTTCTTTTATCCTTCTTTCTATTATAAATATAGGTTGTTATCAACCTATATACCTACGGCATACGACAAACACACACACAGAGCATTCTTCACCTCTACCCATCCCTAGGTTGTGAGAGTCCCTTTTAGAGAGTTATTTTGTCTTCATTATATTCCCGTTGTGCTATTAACCGCTTGAGATATTGTCGTCGATCTCGCTGCGTTATATAGCCCCTTGGGATCTCTCTTGTAATCTCTCCCCTTATACTAGTGGATTATTGCTCCGTTGTCGTTTGTTGTTTTTTTCCCGATTTGGGTTTCCACGTAAATGGTGTGTCTTTGTACTCTCTAACCTTTTAATTACTGATCTTGTTATATTTCTTCTCAATTTATACATCCTGATAATTTTATCTTGCGCTGCAAATACTAGGCTATCTTTTACCTGATCCTAACGATTGGTATCAGAGCCTCACAAGGGTATCTGAGCGAGTTCTAACACACTATAACATTAACTCCACCAAAATTCTAGCCAACCCTACCGTAGTAACAACTTTGTTAAAAATCCTAACAAACACAAGTATGAGTAAAAGTTTACCATCGATTTGCCTTGCTGATATCATGATTAACACAAATAAAAATGCATTTTCATAATTATATCAATTGTAATTATACAAATAAAACTGTGTTTCCATAATTATAGTCCAAAACTAAAAATATATATGCATTACTATAATTGTAATGTCTAATAAACTTACATACCATGAATTAGAATATGGTATGTACGTTTATCAGGGTTTTTTGCTTTTTGGACCCTGTATTTTGGGGGTATTTACAATCTGGACCCTCATGTTTCAAAGTTTACAATTTGGACCTTATATTTTGTTTCCGGCAACAATTTGGACATAATTAGAGGGGTCCGGCCAAAAGAGGCCCTTATTGTAGTTTGACTGATTTTTCCTTCCAAAGTTGCCCTTTAATTATTTCTAAACTTCCAAATTTACCTCTCATTTATTCGGTTTTCTGGGCGTTTGAAGTTGAATAGTCACTAAGGGTGGGATGTGCGTATGGGCTGTGAAATTGAAGTCTTCAGTCTAGTCAATTTCAAAAGGAAATTCAAAATAAATGAATAAATGAAATAAGGGTAAATCGGTCAGTTTATGCAAGATTTTGGTGTTCACCGGAGTCAAACTTAACTTTGGGCTAAATTTTTTGGGTCCATATTGTATAGGGTCCAAATTGTAAATTTTGAAACATGGGGGTCCAGATTGTAAATACCCCCAAAATACAGGGTCCAAAAAGCAAAAAACCCACGTTTATCACTTAAACTCTTGAACTGCATATGTTCTTAATTTTATGTATTTTTATTGCAAAAATCAACTAATAGGTTCTTATATTTTGATGTAATTATTATAAGGGCCCTATATTTCGACAAATTATTATGAGGTGACATTATCTTTATTGTAATTATTTATTGGGGACATTCCGACCAATTTTTCGTTCTAAAAATGTGCGAAACAATGATTAAATATTTAAGGTTGTTTTAATTGAATTCAACTATCATTTTAGGCCTTAATATTTAGGGTTGGTCAAAGATACATAACCCTAATAAACAATAAATACTGCAATTAATGCTTTGTTCGCCGGAAAATAGATCAAAATGTCCCTCATAAATAATTACAACAAAGATAATGTTACCCTACAATTATTTATCAAAATATAAGGCCCTTAAAATAATTACATCAAAGTATAAAGACTCTTTAGTCATTTTTTATTTTTGTTGGAACAACTTTTTGTATCTTTCATTTAATTATATTATATATGTTGTGGCCTTTTTAATTTATATATAAATTAATAATTTTGGTTAATTTTTGGTAAAAATAATACTTATTTATCATACACCATGTATCGCATGGGTTTAAGACTAGTTAATTGATAAAATTTAAAAGTATTGGAAAAGTTTTCAAAAATAACAATTTAAAATATTTAAAATATATGTTTCAATCGTTAGCTAGAGTATCTTTTAGTGGATAACTCAATATAATGTAGTAAAAAATCATTGTATACAAAATTGTAAATTTCCAGTAAATACAAACATTAAGTTATTTAATTAGATATAACAATATGTATTGTTAAAATAAATTAATTAACAAATGAATTTATTATTTGCTTGGAATAAAGTGCTAATATTATATTTTCAAACAATGGAAATTTTTTTTTACCTATAATGAGTAAACAATAGGTATTTGTATATATTGTATTTTGAATAAGTTGTTACCTATTAAGGAAGAATAATTACAAATCGTATTAAATTTAGAATTTAAAATTAATTTTCAAATAAAATAAATATAAAAGTAAATTATGTAAAGTAAATGCATATATAAGGCCAGTTTCATATATATATTGTAACGTCCCGGAAATTCAATTATAAAAAGTCACAGTCAAACTAACGTTAACAGACAAAACTTAGCGGAAAACTTCAAATTTAGTTTGGGCGTCACTGCCGTATCCCCGAAGAAATACAAGGCGAGAAAGGAAAACACAACTGTCTGCTAACGGTAACTACTAACAACTCAAAACAAAACTTTAAGATTTCATAACGAAAACAATATAAAAAGATTCAAGGACTTCTAGACTTGTCGTCCTCACTTCTAATTCCCGTCCCCAGCATTTAGATCTTCACCTGAAAACAAAACATTTCAAAAATGAGGGGGAAATCTCAATAATGTCTACCCCTAACGTTTAAAACAGTTTAAGTTCATTTCAATTCATTTTGGGGAGAGGAATCGAATCAAACTTTTTACAAACCTTTAATCCCATACTGTTTCCTCAACCCATCCAATCCATATTTTAATTTGCGGGCGGGATACCAAATCCCTTAAAGTAACATCGCCTACCAAAGGCATCAAGAATATCGCCTACCAAAGGCATAAATAATATCGCCACTAAAGGCATCAAAACATCGCCTACCAAAGGCATCAAGAACATTGCCCACCAAAGGCATAAATAATATCGCCTACCAAAAGCATCAAAATACTATCCTATATCAGGGAAGGAAGCCCTGATCTCCTGGTCCATAACCCTGCAGATTGTTACACCTGCACAACAGGTTATCCCCCGAAACCCGCTTAACGTTTCCACTTGATTTATTTAAACAATTTTCAAACTCAACTCACGACTCTCAAGTCAAACCATCCCAAGTTATCAAAACCATTAACAAAACTTCGAATAAAAGACCATCCAATTTCTCAACTCAAATAAACCAAGATCACAATCGAATCAAAAAGATTATCAAAACAGATGGTCGTATTTCCACAAAAGTCCCCTTTCGGGATGCAATTTTCAAAATAAAACATCAAAACACATTTAAAGAGCATCCCGATGGAAATTAGAGCATATACAATTACCTGAATAACGTCACAGTACAGCAATAAGGAGAACACACTTGAGCTCACTATCGTCACGCACTAACTCGGGCCTAGAATAAGAATAATTATTTAATCAAAACGCGTTCTAACGAAGTTAGTATTAACTATCAACTACCTAGCCCATCCCCTAGGAACACTTAGGTTCCTATCATTTATGATTTACACTTAACACACTCAAGGAATTATATAACAAGTTCACACATAAAATTTACTCAACAATTTTCATAAATAAAGGCAAGCAGCGGACAGATTGTAACGTTCCCATAAAACGGGTCACAACTCGAATTCCCGATATCCTATGGGTCTGGTTATGGACTTTTTGGAAACCTCGGGATGTCTACTAAAACTTCTATGTTGATGACCAAGCCCATATCGGTCCCGAAGGACTCTAAAAACATCCATCTTTCCAATTGGTCCAGATCTGACAGGTTCTGGTAAAAAGATTATAACTCGGGTTATACAAATCAAACGTTCGATCCGTAAAATTCCTATGGTTCCTAACATCTAAGGGAACCTCCAGTTAAAAGGGTTCTATCAAAGAGTAACTATACCAATCGTGGCAACCCAATATTTGGACACTAACAAAACTATCCCGTTACCGGTTCTTAATAAATTTGTAAGTTCGGTTCTAACTTTTACCAATTGATCTCCGGGTTCTAATTTGGGCTCAAAATAGTAACTAGGGTCTAAGGTATAAAGTCCAACTTAACTTAGGTCCAACAATTAAACTTTTAACAATAACCCAATTTAGAAAACATGGAAACACTTTACTAATTTTAATCAATCCTAAAATCAAACAAGAAATATAATACTTAAACATGAATTATTTACAAGGTTATAACAGTAAAGCAAGAATTTCAAGGAACAATAAAAGGTGGTTAAACATGTGGTTTCTTTAATCAAGATTCAAGGAGGTCTTTAGGAAATATAACATAAAGTATAATATGACAAGTAACTACTAATCAAGAAAACCCAACAACCAATTCTTTTACTAACTAAATCAAGAATTCAAGATTTTATTAACAAGAATTACTTGAAGTTAACTAAGTTATTAAACAAACTCAACAATTTATTCTTAAAGAACAATAACGATTTATTACGTAAATTATTCAAGAATTAACCTAGGTAAATAAATTCTCAAAATTCGTGCATACAATATTGTGGTGGTCTAACATAACATAAAAAGAATATAAAGAAATTTAAAGAACCACTTTAAAACCTAATAACCAATTATTACAACCCTAATACTAACAATTACACATATTAGATAACAATTACACATAATTACAATTAAGAACAAGATTACATATAATTTTTCTAATTACAAAACTAGTCATAAATAAATAATACAATCCAATAATTAATAAAACAATTGAATTTTGAAATTAAAAACAGAAAAGAAAAAGGAAAAAGAAAAGGAAAATATCAAAAATATATCAATCAGTTAGGGTTTAGGGTTAGGGTTTACGTTTAGGGTTTAGGGTGGCGGCAGCGGCATGTGCAAGGCGGTGGCGTTGGTGTCGCCGAGCGGGCGCGTCGGTCGGCGGAGGTGGTCGCAAGGGTTGTCGTCGGCGTTGAGTTCGAATAGCGGCGGCACGGCGAACCGACCGTCTTCCAAGCTATTGCGGCCGATGCAGGCGGTGGTGGCGGCTTCGACGGCGGTTGCGGTGGTGTCGACTGGTGCCTGCGACGGCACGGAGAATAAGAGCGGCGGTTGCAGTGGTGGTGGCGCGGCTGGGGCGGTCGAACAGAGGGAAAGAGAAAGAGGGCTCGAGAGAGAGAGAAGGAGAAAAGAACAGTGATGGTTGCGGTTGTCGGTGCTCCGGCCGGCGGCTGTGGCGGCGGTGGCGTCCGGCTGGGACGGCAGAGAGAGAGAGGGGGGGAGAGGAGAGGAGAGTGATGGCTAGGGTTAGGGTTTTGATTGTTATTAGGGTGTGAGGGAGAGAAAAGAGGTTTTTATACTACCCATTTAATAGGCCCAAATAACACTCCTAACCCAACCCAACTAAAACAATTAAAAACCTGATTTTTCTAAAAAAAAAAGCTAATAATACTAATAATAGTGATAATAATACTAATACTAATACTAATATTAATAGTAATCACATAGCCATTTATATTCACATAATTAATCGTATAACACAGTAATATTAATAATAATGTTTAAACAAAGTAAAACTAATAATACTAAACCCTTGAAATTACCGATATACCCTTGTTACTCTCTCACGATCCTACGAGCTCAAGTGTTAGAAAAATAAATACAAACGAATAATAATAAATCACGAAGTCAAACCTAATTTACTAACGACGTCACGGACAACATCTTTGGATTTTTCGGGGTTTTACATCATTACCTCCTTAAAAGAAGTTTCGTCCTCGAAACTTAAACTTAAGCCTAACGGTCCGGTAACAATCCTAACGGTTGCGTTCTCCCTAAAACTCGAGGTTTTACATCATTACCTCCTTAAAAGAAGTTTCGTCCTCGTAACTTGACGTACCTTTAAGAGTGAAACAGGTGAGGGTATTTCGTTCTCATCTCTTCTTCTGTTTCCCAGGTTGCTTCCGTTGTGGCATGATTTGCCCATCGCACTTTCACCAAGGGAACCACTTTCCTTCGAAGTTGTTTTTCCCTACGATCCAAAATTTCCAGCGGCTGCTCTTCATAGCTCAGATCCCTTGTAGCTGAAGCGGCTCAGGATCAATCACATGAGTTGGGTCTGGAACGTATTTCTTGAGTTGTGACACATGGAAGACATTGTGCACTCTAGGGAGTTCTCCTGGCAGTTGCAACTTGTAGGCAACCTCTCCGATGCGTTCCAAGATTGGATATGGCCCGATAAACCTTGGTGTCAACTTCCCCGACTGGCCGAATCTCATAACTCCCTTCGTAGGTGAAACCCGTAAAAACACATACTCTCCTACTTCGAACTCCAAAGGTCTCCTCCTCCTATCAGCATAGCTCTTTTGTCGACTTTGTGCTGCCTTCATTTTATCTTGAATGATTCGAACCTTCTGAGTAGTGGCTTGTATTAGGTCTGGTCCTATCGTTAGAGCTTCATCGATGTCCTGCCAACATAGGGGAGTTCTACATCTCCTTCCATACAAAGCTTCGAAGGGTGACATCCCTATACTAGCATGGTAACTGTTGTTGTAGGAGAACTCAATGAGAATCAACTCGTCATCCCACGAGTCCTTGAAATCCAATGCGCATGCTCATAACATATCTTCGAGGGTTTGGATGGTCCTCTCTGCGCCCATCCGTATTGGGTGAAATGCAGATCGAACTTGAGCTTTGTACCAAACGCCTCTTGTAACTTTTTCCAAAACGGTGGAATCGGTGTCTGCTCGAGACTATAGAACTGGGTACTCCATGCAACCTTACAATCTCCCTTACATAGGCTTGAGCTAGCTGATCTAGGGACCAGTTGTTGGCGATGGCTAGGAAATGAGCTGACTTGGTCAAACGATCTACAATCACCCATATTGCATTGTGTTTCCGGCTGGTCCTTGGTAGACCTATCACAAAATCCATTGATATCGAATCTCATTTCCACTCAGGGACGTCTAACGGTTGCAGAAGTCCGGCTGGTCGTTGATGCTCTGCCTTGACTCGCTGGCATGTAAGGCACTTTGCCACAAAGTCTGTCACTTCTTGTTTCATATTACTCCACCAGAACATCTGTTTCAGGTCTTTGTACAGCTTATTTCCTCCTGGATGCACTGAATATAGCGTATTGTACCCCTCTTCTAAGATCTTTCTTTTCAGCTCCTCCATATTAGGTATGCAGATGCGATTATGGAATCGTAACGTACCATCTTCATGGATCTCAAAACCAGGGGCTTTCCCCTGCAAAACTTCCTCACGTATCTTGGCAAGCTGTAAGTCCAGCTCTTGAGTCCTCTTGATCTCTTCCATTAGAGTAGGTTGCAATTCCATGGTATTTAACACAGCTTTCTTCCCAGGTGTTACCACATTAATCTCCAATCTCCTAAAATCCTCGCACAACTCGTGCGGTATCATCATCAAGTGGTTTACAGCAGGATACGGTCTTCTACTCATGGCATCAGCCACTACATTTGCCTTTCCGGGATGATATTGGAAATTCACATCATAGTCCTTCAGAAATTCCAGCCATCGAGTCTGCCTAAGGTTTAGCTCTTTCTGGGTGAAAAGGTATTTCAAACTCTGATGGTCAGTGAACACCTCGCAATGTACTCCATAAAGGTAGTGCCTCCAAATCTTAAGTGCAAAAACCACTGCTACCAACTCCAGGTCATGAGTGGGGTAGTTCTTCTCATGTGCCTTCAGTTGTCTGGATGCATACGCAATCACTTTCCCATCCTGCATGAGTACACAACCCAATCCTCCATGCGATGCGTCACTGTAGATGACAAAACCCTCGTTCCCTTGAGGTAAAGCGAGAATAGGGGTTGAGGTAAGCCTCTTCTTCAACTCCTGGAATGCTTGCTCACATTTTTCCGACCATGCGAACTTTATTGACTTCCGAGTCAGATTGGTCAACGGGGTGACGATTTTCGAGAAATCTTGCACGAACTTCCTATAATACCCTGCCAAGCCCAGAAAACTCTTAACCTCCATGGCATTCTTCGGTGTCGGCCACTTGGTGATGGCCTCCACCTTTTGGGGGTCTACTGCCACTCCTTCCTTGGATACCACATGTCCTAAGAATGCTACTTGTTCTAACCAAAACTCACACTTCTTAAGCTTCGCATAAAGCTCGTTGCTCCGTAGAGTCGTCAATACTTCTCTCAGATGATTCGCATGCTCCTCTCGTGTTCCTGAATATACCAATATGTCGTCGATGAACACCACTACAAACTTATCCAGGAACGGCTTGAACACTCTGTTCATCAAATCCATGAAGGCGGCTGGGGCATTTGTAAGCCCAAAAGGCATTACCACGAACTCATAATGGCCATACCGAGTTCGGAATGCGGTTTTAGAGATATCTTCTTCGCGAATTCTTAACTGGTGATAACCCGACCTCAGGTCTATCTTAGAAAACGTTGTTGCTCCTCGCAACTGGTCGAAAAGATCATCAATACGAGGTAGAGGGTAACGATTCTTGACGGTAATCTTGTTCAACTCCCGATAATCGATGCACAACCTCATGCTATCATCCTTCTTCTTCACGAACAGTACAGGTGCTCCCCATGGTGACGTGCTGGGTTGTATATATCCCTTTTCTAGCAGCTCGTCCAGCTGAGTCTTCAACTCCTTAAGCTCTGCGGGCGCCATGCGATATGGGGCTTTTGAAACAGGTGCGGCCCCGGGCTCCAAATCGATGCAGAAATCTACCTCCCTGATTGGTGGGAAGCCCGGGATCTCCTCCGGAAATACATCAGAATACTCCCGCACTACCGGGATATCCTCAATCGTAAGCTCCTCCGCCTTGGTGTCGATTACGTTGCATAGAAACCCTTCACAACCTTGACCCAACAACTTCTAAGCCTTGAGGGCAGAGATGATCCGCACACTCTGAAGATGCCTATCACTCCAATGCACTACCTTCTTTCCGTTCGGTCCCATTAAGGTCACCTTTTTCTTATAACAATCTATTTGGGCTCTATATTTTGCTAACCAGTCCATCCCCAAAATAACGTCGAACTCCATTAGGTCAAACATATAAAGGTGGGCCTCAAACTCCTGTCCTGCTATCACTATAGGACATCCACCATATATCTCTCCACAACTAATGGTATCCCCGGTGGGTAGGGCTACCGACATAGGCTTACTATTCTCCGAGGGTTTCATCTTAGCCTTCTCTACTATAGCTCGTCCAACAAAAGAATGACTAGCACCAGAATCAAATAAAACAGAGACATTGTAGAGGTGGAGAGAGAAGGTACCCGTCACAACATCTGCTTCATTCTCAGCCTCTTCTTTCCTCATTACATATACTCGTCCTCCTGCGTTGCGCGACGGTTGTTGTTGCGGACGAGGCGGGTTTGCTGGCCTCCCTTGGTTATTCTGATTTCCACCAGATCCACCTTGGTTTTGCTGTTGTGGCCTTTGGTTCCCATTATAGCCTCCCCGATTTTGATATGTTGTCTGCGGGGCTCTCCAATTCCCGTTATTCCCATTGTTTCCATTACTTCCGTTGCTTCCATTGTTCCCTCCGCCCCAATTCTTTGGCACCGACGCACTGATGTTGGAAACTCCCGCAGTTGAAACATCCTCCTCGCACGTTCCTTGCTCTACAATCCCGTGGATAATGGTCTGGTCGACCACAAACCTTGCAGATTGGAATATTCGATGGCCTACGCCCCGAAGACTGGTTTCCCTGCCAGTTGTTAGAGCGGAACCTCTTCTCCTGATAATGTTGAGGTGGGTTAAAACGGTGTGGCTCTTTCCTCTTTTGCCCTTATATGCCTAACTGTCATTCCATGTCATGCATCACCCTTTCTACAGTGAGGGCAACGTTCAGCATGTTCTGGTAAGACGTGAACTCTCGCGATGACATGCGATCTTGAATCTTGCAGTTCAGTCCATCCCAGAAACGGTCCATCCTAAGCTGTTCAGTGGCTACCAAAGTAGATGCAAACCGAGATAGTTCGGTGAACTTTGTAGAGTAGGCGAACACGCTAGTTTCCCCTTGACGCAGATTCATGAATTCTTTTTCTTTCGCCTTCTAGAGAGAAATTGGGTAAAATCGATCCCTTAGCACAATCTTGAAGCGGTTCCAATCGAAACCCGGTTCAGCCCTTATTTCCTTCACACTGGCCCACCACAAATCGGCCTCTTCCTTCAGGTGTAAGCAGTAAAGTCCACCCTTAACTCCTCAGGACAGCGTGTGGTGTCGAAAATCTTCTCAATCTCCCTAACCCAATCTTCAAAGACCTCCGGTGTAAGTGGGCGGGTTGAAGCTATTGAACCTTTGGAGGAGAGCGGAGGGGTCATTTTCCCTTTCTCCTCCTTGTCGATCCACCACCCTCTTCAGTAGATCCTCGTGCTTGTTAAGCATCTCAATCATCAGCAGGCTAGCAAGGTCATTCCCCGGTGTTGTTGTACTCGGCCCGGATATCAAGTGAGGAAGGCGCTTGATTCGATCAGCGGTTTGACCATGCGCGGCTTGGTAGCTTAGATTCAAGTGGTTGGGTTGAAGCTTTCACGTCCGACATTCTGGTTCAAAGGGTCGATTTAGACTACTTAAGGGTTTTCCAATCCATTGTCAGAGCATCATACTAGAGGTAACTGCTTGGTCCGGTCTTCTCATAGGGTGCTAAACAATACGAAATTGTAATTCTATTTCACCAAGTAATTTCTTATGTCATCAACTTATTTCATGAATTTTCATCACATACTGAAAGGTCACATATATACCAGTATCACAAAACAAAACTTCTATGCACACCAATGTAATCATATGTACAACTTTCCCCATCGGGGCAAATATCCAAAAGAAATAATATACCAATATCCAGGTTATATCACAGTTCAACAAAAATACAAACGTAACAGCTATACACTCCTACTCAACACATCGTGGCCATCCCACTCAGATGATCCTCCTGCATCGAGGGTTCTTCCTCGCTGAAAGTGGAGTCCACTCGGGATCACTCGTCTCATTCCCCGAGCCCTCCTCGGGGTCTTCTCCTGTCCCCCAGTCCACCTCATCCTCCTCCTCGGGCGGGATCTCATGCCCGGGCTCGATGGCGGGTGCAGCCGTGACCCTAGAGGTCACCTCGGGCTCGGAACCCTGGGCGTCGTCCTCTGTGGGATCCTCCTCCGGATCTTTTTCAGGGTCATCCTCATGATCCTCAGTTGGTGCAGGAGCTGGGTTCACTTGAACCCTCTCTACTCGGCGCATCCCAATCCGAGCGATCCTAGAAAAGACCCCCAGGATTCGGTGCTCCGGCTCTACCCGGTACCTCTGACACCAACAGCACGGGTGTGGGTACCCCTTCTCCGGAAGCAGGGGTGGCAGCAACGACGGCACAATATGGCCCCACCAGGGATCGTCTCGTAGGGTGAGTAGAAAAGTGTTGGCCTGGGCTTCCTCGTTGCCACGCAAGCAAGAGTTCGGGACATCCTTGGTGTATCGGTCGATCTCATCGTAGAAATTCAGCATGTGGGTTCCCAAGTACCCACCAGGAGGAATGGGTGTGTAGCGGTGAAAGCACGGCGTGGGGTGCTGGTGACAGTGTGTACGTTGTGCCATCCTACAAGGTCAGAATGCATTACATATAAACTACTGATGGTATAATCGAAAGTATTTAGGGAAAGCATGAAACCTTTTTCCCCCATCCTACGCTCATCACTCCAAACTTAGCTTCCTAGGGTCCATCTAAACCTGAAGGACTCTGAGGAGCTACTAGGTCGCAACCCAGAGCTCTGATACCATTCTGTAACGCCCCGGAAATTCAATTATAAAAAGTCACAGTCAAACTAACGTTAACAGACAAAACTTAGCGGAAGACTTCAAATTTAGTTCATGCCACCGCCGTATCCCGAAGGAATACAAGGCGAGAAAGGAAAACACAACTGTCTGCTAACGGTAACTACTAACAACTCAAAACAAAACTTTAAGATTTTATAACGAAAACAATATAAAAAGATTCAAGGACTTCTAGACTCGTCGTCCTCACTTCTAATTCCCGTCCCCAGCATTTAGATCTTCACCTGAAAACAAAACATTTCAAAAATGAGGGGGAAATCTCAATAATGTCTATCCCTAACGTTTAAAACAGTTTAAGTTCATTTCAATTCATTTTGGGGAGAGGGATCGAATCAAACGTTTTACAAACCTTTAATCCCATACTGTTTCTCAACCCATCCAATCCATATTTTAATTTGCGTGGATACCAAATCCCTTAAAGTAACATCGCCTACCAAAGGCATCAAGAACATCGCCTACCAAAGGCATAAATAATATCGCCCACCAAAGGCATCAAAACATCGCCTACCAAAGGCATCAAGAACATCGCCCACCAAAGGCATAAATAATATCGCCTACCAAAGGCATCAAAATACTATCCTATATCAGGGAAGGAAGCCCTGATCTCCTGGTCCATAACCCTGCAGATTGTTACACCTGCACAACAGGTTATCCCCCGAAACCCGCTTAACGTTTCCACTTGAATTATTTAAACAATTTTCAAACTCAACTCACGACTCTCAAGTCAAACCATCCCAAGTTATCAAAACCATTAACAAAACTTCGAATAAAAGACCATCCAATTTCTCAACTCAAATAAACCAAGATCACAATCGAATCAAAAAGATTATCAAAACAGATGGTCGTATTTCCACAAAAGTTCCCTTTCGGGATGCAATTCTCAAAATAGATTATAAAACATCAAAACACATTTAAAGAGCATCCCGATGGGGATTAGAGCCTAGACAATTACCTGAATAACGTCACAGTACAACAATAAGGAGAACACACTTGAGCTCACTATCGTCACGCACTAACTCAGGCCTAGAATAAGAATAATTATCTAATCAAAACGCGTTCTAACGAAGTTAGTATTAACTATCAACTACCTAACCCATCCCCTAGGAACACTTAGGTTCCTATCATTTATGATTTACACTTAACACACTCAAGGAATTATATAACAAGTTCACACATAAAATTTACTCAACAATTTTCATAAATAAAGGCAAGCAGCGGACAGATTGTAATGTTCACATAAAACGGGTCACAACTCGAATTCCCGACATCCTATGGGTCTGGTTCTGGACTTTTCGGAAACCTCGGGATGTCTACTAAAACTTCTATGTTGATGACCAAGCCCATATCGGTCGCGAAGAACTCTCAAAATACCCATCTTTCCAATTGGTCCAGATCTGAAAGGTTCTGGTAAAAAGATTATAACTCGGGTTATACAAATCAAACGTTCGATCCGTAAAATTCCTATGGTTCCTAACATCTAAGGGAACCTCCAGTTAAAAGGGTTTTGTCAAAGAGTAACTATACCAATCGTGGCAACCCAATATTTGGACACTAACAAAACTATCCCGTTACCGGTTCTTAATAAATTTGTAAGTTCGGTTCTAACTTTTACCAATTGATCTCCGGGTTCTAATTTGGGCTCAAAATAGTAACTAGGGTCTAAGGTATAAAGTCCAACTTAACTTAGGTCCAACAATTAAACTTTTAACAATAACCCAATTTAGAAAACATGGAAACACTTTACTAATTTTAATCAATCCTAAAATCAAACAAGAAATATAATACTTAAACATGAATTATTTACAAGGTTATAACAGTAAAGCAAGAATTTCAAGGAACAATAAAAGGTGGTTAAACATGTGGTTTCTTTAATCAAGATTCGAGGAGGTCTTTAGGAAATATAACATAAGGTATAATATGACAAGTAACTACTAATCAAGAAAACCCAACAACCAATTCTTTTACTAACTAAATCAAGAATTCAAGATTTTATTAACAAGCATTACTTGGAGTAAGTTAACTAAGTTATTAAACAAACTCAACAATTTAATCTTAAAGAACAATAACGATTTATTACGTAAATTATTCAAGAATTAATCTAGGTAAATAAATTCTCAAAATTCGTGCATACAATATTGTGGTGGTCTAACATATCATAAAAAGAATATAAAGAAATTTAAAGAACCACTTTAAAACCTAATAACCAATTATTACAACCCTAATACTAACAATTACACATATTAGATAACAATTACACATAATTACAATTAAGAACAAGATTACATATAATTTTCCTAATTACAAAGCTAGTCATAAATAAATAATACAATTCAATAATTAATAAAACAATTGAATTTTGAAATTAAAAACAGAAAAGAAAAAGGAAAAAGAAAAGGAAAATATCAAAAATATATCAATCAGTTAGGGTTTAGGGTTAGGGTTTACGTTTAGGGTTTAGGGTGGCAGTGCAAGCGGCAGGCAAGGCGGGGGTCGGTGGCGTTGGTGTCGTCGAGGGCGGGCGCGTCGAAGTCGGCGGCGAGGAGGTGGTCGCAAGGGTTGTCATCGGCGTTCGGGTTCAAATAGCAGCAGCACGAGCAGCAACCGACCGTCTTCCAACTGTTACGACCGGGTCTGGGCGGCTGGTGGCGGCTTCGACGACGGTTGCGGTGGTGTCGACTGGTGGCTGCGACGGCACGGAGGATAAGAGCGGCGGTTGCGGTGGTGGTGGTGCGGCTGGGGCGGTCGAACAGAGGGAAAGAGAAAGAGGGCTCGAGAGAGAGAAGGAGAAAAGAACAGTGATGGTTGCGATTGCCGGTGCTCCGGCCGGCGGCGGTGGCGTCCGGCTGGGACGGCAGAGAGAGAGGGGGGAGAGGAGAGGAGAGTGATGGCTAGGGTTAGGGTATTGATTGTTATTAGGGTGTGAGGGAGAGAAAAGAGGTTTTTATACTCCACATTTAATAGGCCCAAATAACACTCCTAACCCAACCCAGCTAAAACAATTAAAAACCTGATTTTTCTAAAAAAAAAAGCTAATAATACTAATAATAGTGATAATAATACTAATACTAATAATAATATTAATAGTAATCACATAGCCATTTATATTCACATAATTAATCGTATAACACAGTAATATTAATAATAATACTTAAACAGAGTAAAACTAATAATACTAAACCCTTGAAATTACCGATATACCCTTGTTACTCTCTCACGATCCTACGAGCTCAAGTGTTAGCAAAAATTAATACAAACGAATAATAATAAATCACGAAGTCAAACCTAATTTACTTACGACGTCACGGTCAACATCTTTGGATTTTTCGGGGTTTTATATATATATATATATATATATATATATATATATATATATATATATATGCGCGCGCGCACGCGTTGATGAACGTACACTATTAATACATAACAAATTCACAATCATTCATCAATAATGATAAATATTCTTCAGCAGTAATCAGTCACGATGAGTAGGGGGGAATTTTCTTATAATTAATCGCATTTTAATTTTTCACTAATATTTACAATTTAGTTTGATAAAAAAAATATTTACAATTTAGAAAAATTGGTTTTCATTAATTTAATATTTAGAAATAAATTGCCACTTATTATTTCATAAAAAATAATTAGATGAGGTTTAATAAAGTGTTTTACTTTTAAATCCGGACCTTAAAGGAGGATAATTAGATAGTCATTAAAGTCAGCATGTGTAGATTTATTGTGTTGAGCTACTTATTGTAGGGCATTTGGTACTACCATTGAAAGCTTAATTAGCTTTAGAAGCAAAATTTTACAACTTATTCGAAATAACTGCTCGCTCAGCAGTTACCTATTTGGCTGAGAATTTTTCTTTTAGTGTGTCTAAAATAATTAAGCTTTTTTTTCCCAATATTTCGGCTCATTAAGTTGTCAGGGTCACTTTTCCAGTTCACTTTATTCGTTAATTTATTTTTGCAAAACAGATTATCAATTTTAAAACTCAACTAGCATTCTCTCCATTGCACATTCGTCTTAATTTATATTGTCCGTTTTTTTTTAGTGGAAGAAAGATGTAGGGAAGATAATGTAGGTTAGCAACGGTAAGTAAAATAGTACACCTCTAAAAATAAATAAAATAGTATATATAGATAAATATCACATCACTTATTTTATTATTATTTTTATATAAATTCTCTAAGTGGAATAAAAAATTTTAAATACAAATTATTTGCATGTATGATTTTACAAAGGATCAAAGATTTTTGATCAAATATACAGTCTACCTATATTTAACCTTAGTTATTGTATTTTGATCAAATATACAGTCGACCTATATTTAACCTGCATCCTAAATTGATAAGCCTCAAATACAATAACTAAGGAACCTAAGATCAAATGGCAGTTAAATTACTAGACTTATCAATTCAGGATGCAGGTTAAATATAGGTTGACTGTATATTTGATCTGGATAAATACAAGTTGGGTATATTTCAAATTTAGGTAAATTTGACATTAAAAACACTAGTCGATTATATTTTAGATTTATGTGAATACGGTCAGGTGTATTTTGTGTTCGGATAAATACAGATAAGTTGTTATTTAACAGTAAAAGTTTCTTTTGCCATAGAAAATAAAATTAGTTTTATGTAAATATCTTTTGTTACAATTATAATATTTGTATAATGAGAAAGCTAAAAGTCTCGACGTAGGACAATTTTTAAAACATTTGATGTTAGTATAAAAATTAAATATAATACAAATAGTACATATAAATTATATAATATTGTTTGATAAAAAAATTATATAATATTGTACTGTTGTTAGTAATTTTTACTTATTTATTAAAATTCAAGTCATTATATATTTATAATAAATTTAATAAATACATATTGCACCAAATATATATTACAAAACTGTAATTTTTAGGGGCAATACTTAACGTCGCCACCCTTTTTACTAATGTCGCCCCCCAAATGACTATTTTGCCCCTATCATTTTTCACTCATCTCTCACTCCTCTCCCACATCTTCTCAAACTCTCTCTAAAATTCTCTCTAAAATTGTTTTAGATTTTATAAATTTCAATGGAAGATGATAAATCAAGTGAAGAAAACGAGGTTAGTTTATAAAATTTGTATTATTAATTGTTAATAGTTAAAAAAAAATATCTCGGACGGTTGCCACGCACTTTTTTGGACGGCAGCGGCGGTGGAGCCGCACCCAGATTGAGACAGCACCGCGGCGGCTGCCGCATATACTTTGTGGCAGTCACGGTGGTGCCGCCGCACAGTCCACGTGGCAGCTGCCGCGGTTCTGCCGCGATTTGGGTGCGGCACCGTTGCCGCTGCCGTCGAAAAAAGTGCGCGGCAACCGTTCTGGAAATTTTTTTCAAAATGGTCCAACACGGACCGTGTTCGGCCATTTCGGACCGTGTTGAACAAGTCAGAAAAATATTGACATTCTGGACACCAACACGGGTCGTGCTACGCAAGACACAGTCCGTGTTGGGTCTAATTTTCGTAATTAAGGTTTTTTTTTTGTTTGGGGAAATTAATGAATGTGGTATTTTTTGCAGGTTCATTTAGAGGACTTTGGTGGAGACGTCGTTGATTATTCAACGTACTTTGTGATGCAAAATGTTTTTGAGACTATAGAAGCAGTGCAAGATTGGGCCAATGAAATAGTTGGGGGAATCGGATTTAGGTTTGTACGGTCTTCGTACAAGAGAAAAGATGCAGAAAGTCCGAAAAAGTGCTACTTGAAGTGTTGGAGGTATGGTAATTATCGTGGGAAACTGAATGATCTAGATGATGTTGAGAGTTCGAAAAAGTCCAAAGCTCGGTATAACAGACCCAATTGCAGGTCCCCCGGGCACGTTACCATCAATCTTCCAGGTGTTGTCACCGCTCCGCATCCTCTTCCTATATCTGCTGTTGGACCCAGCATCACCAGTAGGAGAACTGCTTCCCTGTCCCCCCTGTCGAATTGGGGCAAACTTCCCCGATGCATCCCTCATCGGCATGAAACCCGTTGGCCTGCAAACTGGCCCACGAGGTGGCGCGACTGAAGTTGGGATCATCTGTGTGTCGGGCTCCCATGTCGAATCGTCCCCCGATGTCTCTGTGCCGGTTGACTCATCCATGACTTCGTTGAGATGATCAACGAAACCTCGCGTGGTCTAACTCCCAGTGTCCTCGGGCTGGCCGCCCGCAGCATCATGTGCACCCGTACCTCGACCAGCACGGCGTGTTGACGCAGTCACATTGCGTCTGCGGGGGTCCCCAGAATCACCCCCCTCCAACCAGTCGGAAGCTGATTCGCCCGTTCCAGAAACCCTCGACCCTTGCCCTTGCCTACCATTTTAGATCACCTGCAAAATGAAGACATATAGCATAATAATCATTTTATCGAAATCATACGTTATGAACCCTAAACCCTAAAACCCTATAACATAATAATCATATTATCGAAATCATCCAAACTCAACACTTTCTTATCGCATTTATAACCAAGTTATGTCACGAGGCAAGAGGATCCTGTTATTGTCCAAGGAGAGTGTGTTTATTAACTATTAATCTATGGCTGAAAAAGACTTTCATCAGCCGTACCGACTTCTCCTTTATTTGTTTGGTTCCTAAAAAGTAACGTAATATCAGCAGTGAAATTGCGCGAGGTCTATAGTGCTCTGGGAGTTAGAAGCGTCTCAGATTCGGTACAATGCAGTGTTTCCATTGCGCAGCCTGGTGGGCAGCAAGACAAGGTGAGTCTGAAAGAGATCCTTGTAGTAAAGGGTCTAATAGAAATCGTGTTGGTCTTTCTTGCATGTAGGATTCATAGGTCAATCAAAGCATTGAATTAGTAGCATCGTGCCTTACTTTGATTGACCTATGAATCCTACATGCAAGAAAGTCCAACACGATTTCTATTAGACCCTTTACTACAACCATCTCTTTCAGACCCACCTTGTCTTGCTGCCCGCTAGGCTTCACAATAGAAAGTAGAAGCACTGCATTGTACCGAATCTGAGACACTTCTAACTCTCAGAGCACTATAGACTTCGCGTAATTTCACTGCTAACATTGCGCTACTTTTTGGGAAACAAACAAATAAAAGAAAGTCGATACGGGGCATTGCTTAACCTTTTCAACCATACATTATCAGGTAACAACACGCACTCTCCTTGGACACTAACAGGACCCAAAACTCAACCTCTTTTTATGACACATACAACTAACATACTAGAACTATACCTTAACATACTTATTATCCTAAACTACCATCACAAATAACCTATTTACTTACATAGCAACTGGTTGTTGAGTATTTAAGTTATTAAATGGATGTGACATAACTATTTATATAATTTATGTCTTCATTTGGAGTTATGAGTAGATAAGTTAGCAATTAAGTTGGATTTGGAATAAATTACTCATACCAACTTTAAATGTCAACTCACTTACTAATAACAACCAAAATCATCCAAACTCAACATCCTTTTAACACAACTACATATAAACTACTCGAAATACCCTAAACCCTAAACTTAATCATCTAATCTAACATCACAATTAACCAATTTACTTGTTCCATGAAGTAGTTTCAAATACTTTTGAAACTTACTATCCAACAATTTTAAAGTTGAGGATGATATTCCACAACTTTTCAAATTGTACAATGAATTTCATGGAAGATGTACTTGGTTACATTAACCTAAACCCTATTACTAATCCCGGTTGCTTAACGTCGCTACCCTTTTTACATTAACATTTCTTGAACGTACGTACACTAAACAATTTTTTCACATACACTACCCTAACTCATACTGATTTATGCATACTCATAATAAACAAACACATTTTTTAAACACTAAATCATGCAAATTCTACTAATGTCACTAACAATCCTATTATTTATTATTAATAAAAAAACAACAAATCTACAATGAAATATTTAATTATTAATATTAATATTATTGAAAATAATAATTACAATTTTTTATAAACAATTAATCATATAAATAGACACATAATTAATGTACAAATAACATACTTACAATAAATATAATCAAAATATACACATAATAATTACTATTGTTAACGCATGCTTAACAATAACATTAATTAATCACATTTTTAATATCAATGATAATATATATATAATATACAAATCACTAACAATAATATTAATAATAACAATATTAATATTTATTTACTAATAAAATTATTAATAGTAATATTTAATTTTAATTTAATATTTAAAAAATTGACTGGATGCATGCGCAACACGCACGGCCGACAATGTTAACTATCGTATGCTTTTGCGCAAGTGCGTTACGCGATTTTTTTTTTGTTTTTTCGTCTAAATTTCAAATTTATCAACACAAAAACACAAATTTAAAAAATAAATTCGAAACATACCTTAAATTCTTCGATTCGTAGCGTTCGAAATCCCGAGGTGACGATGGTTTGTGGTGGTCGTTAGTTGAGAGCGTTTTCAAGAGAAATAAATTAGAGAGAATGTGGAGAGTGAAGGTTATGAGGTTCAAGGGCAGGGATTAAAAATATTATGCGAAAGGTGGGCGATAATAGTAAAAAAGGGGGCAACGTTAAGCAAGCGGGATTTTTAGCCCATGATGCATAGGCATTCTTTCTTTACTAGTGATGTGGAATAGAGGTGGGTTGAACCGGACGAATTTTTTATGGACCGAGCCTGACATTAAACAAAGTGAACCGGTATATATGTTTGTCTCGGGGAACAAACATTTTGTTGGATTAATGTAGGAGGGTTCAAGTTCCCACAGAATCAAATATTTAAAACAAAATTCTCTGCATTTTTGTTCTTTACTTTTCTTCTATTATCAACTACACATATTTTTTAATTACAATTTCATTTCACTTTGCGTCCTTCCTATTAGCTCTTTGTTTCTCTCTCCTGACAGTCCATTTTTTAGCCTTTTTTTTTTTTTGCAAAATAAATAAAGATATATATATAAATATGTAATAAGCGTAGATCTTCATATGATGATCCACAAAGATCAAGATATTATTGGATTTAATAATGATGAGATCTCAGATGATTTAAAAAATATGTATGTGTATGTATATGTGTATAACTATAGATAGATCCAAAGCTTGAGGACAGAAAGTCTCAAAGTATCACATTTAACTTTCGGTGCCATTCTCCCATTCATCATGCCATATTGCCATCCCAACACATATGTCTTCTACTCTACATATTTTTTTTTTTAAAAAAAAAATCCACGAAAAAGTTAACTAAACGGAGTTCTTCTATTATTTTTGTCAATAGATAAAGTTGGCCGTTAAGGGAGATAAGTTTGATTGGTTGAGGTATTTTTTTCAATTTGTCACTTTTATATTTTCAGTAACAGTTTTATTAATTTTATTTTTAATAAATGGATTTGAAATCATTAATGTAAAAATAATTGACGATACTCTTATCATTTTAATATTTTTTTACTTAGTTTTTTGTGTTATATTAATTTTTCCATCATTTTTTAAAGTGACAAATAAAAAGGGAATGAGAGAGTAGAAGAGTTAAATTAGATGTTGAACTAAGGTGTAGTGATTCTAGTGAATAATTACTTGGCAACTATCAATAAACAAAATATTTGATGAAAAGTAATTGCAATGTTGAGTTACGTTTTAGACTATGTTTGTGCCACAGCTTACCTAAGGATCGCAACGGGGCGGATCGGGAACGGGGGAGTATATCCCGTCCTCATCCCCGCTCCCAAAACTCGTCCCCATCCTCATTTCGGGGAACGATTCTTGCCCCATCCCCATCCCCATCCCCATCCCCGCAGATTCCCCATCTCCAACGGAGATTTTTTAAAGATATCCAAAATGTAATCAAATTTGAATCGGACCCGATTTTTAACATCTTCAAAATACTATGTATTTAACTTGCTCAAGTAATAATACATCAAAATCAAACAATAATACATCAACAAGTGTTAGGGTTTCTGACTTAAAATTCGAAGATTACTACTTTAGCCTTGCTATTAATATATATATATTGAATTAAAATAAATGTTATTTGGTAATTTTAAAATTTTCGGGGATGGGAACGGGGAATTTTCCCCGGCCGGGAAAATGGGGACAGGGATGGGGAAAATTTTGTCCCCATCCCCACCCCGTCCCCGAGCGGATTTTGAAAAATCATCTCCGTCCCCATCCCCATCTCCAATGGGGGTGGGGAATTTTCCCCTAAACCACTGGGGCCCCGCCCCATTGCCATCGTTAAACTCACCATACTACTCAATATTATTTCACTTTACCACACTTTTATCATAATCATTACTAATTAATGTCTACTAACTTTTCTCTCTCCTCACTTTTCTCTTCTACTTTTTGCATTATCTTTTCTCACCTACTACATCAAACACACTTCCACAAATTTTACCATATTATTCCACACTTTACCGTATTTTCCACAATTTCACTCCATTGCACCATTTTCATATCTTACCAACCGCACAAAAAAAAAAAAAAAAAAACACGGCTAGCTAGAGCCATGTTCTTTTGTGCGGTGAGGTATTACAACTCCCCATTCTACTCAATATTCTTTTACATTTTACCACGCTTTACCACAATCATTATTTTTCTTTCTCCTCATTTTTTTTCTTCTACTTTTCACATTCTCTCTCATCACCTACCATATCAATCACATTTTACACAAATTTTACCATATTGTTCCATATCTTACTGCACTTTCCATAATTTCACCATATTGCACCAATTTTGCACGATACCAACCGCATAAAAGAACAAGTCATATCGATCCCTTTCAATTGTAGTGTTGTACACTACAAAATATTCTCGAAAATGAGATCTTTCGTACTGCTACTTAAGTGGGGATCGAATAAGGTTGCTTAAAGGCTTGAATGAGGATTTGATTAAAAAAAATGGCCATATTAGAATCATAAACTTGTAAGTTCAATACAATTCGAATAGATAATCAAATAGAATACTCAAAAGTTTAATACCCAAGACGAAGAGATTCAAATTACCCCGACACAATTGCATTGACCCTTAAGGTCGGCCGACCTTGACCAAGAAGGTCAGGTCAGTGGTTTGATGATCCACGGCCTAGAAAAGGATCCATAAACCATGACTAGGCCGGCCGACCCAAGTCATAGTCGAGTTCGACTTTTCTTTTCGTTCTGTGTATTATCTTCTGACTTATCAATTTGATTATAAATACGAATTAAGGAAGTTAACACGAATCAAATTATGCAAATCATGATTAGAAGAACTACCAATTAGTTTTATAGAAAAATAATAAACTTTAAATAAAGAATTCGGCCTATGAATGAGATAATGGATTCGAGGATACGTGAGGTTATAAGTCTGAGAATTAAATAATTCTCTAATTTACATGTTTTAATAAAATTGGCTCTACTTAAAGCATATTTAATTAGAAAGAGGAGAAGGTGAGATATTTGATAGATTTCATGTCAAAAACTATTATGTCTTGCAAAATTTAATGAAAATGTACAAATCATACAAATGATCAAATAAATAGATTTACACGATTAACAAGAATAAAGTGATAACGATTTTCAACAGGACTAGTCTGGCCTAGGGGTAAGCAACACTGGGTATTCGCCTAAAATTTAAGGATCCAGTCCCGAATCCATTTCAAACTGGATATCCTAAAATCAGGATCCAGTCCTGGATCCACCGGGAATGGATCCGGATCCGGATCCGGGTACTCGAATTGGAAACTCACTATCCTTGTCCAAATTGTTATACTTATGTTGCCAACTGCAATTTGGAGATTTCAATGACATTGATCCACTTAGTCACTTCTTCCAACTTCAATTCAGAGAGGTTTGAAGAAGAAGAAGGTTTATGGCAGTGAGGATTAAAGGAGTAGCGACTTAAGTTAGAAGCAAAATTAAGGTTTCATAGAATATGAGTTTGGCACATGGATCCAAGAGTGGAGTTTGTGTTGATTGAGTAGTAGTAATCACTTAGTTATAAGACCTAAAATAGTTTTTATACTAAATAATTATATGGATCTTGGATACTAGGTTCGGTTCTGGATCCTAAATGTCAGGATCCCGTCCCGAATCCATTTACAAATGGATCCTAATTTTAGGATCCAGTCCTGGATCCAGATAACTAAGATCCGGATCCAGATCCACTGGACCCAACTGATTCTGGATCTAGATCCGGGTATCCAGTTTTTCTGCTCACCCCTAGTCTGACCTTATTAGACACTCATCGTACAAGTGAAGCAAGAAGGAGGAGTAGAATAATTTCACTCAGGGTCAATATACTAAGAGAACTCGGTGGCGCGGATTATGAAGGACTAAGTCTGTATTTATAGTGGTAATGTTGCATATTAATGAAAAGATCACCGAATAAAAATAATGGATGGAATTGTAATATTCCCACAATAAAATAAGCGGAGGTTATTATTTTCCACAAATCAAGGCCCTCCGACCTTAATTAGGCTAAAAGGAATACTTTTCGAATTTTTGTAAAAAGAAAAGGAATATATGAGATTTGCGTGGAAAAATGTAACACCTCGGCCCCCGGATATATGGTTAAGTGTGGCTTACAAGGTTTGAAATGCCTACCTATATCACTAAGGTGCAGCTTCTTTTATGGTAGCTCGTCTTTTGGGAACTCCTTAGTTAAGCGTGTTTGGCTGGGAGTAGTCTCGGGATGGTTGACCTCTTGGGAAGTTTTCCCAGGCAGCGTGTGAGTGAGGATGAAGCACGCTGGAAAGACTCGTGGTGATTCGTGGGGCCAGTCAGTGATCCTAGAAGCAACTATCGGTATTGTCTGTGATTCGAGATGGGTCGGAGCGTTATAAAAAAGCATGTGGGAAAAAGGAGTAGGTCGACCGACTTTCACCCAAACCAAACTAGACTAGATCGATTAAGGTCGACAGGCCTAGAGCTAGGTGGACTTTGACTTTCACTTCGACTTTTTTGAGATGAAGTTCGGTCGGCCTTAGCCTTGGGTTTGACTTTCTTTTACCACTTAAAGGTAGGCAACCAGCCTTAGGGCTATTTGTGGGCCCATTTTAATGCCAAGGTCGTCCGACCTTATAATTTTCTACGCGAGCAACCCAACTTCAAACAACCATAACTCCCTCATCTAGACTTCAATTGATGCAATTCAAGTCTTGTACGTAGGAATCTATGAAGTGTACTTTAAGTTTGCTAAACATTATAAACATCAAGTTATGTGGAAATGATGCCATCCAAAAGAGTATACCTATATATGTGAGAATGATGGGAAATAAAAGCTTTGGAGGTGGAAATGGTTGGAAATGAGGGACTTTTTGTGAGAGGCTTAGAAATAGATGAGAATGGGTAATTTTCTGGAGATGAAGGATGCATGTTATATGCTCAGTCTTACTCAAATTATAATCTAAAAATAAAAATAATGTTGTCAGATTAATTAGAAAACCAAATACAAAATTTGGTGTCTACTGGTGCCTAGTGGTTACTTATTCCAATGCATCTTCATTGTCTCACCATTGCAGGTGGTCTTAAGAGTAATATCTATTTTGAGTTAGAGTTTTAAATTATTTTTTTTTGTTAATTTCTGTCGGTGTTTATTAGTTTCTCATTTTTGTAAATTTCTTTCTAAAATTTTGAGTTTTCTTCCTCACAAGTTTTGCCCCCAATTTTAAGATAAGAATCATTCTCTGCAAGTTTTTTTTCAACATTGAAATGCAAAAGTTATATTAATGTGCAAGTTTTTTTTTTCACAATCAAATAGAAGACAAAAACAACAAACCAACGCAAATCACATTATCCTACAAGCGGCCTCAACCTACTTCCTTAGTGCTAGCCTTCCAAGCGCCTCTATCTAGTGTCATGTCTTTCACTAAGACTAAGTGCTTTAGGTATTTTCTAATTACCTATCTCATGGACTTTTTAAGTCTCCCGTGTCCCTAGCACCGTAGGAGTATCCTAATCTTTTCAAACCTCCTAACAGGGGCATCTCACTTCTCCAAAGGACATGCTCGAACCATCTTAGTCTTGTCTCTCTCAACTTACTTTCAATTGGTTCTACCTCTAGTATTTCTCGAGAAACGTCATTCCTAATCCTATCCAACTTAGTATAACCGCAAATCCACCGAACCATCCTCATCTCCGCCACGTTCAGCCTCTAGCAATGTATCTTCTTCTTTGCCTAACACTCAGCTTTATACAACATCACCGGTCTGATTACCCTACGATATACCTTACCCTTAATATTTAGTGAGATTCTCTTATCAAACAACATTTCTAAAAAGCTATCCACTTTTTCCAATCAACTATAATTCAGTGTGTAATATCCTCACTAATTTCTCCATTTCTTTGTAAATAGAACCTAGGTATCGAAACTTCTCCATGCATGGAATGACCGCCCCTCCAATGGTTACTTAGCTTCTTGGCCCTAGTTGTCATTCTCAAACCCACTAAAACGAAAAATCTTATTTTCCGTCTTTGACCTACTCAATTTGTAACACCCTGGATATAGAATTAAGTGTGACTTAAAGGGATCGAAATGACTGCTTATATCACCAAGGCGCACCTTCTTTTATGGTAGCTCATCCGTTGGGAACTTCTCAGTTAAGCGTGCTTGGCTAGGAGTAGTCTTAGGATGGGTGGCCTCTTGGGAAGTTTTCACAGGCAGCGTGTGAGCGAGGACGAAGCACACTGGAAAGACTCGTGGTGATTTGTGGGGTCAGTTAGCTATCCTTGAAGCAGTTATCGGTAATGTTCGCGGCCCGGGAGGGGGCTGTGGCGTTACACAATTTAAAGCCCTTATACTCTAACGTATCCCTCAAGAGTTCCACCTTGTCGTTTAGTCCTTCCGTCGACTCATCTATAAGCACTATATCACCTACGAACAACATACACCACGACTTGTCTTGGATCCCTTAGTCAACTCGTCCATCACCATAGTAAAAAGAAATGGGCGGCTAAGCGCAGATCCTTAATGTAACCTAAAATCAATTGAAAGCTCCCTTGTGGTTCTTACCACAGTCTAGACACTAGTTGTAATACAATCATATCATGTCTTCAATAACTCGAATATGAGAATGTAGCACACCTTTCGCCTGTAGGCACTCCCACATGACTTTCCTAGGTACCTTATCATAAACTTTTCTAAATCAATAAACACCATGTGAAAGTCCTTCCCCCTTTCGCAATACTACTCCATTAAATTAAACTGCGTATAAGATGAATAGTTTCTATTATCGACCTACAGGGTATAAAACCAATATGATTCTAAGACATTAGACAAACAAACAACGTTAAGTCGTTGCAACACCAAAAGTATTAACTTGCCTCTATATATAATCTAAATATCAGACATTTGAGTATAGGTCTGAGTATGGTCTCAATGTCTGAATTGTCTACCAAACAAGGTCTGGTGATAAGGTTTTGACTGAATCCAAAAACTATCCAAACCCAAATTTTTGGCAGGCCTAGTTGTATATCCCTCTAAACACGATATACATTAGATGCATCCGGAGCATGTGGTCTAGATATTTGCAAGTGAAAAATTATATGAATCATAATGAACAATCATAATAATTAGAGTGAACAACCTAATACATATGGGTGAACAATTGTAGAATTTGAAATACATACTCTAGGAGCACCTAATAAATTACTCTCCAAACATCTTATAGAATATAGGCACGGTACACGAAGATGACGTCATAAATCCCAAGATGGAAGCGTTGGATTATTTTACAGCATGAATACCAAATAATAATATTGTAGAACAACTTCATTGAGGGAGGGAGGTTAAGGCCAAGCCGGATTCTGCCGGTCTGACAATCCGGTCTGTCTTGGTCCTCAGAACATCCCATGTCCTATTCTGGATTCCTCAAAAAAATTTTATATTCATTTATTATTATTTAAACTTCAAAAATAAAAAAAGAAAAAAAAAAGAATGGAAGCTGGCAGGGGTAATCAGTTCACCACCCTCTGACCACCAATAAAACCACCCACTCCGTGACTCTCTTTTTGGACTCTCTTTGCATTTCCATTTCCATTTCCATTTTTCCTTCTTTCCCTCTTCACAACTCCTCTCTCTCTCTCTCTCTCTCTCAAGCGGTGAACTGAACAAAAACAAAACTAACCCTCAAAAAAAAAAAAAAAGATTAGGACAAGAGTTTTATGGGAAGAAGATTGTTGCTCTTTTAAGTATGGAGTGCTTAAGGATGAGATTTCTGGCCTTGTTTGTGCTGTTTTTCTGTGTTCATGGCGGCCAATTTTCTGGGAATAAACTCCCCATAATATCATTTGATGAAGGATATTCCCATCTCTTTGGAGATGATAATTTGATGGTTCTTAGAGATGGTAAATCTGTTCATCTTACCCTTGATGAAAGAACAGGTGACTTTTTCTGGGTTTCTTTTTTTTCCCCTTATAAATTTGACTGTTTTTTGAGTTGTAAGTGTGTATATATTTTGAGAAATTAATATTGCATTTTTTTTAATGATATATACCCAGGTTCTGGATTCATGTCCCACGATTTGTACCAACATGGATTCTTCAGCGCTTCAATCAAATTACCTTCTGATTATACTGCTGGGGTTGTTGTTGCCTTCTATGTAAGTATTATCTGAGTGAAATTAAATTTGCATGAGCACATAGTTTGTGAGGAAAACTTTCTGATTAATTCTATAGCATATAGTTTTAGATGTGTTGGTGTGTAGATGATTTTGAAATTTAGTTTTTGATGTCAGAACAAGTGAAGTGAATATCATGTTTCCTGGTTAATTTATGTGATTGTTTAATTGTTGTTTACAAAAATTGATTTATGAAGATAATTGATGTGGGTTTTGAAAGTGGGGCTCCATTGTTATAAGTAAAAAGGATTGATGGTTTGAGTAACATTGCAGATGTCAAATGGTGATACATACAAGAAGAAGCATGACGAGATAGATTTTGAGTTCTTAGGGAACATAAGAGGGAAAGAATGGAGGGTTCAGACAAACGTGTATGGGAATGGAAGCACCAGCGTAGGGAGAGAAGAGAGGTACACTTTGTGGTTCGATCCTTCTGATGAGGTTCATCGTTACAGCATTCTCTGGAATCAACATCACATCATGTATCTATCTATCCTTTCTTCTTTCTTTATGATTTATCATTCTCTTTCAATGCATCTGGTTATCAGTATTTGTCCTTTCTCTTTTTCAAATTATGATATGATATGATGTTGTCAAAGCTTGTCTAAAGGGGAAAAACCCATTTCTAGTTGATTCCTTGGTTCCTGAATCATTCACCATAGCCATGGCCTTAAAATTTGCATCAATAGAAGCCACACCCACAATATGCTCAGATTCAGGTTTTAGTGGAGCTTTTTTTGACCCTGTATATTAGTACATAGCATTTAGAAATCTTGTTTTTTCATGATACCTCACTCAAGTCACTGCTGCCTCTCTGGCAATTGTTTCCTTGTGCTTTTCAAGTGGTACTGGTAGCAACAGAATATTTGGCTTTCATGCTTTTTCTCCACCTTTTTATGCCTTGCCTTGCCCTTGTGTTTGTGTTTGTGTTTGTATGTGTCTCTCCCAATGGATCCCATTTAGATTTTATCTCACTAAATTCCAACCCCATGGCCATGGTACAACAACTCAAACCCAAAAATATAAAAAACATTATCTTGAAAGGAAAAATTCATGGGCACAAGACATGCAATTTACGTCGAAATTATGGTTTGCAGATTTTATGTGGACGATGTCCCCATCAGAGAGATAAGGAGGACAGAAGCAATGGGGGACGAGTTCCCATCAAAGCCGATGTCGTTGTATGCCACAATATGGGATGCTTCAGAATGGGCCACAAATGGGGGAAAGTACAAAGTCGACTACAGGTATGCTCCGTATGTGGCCCAATTCTCCGGCCTCGTCCTCCACGGCTGCACGGTGGACCCCACCAACCAGGCCCACCGCAACTGCGATGACCTCACACTGCCCGGGATCCCGACCGCCATCGGACCCGTCGACAGGATCAAGATGGGTAATTTCAGGAAGAAGCACATGACTTACTCATACTGCTATGACCGGGCACGCTACAAGGCCCCCCTGGCTGAGTGCAGTCTCGACCCCAAGGAGGCCGACCGCCTCAGGAGGTTCGACCCCGTTACATTTGGTGGGGCCCGACGCCGGAGCAGCGGGAGGCGACACCGCCGATCCCAAAAGGATGATCACAGCAAGGCTTCCATTTGAAGAGCTTGCTTTCAGAGTTTTGCCTAACAATTTTCTCCCACATTGTTTATTGTTGCTCTTATTGCTGTCTTTGTGGCTTAGGTTTGGGGATAATTCAGTTTGGGGTCAGTGTTTTCTTTTTCCTTATTTTTGATTTAAATTTCCACGAATATAGAGGAAATGGACAAAAATAAAAAGAAAAAAAAAGAAGAAAACAGAGAGAGAGAGAGCACAGATATATGTTTGATTGTTGATGGGTTAGGTACTTAGGTATCAGGGCTTATATTTTATATGTGGGTTTGCTGGTATTTGGTCTGTAAATAATTTCACACCCTTTGTTGGATTTTGTTTGACCATTTGCTCATTCATCACTTATTTTGGGCTCATTTTATTAGGATTTAAATATTGTGGGTGTTTGTATGTCTTGTGATTTGAATAAAATATTTCATTTAGATTCAGTAACAAAAAAGAATAATTATGGTTACAGTCTTACACAGAGCATGTTTTTGGTTTTCACAAGTAGATCCATTCATGTCGGATTAAATTGTTCTTATGTAAGTAAATCTTGTTTTTAAATCTTGTTCTCAGTGGGGGTCCATTGAAATTGAATGGACCGTTGTTAATAGTGGGGCAATAAGTCAATAATACAGTATTACTAGTCCTTGTACCCGTGCGTTGCACGGGACAAAGATAAATCACACATATATTGAAAATATTATTTTAACTATATTTTAAATAATAGGAGTGGGAATATTGGAACGAATAACTATATAACTAATAATCATTAAAAATATGAGCAATAGCACCTAAAATAAATATTAAAAAGAAAGCAATGATGGGAAAAAAAATAAAATTACATTTATACATTTTTTTTTGAAAAATGGAAACCTTTGTATATCTCGCTAAGTTATAATTGAATTGGAATTATACTTTATTTTTCTTCTAGATAAATATTTCGTAATACTTTATTCTTAATATTTTACAAAACTGATTATGTGATATAGTTATAATTAAACAATATATAGTATGTCATCCCCTTTTGCTTTCTCAAATTCCCTTTATCCCATATTATTTCTTTATAAATTTTAAATTTTTCACACATTTTGATTAAAATAAGTTAGTGGCTTAGACAGGGACATTTTTCGAAGACAAACTCAAGATATACAACTTAAGCACATTAATAAAATATAAATAATATTCTAAATGCAATAACATAATATAACAATGTATCCTTGTTCATAATAAATATAATTATATAACAATGTATAATATAATTATATTAATTATACAACTTTGGCTCATAATTTCCTCTTTGTTCAAACTAAAACAATAACATAATATAACTATATATAGACATCGAATAAATTACTCACCCATTATTTTTAAAAAACATTATAAAAGCCAAAATACATATTGTTAGTTGTAGGATACAAAGACATCATGTAAAACATTAATAAAATGGTGATAATAATAATAATAATAATAATAATAATAATAATAGTAAATGTAAACATAGTTATTAAACGTTACCTTAGCTTAAATTATATTCTTCTCATGAAATGCAATGCCCAAACACTACAACACCAAATGCATGTAAATTCAAGGTTTGATCAAGATTTTTGCTCATTTGTATGATAGAAAGTAGAGAGACTTGCTTTCTCAAGATAAAGAGACAAATCAATATCAAAATTAGTATATCTAATCTATCTTATTATAAATTACAAAATAGATAGTGAGAAGAGGTGTGTTTCAACTTTCAAAACTTAAAACACCTTATCAATTTATATCAATCTAGCCAATCTTAAGTGGATGATAAAAAAATTATTATAAAAACAAAAATTTATTAATAAAATTAAAGATGCTTTGACCAAAAAATAACGGTTTTGTTAGTGGGTGAAAACAAATAGTTAAGTATAATTATTATGGTCATTAGTATTGATTTAATAATCACCATAACTATTACAAGAGTAGCATTTTATTTGTCTTAACTTAACTTTCAAATTCATAGTATTATGTTAGCATCAACCCACAATAAAATGGATACCTTCTACCTTTTTGTATTATAATAATAATAATAATTATAATAATAATAATAATAATATGTAAAAGAAGAAAGTCAAATTAGCCAATAGCAACTTTCCAACTCATCTATATATATATATATATATATATATATATATATATATATATATATATATATATATATATATATATATATATATATATATATATATATATAGGAGGAGGATTGAAATTTATGTATGTTGTATTGAGAGGACATTTTTAGAATGGTACAATTAATCATACTTATTTTTTAAAATGAAAATTACTCATACATATTAATTTACGATGAGTTACTATTGTATATAAATGAAAGCATATTATTTAAATTGAAATATGTACAACAGTATAATAGATATTAGAATTCATAAAAAAAAATATATAAGATTCCCTTTATCACCAAAGGATATAATAGATATCAAAGTGAATTAATAATGAGAATAAATAAATATCAAAAATATATTACAAAAACACAAATAAAAATAAAATTTTCATTTGTTATTGTGGTAAATAATTTTTTTAGATTATATATATATATATATATATATATATATATATATATGATTTTGTACCCTAAAACAAAGTAGTCAATCTTATTAGGCAAAAGTTTATACATTTTGTCTTATCATATAATATTTTAAAATGTAATATATGTTCTAAAAGTTTACAACACTAAGGTAATAGACATTTTACCACACCCTGTTTTCTTTGGCCCCAGCCCCTTTCCAATTTTCTTTCTTTGTAAATTATTAAGAAATTCGCAAAATTTCTCATTGATAAATCCTAATCCGATAAAATAATTGTTGTACTAAACTAAATTTACTTCAAAATATTGGATTAGAACAATTTAATTGTAGGATAAAATAAATTTGTCAATGTTACTTTAGAAAGCAAACTTAAAAGCTAGTATACACTTTTATTATAGTGATAAAAGGCTAAGAATAATATTAAAATTTAATATCAGATTAGTTTTCTCATATATGACAATACCGTAGACCTTTATCAATTCAAAATAAGGAAAAAAAAAGTAGTTAATGAACTAATTACTTAACAATTCCTTATAAAAATATTAATGCCAGTGCTCCAATTTTTTAAGAAAATGCTACTAATTATTTATAAGATAAAAAGAAATCACAATAAAATATAAAACAAATAAAATACAAAGTAAACTTACTCAGTACAAACTACGTGCTCCAATATCATACTCTTTGTTTTGCACTAATAGATGCAACAATCATACAATGTAGCAGAAGACATACAATCTGAATTTGATGGAGGTTTTGATCTCATGCTACATTAAAAATAGGATGACTTGCTTGTTTTTGTGATAACCAAATCAAAATATCAAGATAATGGATTTAGTTTTGGTGTGTTGAAAGCCACTAAAATCCCAAAAGACAAATGCAGTGTTTAGAGGAAAATAAAATAGAAGATACATATGCATGAGGAATAATATAATCTTTTAAGTGAAAGTATATATAATCTTGTAACTTAGTGGAAACATTCATTAATATATATATTATTATTTTGATTAAAAAAATCACTATTTATCATTAGTAAAATGAAACGTCCAACTAAATGCACTTTGTAACAAATACTAATTTGAATGCAAATGCATGCATGTAACCGAATAGCTATGACTTATGAGTATCATTTACTATAATAATAATCCATTAATTATAATAATCACCAATTAAAAAGAAAATTTATAATTAAATAGAAACTTGTCGTATTAATTTTTAGGTGGGCTTTTAAAAAAATATAAAATTATTTGGATCAACCTAAAATACCCAAAATACCCTCATAAAATCACACAAATTCCGACCACCACCCTTTGTAGACATAAATTAAATCTAATTCAACATTTTAACTTATATATTTACTAATAAAAATGTAAAAATGATATAAATATAGATTAACTTGGATTGAAATGTGTCAAAAAGTTCTTACCATGTGTATAGGATAAATACCGATTTTATTTTAATTCTTTCAAAAAGAAAATATGCGGTGGTCATGTAATGCAACCAAAGAAATCAATCAAATTATAAAGAATTAGAATAGACAATATCTAAATAGATATACAGAATTTCGAAATGTTAGAAATTACAATAAAAGAAACGAACTAAACTCAATGTAAACAATGTTACAATAAAATGTCATTGTTGTTGCTTTTATAATTGAGATTTTATAATATTATTAAAATAAATTATGAAAGCACTATAAATATTTAACAATAAATAAGCATTCGGTTACAAAGCAACAATTAAAAGACTATATAATGATGACTCTTTTATGGAACCATATAGTGACGACTTAATTACAAATATTTAAGACAAAATTATTATTTCATTATTTAATTTGGCCTAGTTAACTATTTACTCATTTGGTCTAGTTAATTTTGAACTAAATGCTAACTTTGACGAAAATAAAGGTGCTAAGCGTGGGCCTATAAACATATAAAGAGGTTTTCTCCTCACAACAAAAACTAAAGCACGCATTTTTTTCTCCTCAAACCAACAAACTAAAAACATACCAATTTTAATTTAAAAAATGGACCAAAAAAGTAAAATTATTCTCTTGGAATTATTTGGGAAAGATAAATAAGAGTTATAAATACATTAAATTAAAAGAACATCAAAAGTCTAGTGAATGAGTATATTAATTCTCTTTATTAATTCATTATTTTTATTGAGAAAAGTAAATATGTTCAATTTTAGTTTTCCAATAATACCCTTTCTAAAATATACATATTACAACCTCACCCTTTGTACCCAGAAATATATATGATATATATGATATATGATATATGATTTGTATTGACTTTGATCGAAGCTATAATGTGATTGATTTGTATCTATCATGTACTATTACATATTTATGGTAAATGTTGATTTTTTATGTAACTTATTTTTAAATATTTGGACATAAGTTTTTTCTACGCATACTCAAATATGTTACATCATTTAGACATAAAAATCACTTATTGAAAATATACTCTTAGCCAGTACATAATTAATTATATACACATAAAAATTATTGATCTACTACTAAAATTTCTTATAAAAAGTGGCCCAAAAATATCTTCTAGAAATATTCCTTACATAATATATTCTAAAATATTCAAATAAGTCAATATAAATTTGTAAAAAGACAATAGATTATTATGTACCTGATTTTTTCCTTCATTGATACAACTAATTTCTAAACGCTTCCTTCTTATTTAAATCTATGGGCAATTTGTCCATCCATCGATCATTCATATTATTAGAGTATGACCTACATATAAACAATAAAGATTAAATTTAAAAGAAGATATAGTAAAAATAAAAATGATAGAATAAATAAAACTAATAATAATTTGGCCAACACCTAAATGACCGTACAATTAAATGGAAAACAATATAAAACAAAAAATAAATTAAGCAACCATTCAGAAACAACATATATATAAGCAAATAAAAAGGAAACTAAAAGTAAGAAATCATCTATAGAACATAATGAAAAATTATAAAATGAGTATAAGGTGAAGGAGAAGGAGAAGGGGAAGGGGAGGGGTTGTTGTTCCTTTTATAATGATAAGGTTGTTATTCATGATGATGAATTTGAGTAACTCCTCCTTATTTTTAATGTACCATTAATTCGATTTTCAACAAAATAAAAGGGTTCAAAGAAAAAAAATGATGATGAATGATATTAATTGTCCTTAAAATTAATCAGTATAAATGATAAGATGTTACAAAAAGTTAATTGTCAATTAATTATTTATTTATTAAAAATGCCAATACATCACATTAGAAGAGCATCGATCCTATTTTTCTTTTGAGAAAGAAAAGGCATATAAAAGTGGCATTATACATTCAATTTTATGCAAAATTATTATGGAATAATAAAATTCATACTGAATTACTAAACATTATCAAATTAATGTGAGTTAGTATCTATTACAGTGGAATAATAATAATATATATATTTCTTTTATTTTTAAAAGTAACAGTTATAATAATAGTAATAATAATAATAATACATAACAATAATAAAACTTCCTTTGTTTTTATAACCGTTGTCTAAGTTTAATTTTCATTTTAAACATTTCGAATGTTAATATTTTAATTTGTATCATGATTCATCGTATTAAACATTAATCAATATCATTAGATACATAATAAAATTTTATTATTAGAAAGTATAATAATATATTTTTTTATAAAATATCACGTGAAATTTTATTGATTAAAGATGAATCTCAAAAAGATTGAAAATTAGTTATAAAAAACGAAGGGAGTAACAACGATGACGATGAATAGTAGTGACAATAATATTTTAGACACACCAAGTAAACTATTCGTGTTTGAATAATAATTTTTATGTTAAAAAAGGTTTTAATATATGTTCAATTGATTAACAATTATCTTTCATTGAAATGATAGAATTTAAATGGACATCTTATTTATATATATTATATTCTTGTAATTAGTTATTTTATTTTATTTATTGTTAGTAATAACTTAAACCATTCATTATTCATTAATCACATGTAATTTTGAAAAAAAGCAAAAATACTTAATTAGAGCTTTCCAAAAATGCGCTCATTAGAACACACATATTACGATCCTCACCCTTTGTACCCAGAAATATATATATATATATGATTTGGTGGAAAGTTTTATATAAATAATTGAAAATAGGGATCCGAGGTAGGTGATGTTGATTGGGTAATTTTTGAAATGTATGCCCTAGAGATGGAAACAGAGAGACGTAGAGTAACGTTTGGTCATGGTGATGTTATTTTTGTGACATAGTCCAATCAAAGAGATTTTGGGCTCGTGTAATGAGCCAAATCGGCATGTAAGCCCATGGGAGTTAATTCGACGAGAAATTTGACAAGTTTAGTTTGAAATAAGCTCGAGTTTGTCATATAAGTGAAGTGGAATTTAAGGAAGTTTGGCTCGTACAACTTGTTAGCAAGGAAAATTAAACGTTCTATGTTATGTTGATGAATGATGATATAATTCTAAAGATTAAATTACTTCATTTGCATAAATCGGAACTTATACTTTTGATATATTGTTCTTCATTGTGTTATAAATCTACAATCATAAATTATTTTTACTATTTTTTATCTTATAATTGTTCTTTTGACTTAATAATTTTCAATCTTATATTATTATTTAACTTTGCTATGAATGTTGTATTTTTAATTGTTTTGTATTTTAAGAATTACAATTTATTGATCACTGTGTAGGTTAACAAAATAAGTAGCGACGAACGAACAAATTGTTCATTCATTAAAGTTGTCGAGGGCTTGCTGGCCTTGGCTAGCCCAACTATAAGCCAAATTTTTGGGTATGAATATTATTGTTCACATAGATGGCAATTATGTAAGTAAGACCCACCATCTTAATTTGTAATTGAACTGCTAAAAGAATTAAATGTGTTGAGTTAAAGTAATCAGAGTATTAAACTCTGAACCATCTTTTTTAATAACTGGAATCTCCACAAGCTGCCACAAGGCCCACAACCATTCTAATTTCCTTACATGTTTCTTACTAACAATTTTGGAAAAAGCAGGAAGAAATCATACACTGATTTTTGATAACATAAAAATGTTTGGATAGGAGGGTAGGGTCAGGGTGGGTCCAAAAATATATTTATTATGGGATTTAGTTTAGTTTAATGAGACACAAAAACAGTATGTAGGCATCATCAACTCCGTTTGCATGGGCCAACTCAATCATTAGTGGGGGATTTTTGTAGCTACAGCTGTCAATCATCTAATTTAACGTTACGGTACGTTCATAGTGAGTGCCTCTATCATCCCACTCTAATCTCTAAATTCATATTCATTTTTCAAAATTTTAGATTCAATAAACCTATGTGCATGGATCCAATATTCGAAAAACAAATCCATGTAATAATAATAATAATAATAATAAATTAATTAATTAATAATAATTCAAAAAAGACTGTCATATTATCATATCTAAATTTATATTTATACTTTACTATAATCCATTACAATATCACGCATTCACATTTTAATACCAATCGGCAATTGCACATCAGTCTCCCACCGTCTCTCACCTATCTCTTTCTCTTACACCCATCTCTTGTCCTTTTATGTTAGTTTACTATAATACTTTTGAGGTTGTATATTTGATATTTTTAGGTTTTAAGTAGACGAGTTCGCATTTTCTTCTATCAGTATGTTGTAAAAATTTAAGTTTATATGCAGATGACTTGGATATGGTAAGGACCCATAAACTCATTGGACTTAGAGGTTCTAAACATATCTCATCACAAAAAGACTCAGAGAATTTGAGTAATGATATGGATTTAGCCAAAAAAAAAAAAATGTCATGAACCTCTAGTTCAAGTGGACCTGCCAAATCATGCCAATTCCCATCCTTATACGTTTAGCTTCAAATTTGTTGCATATAAGTCTTGTTCGATAACAATGTTTGGGGTATATGTTTGCTTTTTGAAGATGTTACAATGGATAACGTCAACGGATTTGGGAGCGTTTGAGACTTTTTTTTTATTCCTAAAATGCCCTAAGCTTTTTAGCTCATTTTAACTTCCAATGCCATTGTTATAAAGGCAACAGGAAACCTACACTTTCTCTTCTCACTTTAGCGGTACCCTCGATTTGCAAATTATTGTATGCTCTTGGAGCATGTGCTCTAGGAAATGACATGACGATCAAGTCATTTTTTATTTAATTCTAGTAATTGCTTGTCGCTTACATGTGTCAAATGTGTATTTACCTTAATGGTAATACCCGATCTTCTGCCCTCTTCACATGAGTTCAATATTTGGATAATGTAACGCTCCGATCTCTCCTAGGGCACATGCATTATTGAGAACTGCTTCAAGGATCACTGACTAGCCCCACAAATCACCACGAGTTTTTCCAGCATGCTTTGTCTAAACTGTCGTTGTTTAGACGTTGCCTAGGAAAACTTCCCAGGAAGTCACCCATCATGAGACTACTCCCAACCAAACACGCTTAATTGAGGAGTTCCCAGCGGGTGAACTACCTTATAAATAAGAAAGTGCATATTGGTGTTATAAGTAGTCATTTCGAACCCTTTAAACTACACTTTAACCATATACTCGATGTGTTACAGATAAATATTCATTTTCTCCTTGTGAGGAGCGTGAGAGTGTTAGTGAAGGAGGTTAGGATCATACATTGTGTTTTGATATTCCCCTGCCTACCCTTGTCAACTATGTGCCAATCGAGTTGTCCTGCAACAGAACCAGTGAATTAGACCACTTATCATTGTAGAAAACAATAATAGTAACAGATTGCAACATTATTTATGTAGCATTATTCTTAAAACATGAAGTACTTGAAATTCTCTCTCGACCCCTTGCAGTATAATTGTTATTTTTTTTTTAATATTAAAGGTGGAGTAATAAAAAGGGGGAGGTTAGGTTAGGTAATGTGGGAGTGGATGGGATGATATTAATTGGAAGGGTAAAATTGTTGGTAATTTCCTTTTAGGCAATTGATATTTGAGCAAACGCAATGCAAGAAAGGTGGAGCCATTTATTTATAACTATAGTTTGTCTATTCCCAGCCACTTGGCCATGTCTGCATCACACTTCTTTATTAGTTAAATCCAGATAAGTGTACACTGTACAGGTTGTACAGGTTGTACAGGTCCCAAAACCAAAACACACCACCACCCCCTTTATGTGTTTTGCGTTTTGCCCCTCACTCTCACTGCCATCATTTCATATTCTTATCGATTTCTTCCACTTTGTTTTCATGTGCCTCTCTACACATTTAGGCTACTACATTTTTTGGATCTAAAAAAAGAGAAGAAAAGAACAAAATTTGTATTATTTTTGTTTATTTGGTTTTTAAAAAAATTATGATGAAAGTAAATTGTCTTATTATATTTTCTCTGTTTCTTTTTTCATAGAACAGTAGGATAGTAGGTAGCCAATGATTTTTTTTTAAAAAAAAAGGATTAATTAGAACTAATTTCTTTAAATTGTAAAAGTTAGATTTAAGACTATCACATCGGACTCCTTAATATTAGCGCTGGCAAAATTTCGTCCGACCCGAATTGTCCGGGTCTGGACATAGATTTTTCGTCCGAGTTTTGATATTGACCGAATTGACCGAATATTCGGACATAAAATATTTCCTTTTTCTATTGTCCGAACCCGTTTTTTGCTTTGTCCGAATTGTCTAACCCAGTTCGACTCGAAATAAAACTGGGTCCAGACATGAATTTCTCCTCCGAATTTTGATATTGTCTGAATTTGTCTCACCCAAATTTACCCAGACCCGAATTTTTGCCGGCACTACTCAATATAATCTCAGTTTATCAAAGAATATTTTCCTTCTAGATTTGAGAAGGCGCTACTCAATATAATCTGAGTTTATCAAAGAATATTTTCCTTCTAGATTTGAGAAATAAGCGGAAGAAAAACAAAATATGCTAAATAGAAGCAGAGAAAATGAAATGAAGAATTGATAGAAAAGAAATAAAGAGAGACAAATTTTGTTTTTTCATCTTATTTTCCTAACTTGAAATTGAAAGATAGTTATGTTTGAAAGGAGGGAAAAGAATTAAAAGTATGAGTGTGTCCAACTTCAACTCCAACCAATATGGTCCTGTTGTATTTTATGTAAACTTAAGGAAGAAAAAACAGAATAAGTATGATGATTGCTTGAGCTGACTGCTGACACGATTGAAGGCAGTGAACCGTCCAAATTGGTGTGAGACTGAGACTGAAGCACCACTCACTCTGTTTTGCCCGAGTTGGACACTTGGACTAGATCATGATGAGTCATGTTTACCAGCACCCCAATCTAAGATTAGTATAGTCGCAATGAATGTATGCCAATCCAAATATTCGGTCAATATAAAAATTCGGATGAAAAATCTATGTCCCCACCCAGTTTTTTCAGGATTGGAGAATTCGGATTTTTCGAGTCAAATTTTGCCCGCTCTAATTTGCACTGAACTTGTAACTCTTATACCACCAACAAATTAACAAAACAAGCCTGAGTCAAACTTATTCAAGCTCGGCAAGCCAAGCTTAAGTTCACCCAAAAGATGACGAGCCAAGACTGAAACTTCATAAGTTCAGGCTCTGCTTGGCTCATCTCTTGCCCTTACAATCTCCAATTCTCAATCTTGATTTGGCGACTCAAACAGAGTTATTATCAGAAAAGGCAAGAGTTGAATTGATTGTGTGAACTTACACTTACAATCTCCAATTCTAGATCTTGATTAAATTCTTGCGAACTTTCAACACTAGCCGGCATGTCAATGAAACTCTCTTGGCTGTTCGATGCAAAAATTTAACTTCACCTAAATTCATTGCCTCCGGTTCTGTGTTGAAGTTGTCAACTAGTTGATCAAATTTACCATCTTTCATAGCTTCAGAAAGGTTCACGGCCTGCGGTTTAACAGCAAATAGTGTTGAAATATATACAAGTCTTCAAACTTTCAAGTTAATTAAGATGATAGTTTTGAGAATCCTACCCCATCAAAACGCTGCATTGCATTGTCTTCTATGCCATGCAAATAATCTGCGAGCCACAATAACAAATAGCCCATTAGTCACTGGCAATCAATCATATGGTTCTTACTTCTCTCAACCTTATTGCTTGGACTCTTCATTTCAATTTCCACAAATATCTCATTAGTCCTTGGTATATGATTCTCACTTCTCAGCCTTACTAAGGGGCATTTGAGAGTACTTGGCAGGAATTCAAGCATATCATTGTCCATGATTGATTATGCGAAACCAAGAAGTTAACACTAAAGACTCGTACCATCCGAACGTATTTTAGAAAGAAGATAGTTTTCTGAGAAAGCAGTGTGCAAGTAGTGTCAGGTACCTGAGTAAGCAAGGTCCTTGAAAATCAATAGACTGCGAGGCATCAATAGAACAGAAAAGCTGGTAGGACTCTTTGACTGTTCAGCTGTTGCTTTATCGGAACTGTGCATATCAGCTTCCACATCTTCTGTGGCATTGCATTCAGACAACCTTGAATGTGGAGTGAAGTTCATCACCGCAGGTGATCCTAGCGACAGAATTGCTGCAGCTGGAAAATAGGCAGGTCCATCTTGGTGAGCCTACATTGCACAAAAGAAACTGTGTTAACCAGAAGACATTTTGAAAAGCATCCAACTATTCATTTCCTTGCTCCAACACATGTGGCATGTTAATGCTATAAATTATGCACCCAAATATCCTTGTCATTCCAAGTAACTCAGCTTTGTTTGTTTCATCTTAAGAATCCCTATCCAAGGCACGGCAGCATTCAGCATGGATATGGACAGCTAACTGTTTGTAGTTCATTCTAAAATAAAAACATGCAAGGATTTTCATGAAAACTAAATGGTCAAATCCAACACATTTGTACATAACCAAATGTCAAAACACTTTAAGCACAACCAAGAACATCTTAAATACCTAAATGACCAAAATTACAAAGCATATAAATGTATATAGGTTATCCTGCTGCACATACAGCATCCCACACACTATCAGACAACAGCAGAAGACCTGAGCTGAACAATTAAATTTCATTGTTTCACAAACCCAGATCATGGCTCCTGGAAAAAATAAATAAAAAGAAAAACTGAAAAACACCCCAGCATTATGCCTTGATATGGAAAATACCCCCTGAATGGACAAAATGAAAGACAGGAGATGGACAACAATAACATGTAGACAATAAGGCAGAGAAGCAAAAGCGTGTGCACCATTATGCCTTGATCTGGAAGGTACTCGTTGATTAGAACATGATTGGGTGCTGAAGGATAAATCCCACACTCTTCATATATTCGTTGTGTTACTTTGGTTAGCCAAGAAGGCACTGAAAAACAAAAATAAATAGAGCTGTCAATTTCACAACAAAAGAAAATGAGATGTAAGGTAACTTAAAACACACGCTCTCCCCCTTGGTAAGGTTCTGCAACACAGCTGAGATTCTGGCTCCAAACCAAACTTTCTTTTTCTCTTTTTGTTTTGTTACATTTTCTTTGCATGTATTGGGGGCAAGAGAAGTGTTGTCCACGAAAGATCTGGCATCAACAGATCATCACCTAAGCTACTTAACTTGATCATCCAGAACTTTAGCATATATAAACTTTCTACCAAGAGACAGCTAGATAAGAGAAAGACACTTGGCAATAAAGACAGCAAATTGGTGTTTATTATGAATGAAGGATGGGTGCAGAGACTGCAGACACAAATATTAATTCAAGGAATGTAGTCACCAGCCATTAGGAGCTAAACAATATGAGTTTTTGCTTCTCCCAACAAATAACACAATCCAAGAGGACAATAAGCCAAGCCATCAAACATCCATGTAATGCAAAAGCCACACATAATGGAGTGAGATCCAAAAGAAACATTAACTTACAGTCTTGACTGATAAGCCCCTTCTCATGGACCACACCCCCTGTAGATGAATAAGGATCATAAGAACAAAGTTATCAGTCATATGCCACATAAATGAGTGTTCAATGCCGTAGATGCTTTTTTGTACCCCAGTTCTGTAATCTTCTATTCTTAAGTGTTTTCCATTTTGAGATGGGTGCTTGATAGATCTGTAATACAGAAGGGAAACAGATAAATCAGGCATCAACCCCAAAAGAGGAGCATCATTTAGCAGTGTGTGTGTGTGTGTGTGTGTGTGTGTGTGTGTGTGTGTGTGTGTGTGTGTGTGTGTGTGTGTGTGTGTGTGTGTGAGAGAGAGAGAGAGAGAGAGAGAGAGAGAGAGAGAGAGAGAGAGAGAGAGAGAGAGAGACAGTACATGATTGCTTAACTGGTTCTCCTCAGCATCAGTAATGAAATCAGGAATGTAGATCACTGTTGGGACAGAGCCAACAACAAAATCGGCCAACTTCTCATTCGTTCCCATTCCACTGCCAGAAATTTAGCAATCCAAGTTAAGCAATGTGACAACCTGATAATTTTAAGATCCAATGAGTTAATGATTAATTTTCAACTTTTGTTTGGGGGATTATACCATATATCCTTCATACTTCATAGTGTATCAACAGCCAGAGCAAACTACTAAACTTCATTAGCAAATCCTAAAGAAAATTGTCCAACAAACCAAATAAAACAAAATACAACGTACATAGTGACTGATTCAATCACACAATACTCAGTATCGTTGCTAGGCAAGCATCCCATGGGCCATGACAATTAAAACTCCCCAAATGCTACCACAATCAATCAACCCAGAAACATACTCCCTCCATCCTTAAATGATAAGTCCATCTTTCCTTTAATGGATGTCCCAAAATGATTGCCCTTTTAACTATTATTAGAATTAATTTTCTTCTCTCTCGTCTAAAATCAACCCAAAACACTGCATTAAATCAGGTTTCATAGGAAATTTCATTTCCTAGGACAAACAATCATTATGGGACGGAGGGAGTAAAATAAATTTTATGGAAAGGGAGTCTCAACACACCAAACCCAACAATCTTTTCAACGATGTAAAAATAGTTAGAAATTCATTTTAGTTAGAAATGAGGGAGAGGGAACAATAATGCCTACTGGAAAACCTAAATGATCAATGATATTTTCCCAAATGATTACTCCAACAACAGAACAACAATATACACAAATAACCACAATACCAAAAACAATAATATGGGTATCCAATACACAATAATTTGATAATAAAATATTTCAATTGGAGTTAGACATTACTGTATCTTGCTTACCACAAAATTGATCACTAGCATCTCCAACACCTTCAACGTGATATAATTTAACATGTAATAATACAAACTCTCAATTTCTTAAGTTTATTTATCAACTCAAGAAAATTATGAAAGAATGCAGTTCATTCTAGTCAATTTTTAGGTCCAACTTCCAATGGTGACAACTTGAGTACTCCATGTCCAATGAAGATGATCAATTACAATACAAAAAGTTCCAGTCCTTTATAAGTTGTCTTCCATGTCCTTTGTCAATAAGATCCTCAAATGTCCAAATGTCAGCAGATGATAAATAAGAGGTGAATTTGCAAACTTTTGTAGGAAAAATTCATCTCCCACTCATTTAAGTCCAAATTGGGCAATTAAAAAATTCACATATAGCTAATGCATATGCCTATCTACATTATTTTTCTTAAAAGTTTTAAATGAAGATTCACATAACAGTTTGTGAAATTGGTGTTAATGTAGACAAAGTTTTGTTTGTTTAGTCATATCATTGTTTCTCTTTTAACAACCATGAGTATAAACCACAGTTTATGAAATTAATACCAATGATTACCATATTATGTTTTGGACTTAACCAAACCAGTGAAAAGAAATGTAACATGATGCATACGTCAAGCACTGAGAACATGAATTAAATTATGGTGATTGTGTTGTTGATTATGATGATGGTGGTGATAAAAGTGATTATGGAGAAGAAACAATGAATAATTTGAAGATGAGAAATAAATAACATGCAAGACTGAGATGAAGAGGAAGTGAGAAAGGTTGGTTGCATGCGTCATGGCTCTAGGTCCTTTTCATACAAGAAAAAGTGCATATCATAGCACAAAATTCGTGTCCCCTCTTTTACAAAGGATAGTAAGAGAATTCATCCCCTTCCATGTATGTTGCTTTTCTTTCTAACTAGGTGGTCGGCAATAACAAATGATCTATTATTAAACTAATATGCTACATTATCAATATTATCCATGTTGTTATTTATTTATTCCTTACTACTACTAATACTTTCATCATTCATTAACAATGTTATCAAAATCGCAATACAAATCATAGGATCGTACAATCCAAGAGTATGAAACAATCCAACTTGTGTTAGTATTGCTGCCCTGTTAGAATCAGACTATATTACATCATAATCGTACTAGAAATGGTAGGACATTAGGATCTGATCCTAAATCAATCTTAAATGCAATAGAGCCGACTAAAATTATACAACATTCTATTAAAATTGTCCTAGAATAGAATCTTAAAGATCACATTAGAACCGGTAAGGAACATTGCCATTTTGTGGACCCTTTAACTTTTAGGCTCTGTTTTTTTTTTTTAGGGGGGTTAATACCCTCTTTACCTAGCCCAACCCAAATCTACTCATTCTTCTCATATTTCCAACACTCATCTTTTAACTTTCAACCTTTACTTAACTTACCAATTTTTTGCTTTACCCAACCTTCCCATACACCTGAAAAGAATAAACCCTTAGTGCTTTTGTATAAACTTTAAACATACTTCATATTTTTGCTTTGTGTGAAAATCATTCCCACATGATTGCCCGACAAAAGAGAAGAAGTTGTGAATGTTTTTGGAGGCTTTTTAGAACTAGAGGGCCAAATTAAAAGGAAACAAAACAAAAAGAACCATCTTTTCTATTCAGTTTTCACCAGGATCCATAAGGCAGACTTTTAGTTGGCTTTTTGAATGAGCTACGATTAACCCAGTCTGAGGTGCCAAGGTCCGTTCATAAGCAGATATGATGTTTAGGGAATTTTGATAGTGGATTAGTGAATATTATGATTAAAATGTTTGATTTATATCTTCATTTCCATAGTATAGTTGGTACTGTTTTTATGAAAATTTGTAGGTTTTGAAACCAAATTACCATCATTCCCTTAATGTTTGGTAAAAACAAGTTGACCATAGACCTCATCTATGGGCACCCAAACCGTTGTAGAAAAATCAAAGCAACTGGGCATGAATAATGGCCACTCCAAGCTGTGCGGTATGATCACTCTGGACCGGAGTGGCTCCTTTTTCAGCCCTCTTCGTGCGATTTCTCTTCTTTTGACCGTTTTAAGTGGTTTTATGGCCGATTTATAACAAATTAACTCCAAAAAAGCAGCAAGAAGGAGAAATCAATCCACAACTCACCCATCTTACATCCACATCTCATCCATATCAAATCAAAGAAACACAAAACTGACTATCGAAGAAGAAGATTGAAGTGATTTTGAAGGAATTTCCTTTTGAGATTGAAAGACTCAAGTGAAAAATCTTGAAGATTGTTCAACCCTAGCTCATCTTCTTGTTGTTTCGAGGTTTGATTATCATGTTTAGAATTATTATGTCTTCAACGATCATGAGTGAGTAGATTTTAATTATCTAGGGATTTGTAAATCGAAACAATGGTGTTTGGTTAGGTTTTCATAGTTTATGCTTTAATTCTCAAATAGAATCAATAGAAAGTTGTATTCTTCATATTTATGAGTATTTTTAAGCGCTTGAATACTTGTAATTTGAGATTAACCCAAGAAGTACCGAAAAGTGAATTAGAATAATCCGACTACTGGTTTTCTACCTAATTTGTGAAATTGAAAAAAATATAGTAAACTAGGGAATCACTTTGATAATTTGAGATCTTTAACTTTGATTAATTTGATAGGAATACAAAAGTTGGCTAAATAACAACAGTTCTATTAAGCATCAAAAGAGCAATACAGTTCATACATATCGATTCTTGATTCGAATGAAAGAATTACTACACAAACTAGATTTTAATAATCAAACCCATTGTTAAGAAAGCAAATCCCCACATGTTTTTCTCCATTGATTAATTTTTAGACTTATTTTCATGTTTTAATTAGTTAGAGTCAGCAAGTTGAACAAACCAAATCAAAAACCGATTTACTTAGCAATCAATCAGAGGGCTAGTTCATTGGGTTGCTAGATTGGTCCCTATGAGACTGACCTTGACATGCTACATCCACACCTTGTGCGCTTGCAGCCTGTCATCATCGCCTCTCGCCTTCTCTGCCCTAGAGACACATGCTTTTTTAAGCAACAGCCTAGGTTTCTCAATGGAGCGATATGTCGACAAGTACAATCTATCTATCTATTAAATTGTAGAATGGGTCTCCGTAATTCTTTCCCTCCCCCAACTGTGCACCCTGATGCAATGGGTGTTAATAGCCATTGATTCTATATTTCTATCCAAATAAAATCCCAGCCATTAGATTAAAAAAATTAACCACCAATATGTGTAACTGACACTCTCCCTTATCTCTTTTGGGTGCAAGTGTAACTGCTTTCTAAACATCCAGTGGCGGATCTCGACTTCCAAAATAGGGGTGTCCACTTACACTAATAACTATCATATATTTGAAAAAGAAAATTACACAAACTGTCAAATACTTCAATAGTCAACTATCACTGGCAGAAATTTTTCTATTTGAGGCGTAGTATCGTAAAATTGAATTAGAACGATCCATATTATACCCAACACTTTGCTACTCACTGACAAAACAACATACAAACACAAACAACAATCACAAATCACAGCAAAATACTCAACATTCCCAAATCTATTTGCTAAACAATCACTAACAGTAATTTACTAAATCACAAAAAGTTCAATAATTCACAAACAAATCACAAATTATAAATTTCAATAATTTACCAATTATCAAATTGGAATGAAAAATCTATAATTGAAAACCAATGACAATGACAGTAAACCCTAAGATTGGAATGAAAAACCTCAATGCTTTGTGACTCACTCATAGTAATTTACTAAATCAAAATTCACAAATCACAAAATATTCAATTATTCACAAACAAATCACAAATTATAAATTTCAATAATTTACCAAATTAGAATGAAAACCCTAAAATTGAAATAGTTAAATTGTAAACCCTAAAATTGAAAATCAGAGAACTCACAAGTTGGATTTCCGTTCAGCAGTCGTCGGACGTAGGCCGCTTGGTTGCTGGCGGCGCCGGCGTTGCTGCCTTGGCCCTTGGATCGAGACTCGGTCGCGGCTGAAGACAGAGACAGAGCACAGAAGACAGAATCTGAACACAGAGAAGACAGTACAGAGACAGAGCACAGAAGACAGGCGCGGTGGCTGACGGCGGTGCCGCGGTGGTCGAACCGTCGAAGAACACTGAAGAGTTGAAGGCTTGAAGCTGCTGGGTACTGGGACAGTGCGTAGAAGTTGGAACGGTAGAAGTGTAATTGCAAGTTTTTTTTAAAAAAAATTAAGTTTAAAATTGAAACCAATAATTTATTTTATAAAAAAAAGAATTGTCTAAGATTTATGGGTTGGACGCGTGGGTCCCTTGTACTAATGTTTTGGGTTTTTTCATGAGGTGTCCATTCAATCTAAGAGGTCGTTTGGCATGCAATGGAAATGAGAATGGGAATTCATAATGGGATTGGGAATGAAAATTCATAATGGGAATGAGAATTAACATGTCTTTATGAATTACCAATCTTCTTGTTTGTTTTGTGGTAATTCAATTAGGAATAAGATTGGGAATAAACACACATTGGCAAAAATACCCTTTTATTAATTTATGAATGTCTTAATAAATATGAGTTTTTATTTTTTTAAATAGGGGAAGTTTCGGTATTTAAGAGAGACTAATGAATTCCCAATGTCTATTACCACACCCCTCATGGTAATAGATTCTTGGGAGTTCATCATTCCTACTCCCATTCCCATTCCTCTAATTTTTTTTATTACCATAAAACAAACATGGTAATTGAAATCTCCATCCTCTATTCCCATTCTCAAGTACCTATTCCCATGAAACAAACGGCCCGTATGGTTATTGACTTTCAAGGACGGTTCAGCAAGCATATTTCCCTAAAAGTCAATTTAGGACGGCTAAGTACTGATTTTAAGTTAAATGATGGTGGTCTGCAACTTGTGATGTGGCTGCACAAATGGAAAATGTAGGTTACAATTTTTTTTTTATTTTCATTTTTTGCTACATATGTGTTTGAGTTTGGTGGAACGAAGAAGAAGAAGAAGAAGAAGAAGAAGAAGAAGAAGAAGAAGAAATAAGAAGATCAATGAAGAAACAGAAAGAAGAAGAAGAAGAAATAGAAGAAGAAGAAGAAGAAGAAGAAGAAGAAGAAGAAGAAGAAGAAGAAGAACGAGAAGAAGATGAAGAAGAAGAAAGAGAAAGAAGATGATAATGAGGTTTTTTGGTTTGGGTTTTTGGCTCAAAATAATCCAAAGTCGGATGTCATTGCCTGAAAATAATCCAAACTCATTTTTTGGCTGAAAATAATTCAAACTTCAAACTTGTAAACCGAAATCTATTTCCTAAGCGAAATAAACGTGAAATCTTGGAAGACGCGTGTTTTAATTGATTTTATGTTTGAATTTTGTTTTTAAGCTTATTTAGACCTCAATTCACTTAAACTTATAATGACATGACAATGGATTAAAAATAAAAATACTCGGATTCAACTTTTATTATGTTAAAGTGTTTTTATTTTTGATCCATTGCCATGTCATCATAAGTTTTAGTGAGTTGGGGTCTAAATAAGCTTAAAAACAAAATTCAAAACCAAAATCAATTAGAGAAGCACGTGCTCAGGCTGTCCAGTTAGCATTCCGACGTCGAAAATTGATTTCGGTTTAGTCCGAGTAAATAGGTTACAAGTGTGGATTACTTTCAGCCAAAAAGTGAGTTTTGATTATTTTCAGCCAATAACCTTCGACTTCGGATTATTTTGAGCCAAAAACCCTTTTGGTTTTGTCTTCACTTTCTCATTTTCAAATGTTTGGGGGGTGTGTTATGTTATTTAACACTTGTTTTTGAATGAATAGTTGACTATTACAGAACCTCCTCCTCCTCTTCTTCTTCAAATGAATGAATTTATGAATGAATAATGGTTCATTATATATGTTGACCTTGAATAACAATATAGTAAACCTTGGACAAAAATATAGTAAACCTTGGATATTAATATGGTAATTTTTGGAAATTAATGTGCTTTGGATATTAATATGGTAATGCGTGTACCTTAATATGACAATCCCTGTATGACACAATACCTTCAATCTATAGAATAAAACACTTTAAAAGTTTTTAATACATGTTAACCACCGACAATACACTGAGTACATCCATAGTTAGTAATATGTGTTAATACTTGATGTTACTAACCATGTATGTACTATATTGATAACCAAGAATTACTATATTGGATATCCAATATAGTAATCATTGGTTATCGATATAGTACTCCTTGGTTATCACATATTACTATTCATGGATGTACTCAGTGTATTATCGGTGATTATCATGTATTAAAAACTTCGCATTGTTTATTACTAACCATGGATGTACTATATTGATAACCAAGGAGTACTATATTGGATATCCAATATAGTAATCATTGGTTATCGATATAGTAATCCTTGATTAACACATATTACTAATCATGGATGTACTCAGTGTATTGTCGATGGTTATCATGAATTTTCCTCCGCATCTAATGAAAATCAAAGATAATCGGGTCAGAGGTGGTTACCTCCATATTCGCTCCAATCATAATTTGAGTCGAACTTTTTAAATCGAATTCGAATATGAATTTTTTTGTTGTCAGCTTTGTCTTGAATTATTCTTTTTCGGTAGTCAAACCTACTCTTTAGTGTTACTTTCCTATTGCTTCTCACTACCTTTTGTAATTTTTCGTTCGTTTTCAAATATGACTATTTGTAAATATTATTTATATTTGTATTTGTTTGATTAAAATAACACCCGTTCGAAAGAATGGCCAAAAAACTATTATTTTAAATTGTAGAATGGGTTCCTTTGAAAGTCTTCCTGGAGCGTTACCGTACGCGTGGGTGGGTGAAGATTAGCTTGAGTAGTTGAATGTGATCGATATTCAACAATGACAAGGGTCGTGAACACCCAAAGGTTGGATATGACCTTGAGCAAGGAGAGTCCACAACTCTAGGCCTAACACCCCACCATGATTATCATAGGTAATCCACTAAATAATCACTAAAGGAATGACTTGAATCACCTCCAAACTTGATTGGATAAAGATAACAAGGTTTGAGAGAAAACAAGGGAGAACCCTTACAAATGCACTAGCATAATATTCAATTGTCAAAAACTACCAACAATGCCAAGGGAGGGGGTATATATAACATTGGGAAAAAAATAAACAAAACGCAGCGTTTTGGGGCCGGAAATCACGCGCAAAATCGGGACTTCGTGGGCACGGCACTGAAGGTCGCGGGCGCGACCGGCTACTGTCCGCCACAAGCATCGCTGGCCGAATGGGGTCGCGGGCGCGACCTGGTCTGTCGCGGGCGCGACGTCCGGGACAGGACAATGACTCGGGTGAGTCACCAACTGACTCGGGCACGACCTTGTTCTGGGGCAGTTTTCTTCTGCCGACTTTAAATGCGCATAACTTCTTCATCCAAGCACCGTTTTATGCTCATAAGATATTGATGGAAAGCTCTTGGTGTGTACTTTAAGCTCTCAAAATTTGAGAACCATCGGAATTAAATTGTAGGAGTTATGACCCAAAGAGTGAAGGCGCATCCATTTCGACAACCCACGTTAACCTTTTTCCGCTTATTATTTCCGAATGGCTCCGAACCCTTTTAACGGTCCGAAGTAGGTCCCGATAAGGACCCGTATCTCCACTCCCATAGTCTGGGGTCCCATTTGAAGTGGATACCACAACCAACGATGACCCGAATACGCCTCCAAGGTCCCGGGTCCACCTTGAAATGGACTCCACACCCGATCTTGGAGTTGTTTCTCTCGTTTTCTTGGGAGGGGGTGCGGAAAGACTTGAAGGCCATGGAAAACGAGACTCGGGCCCCAGCCCGGTACGCTCCACTTCCCGCCTTCAAAAGATAAATCTCATGCATTAGAGTTTCTGAGTCGTTTATCTCTTTCGGAATGAAATCTCAACCATTGATCAATATAGTTTTTACCAAAAACTTTTTTTTTTTACAAAAACTAAACATATAAAAAAAATAAAAGAAAATAAAATATCAAGCGGTTATCACAATTTATGACCCATTATCCACAATTTTAAGTTTAATTGACACCACAATTTATGACCCATCATTAGTCAGTTTCACTTTTTTATTTTCCCTGATATTGGTTGGTGAAATCAATATATTTCTTATGTTTTTTTAATTTTTATTTGTCCATTTAACTAATTATCCACAATTTTAAGTTTAATTGTCACTACAATGGGAAAGTAGATACATAAAAAGAGACATTTGTTGCCACAAACAAATAATGGGAATGACACGAGATAAAGGAGCCGTGAGTTTTGTAATAGGGTTGGGTCCTAAGTAATTCAATCAAGTGGGTTGGGTTGAAGATACAAGATGAGATCCAAGCATTATGGGCATCACTTGAGTTTTAAATTGACATATACATGAATCATCATGATACATCCATATGATATAACTTCATACTATTTTTCCACTATAATATAATTTACGTTCCGTAAAATTTCTTATCATTTTTTTATTATAATTTTGTATCATTAATTTTCAAATATATTTGATAATTTATTATGTAAAATTATTAATGTCATTATAGTTATAACAAACATACCTTTTATTTGTCATGTACACTTGATTTAAGAAATTATTTTATTATTTATCAATTTTTGTTATGTCTTCATAAGACAATATGGTGTTTGATTTGGTAGTAAACAAATACATTTTTCTAGCTTAAAATTAGGATTATTATTGCCCAATTACTAAAGTTAGGGACTACTAAAATTCAAATTCAACTTTACAACTTATATATATATAGGGAACGGATCCAGTAGGAAGGAACTTTGGGTAGGAAGGTAGGAAGAGAGAATCGTGGTCATCCAATCTAGATCTAATTGAGAACAAAACCACTATACTCCACAGCAAAACAGCCACACGTGCCAAAAAAATAAAATAAAAAATGGGCAGTGCAATTATCACGTCGCGTGTATCTAGGGATTGCTTTTGCAATTTACGTTAATTTCCTTTCTAGTAGAGATTTGGAGAGAGAAAACACAATCTTCACACACAAGGGGAATGGCTAGGGTTCCAGATGGAGTTCGCGCACAGAGAGGAATTCGTTCGACTTTTCCCCTGCAGTTTGAGTCGCCGAAAAGAGCTGCAATAAATTGCGAAATTCAGGGCTAGACGGCGGAGTACACACGATCTACAATGTCTAAGGTATGTGTGTGATTTTGGGGTAGACGACAATGGCGGAGTACCGCCGGAACTAACATGTTAATGGAGTGGACATTAATTTTCTAAATTCACCATTTGAACAACTTATGGCAGGAGGTTGGGATGGCAACAGAGCAAAGAGTGGTCATCCTCGAGGCGATAGCACATGCCAGATAAGTCGTTTTGGACAATAATTTTAGTTAGTGTACTTAGTTTGTTTAGGTTGGGTTCTTTCTTGGGTTTAGGTCGGGAGGACGGGTGAGGGGTTGGTGATTTGTGAAATCGGGGCCCCGGGTATTGGATTGGATGACAAAATTTTGTTTCAGTGTCGTATGGTGTGGCGTGTTTACCCAGTAATTGTTTGTATGTGGTGCTGGATGGTATGACTATGTATGTGACTATGGTTAGATTACTAGCCAGTGTCTACGTGTATGTTTCTAGGTGCATAGGATATAATGGATGCATGGTTGAGCACTTGGCCACAATTGATGTTCCATGGCCACAACACTATATCTGTGTGATCATGTGATCAGACATGGTGTGGTCAAATATGAAATTTGTGTGGGCCAATATGGAGCATTAACACAATGCGAAGATTAGACCACGAGCACTTGTGCAAACTAAGTAAGTGAGCCACACACTACCAGTATATGTCCACATTACAGTATGTGTCCACATGTTCATTATGTGAGCCACACGTCCAGTCTACCAGCCACACAATAACTGTATATGTCCACGCTTGCGGTATATCTCCACACTTACGGTATATGTCCGCACTTACTTTATGTGAGTCACACATCTAGTCTACCAGCAACACACTAACACTATATCTCCACATCTACTTTGTGTAAGCCACACATCCAACCTACCAGCCATACTCTAACAGTATATGTCCACAATTACATTGTGTGAACCACATATCCAGTCTACCAGCCACACACAACCACATATGTCCACATTTACAACGTGTGAACCACACATCCAGTCTGCCCAACAATCGAATGCAGACTGGTTATATGTCTTACCACACACGTATTCACGTTATGCACGTAATTGTGTGAATGCGCCTTTATTGATTAATGCGTCGTATCTTGTGTTCGTTGTGATTGATTCATGTGTGCTATGCACGATGGGGGGGGGGGGGAAGTTGTTTGCGCCTGCGAAGATGGACATGCGATACTTCCTATGGTGTGTTGACCTCAGACGTAGCTACATATACTTGATCGATAACGACAACAACACCCGAACCCAAGTGGACGTTGCATATGGCCCCATTGAACGTATCGTGGTTAGTACCATCAATAGCACATTTGCTCCCCATTTAGTATATGCAATATTTTATATGTATGATATTCGGTGTGGGTATTGTCGCAGAGCACGCTTGTCCGCCGGTTCCTGTCCCATGCTGGGAATCCGCTTGCTGAGATGATCGTCGGTGACAATGTTAGGAGGAGGTCAGCGATGGGATGACGCTTCAATGACCAGGGCACCGACAACGACATCTATTGCATGCACCATATGGAGACGTTCTTTGGTTAGCCAACAAATTGGGTATCGGGATTTAGGAAGGACAATACGCCACAAGTGGGTGTACGACAACACGACATCTTCTCCTATTATTAAAACTTGTTAATATGACCTCCCCCAACTTTTTTTTTCTCTACTCGGTACAAGTGAGGGCAGCAAAAATACGTTCACTACGAATCAACTACTGTTACAATTTGGCGATGCATCGTGAAAACTAGAAGAGGGAGACTGTGTTTGAGAACGTCGATCGGTGGAAGAAGTGGCAGCCGCTCAACCACCATGACAGCTTTTGAGGTGCACCCCAGCTGATGGTCGGATCATATGTCCAGCCTGCCAATATTTTGTGTTTGTATCCCCCCCTTTTTTTTGGTTGTTGATTGTCACAAACAGTACAAACGTGTGGTAATCTAGTGGTATTGTAATGACAATTAGCCGCAACAATATCATGTGCACACTATGCAGACACTCGTACAAGTTATGTTATTTTGAAGCAAACATTGGCATGTTAATCATTTTACCTCGTACTATGATATATTTTAACATCTATGTGGACATGTTCAAATATTGCACTGTTGTGTGTGTGATACTCGAAGTCGTTTGTGGTTGTATAATAATATTGATGCTCCATTAAAAGGTGTGTCCCGACAATGTCTACTGTGGTCAGAGCTGACAATAAAGCACCACAACGTGATTATGAAAATATACCCTCTGCATTGAGTACGCACGATCACTTAGCAAAATAACCCCCCACCTCTCCGAACAACACACCACAATGCACCCTTGAGCGTGCAAATGTACCCCTATGATTTATATATGTAATAAATCATCAAGTCACCAATTCACATCAAATTGCCCCTGATGTCAACAGTGGCCAGGTCAAATAAAAAACATAACACATTTCGATAGTTTGTGTGGTCAGATTATGCAACTATACTACTTGGGTTGAATATACATAAACATATACTAAACAAAGATTGCGAAGCTTAAACTACGAGCAGCCCCGTGCCAATCTCAATAAATTGCCCAACTATCAACATTGTCGTAAACTACGTTGAGTGTGATCATGTTAGCAATATACCACAATGCGAGCGTGAGTGTGCAAAAATACTCTATACGTTGAATATGTTTAATCAAACATCAAACAAACCACCAACAAACGCATATCAACGCAACGTGGAATTTATGTAAAAAATGATGTGACAAAGCATACATAATGGACATGGCCACATGAATACGGTGGATTGGTCATTTGTTCATTGTCACACGCCTGTAAAGTTCGATTCGGGTGTGGTCTAACACCCGTCACCCCCACCCCATTAACGGGTGCGCACAATCCGTTAACTGTGGTCGTAGTCATCTCTGGTGTGGTTAGAATTAGCAATGAACCATGTCGAGACCATGGCTCTGTAAACGCAATATCTACGATGAATATATATATTTAAACATCACCAGAAAACACATATAGAGATATCATCGCGGTACAAAACTTTATGCAATGTGATCATTTAAACGTCCACAATTGGATTGGCCACACAGTGTCAGTGGTGTGGCCAACAATTCATTATTCTATAAATACCAAGTCCAATACACAAGTTGCCCTAATTTCAAAATTTGTTTACCAAATTCAACAAGTGTTGAATATTAACCCACAGTAAAGTCAGACAATAATAAGCACATAATGCAAAAACTCGTGCAACTCTGTTCCTATTACTTCACGCCTCAGTGGTAGCGTTCAGAGCAATTCCTGCTGTTGTGGTTCGCTATTTGGTCATAGAAATTGCATCTTCTTGCTGATGCCTTTTGTTGCACTGCAACCTCGATCCCGCTCTTCTTCCGCTTTGCACGTCCTTTAGGGTTCGATGTGGGGGATGATTTTATTATTGTCTGCGCCGAGACCAGCTCACCAAAACATGCTTCGACGTTACCGGTGACCCCACTATCGCCTTCAACACGGGTATTGATATATAGCTTGGATGGTCATAGTCAGGGTGTAGACATTGAAACAGTTAGTGTGGTTAGTCCACCAATTTTCCAGTGTGGACGGTCGGTGTGGCTCGCCTTCAGCACAGTTGTTTTGAATGCGATCACATCCATCACATTGCATGCACACATACAATGTCCACACTTATAATGTACGTGGTCAAGGTCAAAAAATACAAGTTGTCTGCCGGGGCATATAATATACAATGTGGACATACACATAATGGTTGTGGCCATAATATTACAACAAATCTTATAAATTTGATGGTGTGGTCTGTCAATGTGTCAAATCCGTTGTCATCGTGATCAATTCCATAACCATGCGTTATTTTGAACTCGATTACATCCATCACATGTACATGCTTATTGTTGTCTGCTCCAGGACCAACACACCAAAACATGCTTCGACGTCACCGGTGACCCCACTATTGCCTTCAGCACTGGCATTGATATATAGCTTGGATGGTCATGGTCAGGGTGTGGACATTGAAATAGTTACTGTTGTTAGTCCACCAATTTGCTAGTGTGGACGGTCGGTGTGGCTCGCCCTCAACACAGTTGTTTTGAATGCGATCACATCCATCACATATGCATGCACACATACAATGTCCACACTTATAATGTACGTGGTCAGTGTCAAAAAAATACCAGTGTCCACTCTTATAATGTACGTGGTCAAGGTCAAAAAATACAAGTTGTCTGCCGGGGCATATAATATACAATGTGGACATACACATAATTGTTGTGGCCTTAATATTACAACACAACTTATAAATTCGACGGTGTGGTCTGTTAGTGTGTCAAACCCGTCGTCATCATGGTCAGTTCTATAACCATGCGTTATTTTGAACTCGATCACATCCATCACATGTACATGCACTCAATCGGGGCTCAAGCATACAATGCACGTGGTCAAAGTAAACAGTGTACACACAGTGGACATATGCATACTGACTGTGGTCATATACTTACTGATTATGGACCTAGCTGATGTATAGTGAGACCAAGAAAGATCAGATTACACAACAATATAAGGATCTTTTAACTAAGTTCTTGTAGATTGATTCTTAGATGAATGAATGGCCGTTTTGAACGTGTATATGGACGAATGTTTGATGAATATGGATGAATGGAATAAGGGTGGAAGCATAAGATTGTGATTGATCTTAAGCTTGAAACGAATATGGATGAATTTACAACAAAAAGAATCAAACAATTACAATTGGAAACTCACCAAATTGAATGATAAACGAACGAATGATAATGGCGATGGCTTCTCCCTTGAAGATACAGTCACACCACTTCAAAGAATCTTCCAACTCTTCCTATCACCAACTAAGATAGCCAATCTTAGTATAGAAGAAGAGATTCCATGTGACTTCCCTCAAGAAGACACAATTCTAGCATGAAAACTAGAGAGAAAACAACAATGTGTTTAGACTTATATTTGATATTGATTATGAGATGAATTGATTACAAGAGGCACCCAAAGGGGTCTATTTATAGTAGTCTAGAACCCTTAGGCGTGACTCCTATCAAGAATACAATGATTCCTAGCTTACATCATTCAATACAAATATGACATCATAAAAGACTCATATGTACATGGCTAGAAAGAAACAATGATAATTCCTTCAATTGTGATCCAATCTTCAAGATTCTTGAACCATTAGAAAGCTTCTTCCTTGCTCTTCATTCGGTCTTTAGATGTCATCTCCAATTGACTTATGAAACCTGAAATACAGGACAAACTATTCCACCGTGTACGTGATGTCCTTCATATGTAAGAATGACTTACTCTTTCTCCATGTAAGCTTAAGTAAGCAACAAGTAACTTCCCATGATTAGGCTTTTGATGTCTTCCTTGATGACCTTGATGTATATGGCTATCAAATATACATCATACTCCCCCGGTTGAAAAAGTTTGTCCTTAAACTTTGAGCATTTCTTCTCCATGAATATGACTTCAAATCACTTGTAAGTGATCATATGGCCCTTCTCTTCTAAGCTTCACTTTTTTCTTGTAAGAGACCTTTCCATAAGTGTTGTGAGCATCAACTCTCTTGTTCACCTTGCTTCTTCGTAAGAGATTACAAGCTCTCTTTTTAAAGGCTTTGAAGTCATCATAGACTCCTTTACTAAACTTCATCAACTTCTTCCAAAATAACCCATTGACATTATAGGACTTTGATTCTCGATTATTCACCATGGATGTAGAAATCCCATGTAACTTCACAACTTCAAAGTATAGTTTCACAACTTTGCCTTCATCATAAGTAATATTACATAGTATGAAACAATCCATCTTTGAATGATCATCAACGACTATAGCCTCTTGACTTCTTTGAATCCTTGGCACTTCAACCATGAGATTCAAATTGATATCTTCATGAGCTTTAGAAAGATCACAAGCATTGCAATGTTTGATTACATACTCAATATCCTTGATCATACTAGGCCAAAAATAATACGCCTTCTTAATACCCAAATGATCAAATAGAGATCCTCCATGTACTTCCAAGATCAAGACTTCACAAGTACTACCTTTTGGAATACATAGTTGATTTCCCTTGAAAAGAAATCCATGACTAATATGAAAGAGTTGTTGATGATGCTTCTTACATACCTCATATATTTCTTTAAAATCATCATCTTCTTCATACAACGCTTGGATATACTCAAACACAAGTACTCTTGATTCAAACTTGTTAACTAGCATATTCCTTCTTATTAAAGCATCTTCTTTAAGCAAATGACTTGTTTCATTCAAGTGACTCTTATGAATAGATGCACGTATGAGCAATTCTCAGTTTGCTTTCACCTTCTCTTTATCCACTTGGATTCCTTCTCTTGATAAGTCATACCCAAGGCATACAACATTGAACGTGAGGAATTGATTCTTCTCTAAGCCTCCATATAGCTTCTCATGCTCCATCTTGATCATGACTAACTCCAAGTGATTCATTCCATAGGCCGAATTGTGATGTAGCATAGATCCTTTAATTTAACAAGATCTACTTGGTGTTGAAACTCTTGATTTGGTGGCAACCTTTGATGACACTCTTGTATGATGATATCTTTAGGGAACATATGAGAGAAACGTTCCACAAGAGATTTCAAGAGTGAACGAACATTTGATGAGGCCGTTTTGCTTCCGTCCAACTGTACAAAAATTAGGCTCTTTTGCTCTCCAAATTCATGATACTCATTCTCCATAAGTGTCACAATGTTGCTCTTATTCTCCTTTGGCCGTGTGGTATAAGATGGAAGTAGAGATGTCTCTTGATGCATGATATTCCTATCAAGCAACTTTGGTCTTTCCAACAAACTATGACAAGTATCCATAAAAGTAATATCACACCATAATGATTCTCTACAATTCTTGTAAATGGAAAGACTTCCTAAACTTCTTGGATCCTCATGAATATCTTTGTCATGGCTTAGCCATTGTGTAGGGCGTGAATAGCTCTCCAAGTTTAACGTGTGGATCATTGTTGTAGGGGCGTCAATGTAACCATAGAAGGCACAACTTTCTCCTTCTTTGATCAATGAACATACTTCTCCTTTGTTGGTACAATGAGAGATCTTGCACTCTTTTTGTTGATGTTCATTCGGTACACATACTTCTTTCAAGGCTCTCCTTGCCACAAGCCACTCTTCTACATACTCCTCTTCTACTACATTTTCCTCCTCAAATAATTCATTATCATACGTTTGGTACTCAACCAAAGACAGTTCTTTCTTGTTAGGACACTCTAAATCAATGTGACCTAAACTTTGGCAATGACAACATCTCCTTTGGAAAAGGGTTTTTGGTTCTTGGATAGTAGGTTTGGGGAAGGTTTGGGGCTGTTTTGTGGTGCTTTTGGCGTGGAACTGTGTGGGAGATATGGATGGTCTTGGTTGTGTAGGGAATGGGTGTGTAGGAGGGGATGAATTTTGTGGAGTTTGGTTTATGTCCAAAGGTTCTTTACTCTTAATTCCCCTTTGTCTTTCAACATTAAGAGCTAAAGAACTTAATTCATCCAAAGTTTTATATGATTGTCATTCAATAATCTATCTAATATAATCATCAAGACCAATTAGATAACATACCAAAGTTTGTGGATCCTCCTCCTTAAGATCACACTTCCGAAGTAGATGTTTGAACTTCCTTGTATATTCCTTCACACTTTTGCTCCCTTGGGCCAATCTTTGAAGCTTTTTGATGCTGTCACTTAGATAGTTAAGGGGCAGAAACTTCTCTTGGAGCTTCTTCTTCATTTAGACCCATGAACGTATCTTATCTTGGCCCTTTGATTGCCGTTTGCTTTGCTTTCTTGACCACCATTTGCTAGCATGCTTTTGTAGCTTCAATGTAACACTTTTGACCTTCTGGTCATCATGGATGGCATTGAGATCAAAGACCCTTTCAACTTGATGCATCCATCCCAAGAATACTTCCAGATCATGACTCCCATAGAACTCCGGTATCTCTTCTTTGAAACCAAATCTGTCCTCCTTCCTTGGACATGTACTCCATTCATATTGTGTTTCATACTCGACATCATAAAGATTCACCATACGTGAATCAAATTCAATTCGTACTCCTCCCTTTTGAAGGGGCATAAGTTTCTTCAATTGTTTGGTGAGATAATCAAGTTGCTGTTTCATTTGTTGCATATCATCTTGTGAATCCATTAGAGAACTCACGCATGCCATGTAATATCATTCTTTGATGAAGAAAGATATGCAAGACTCTCGGTTTGGGTTTTGGGGTGATGTGGGGATTGTGTTTAGGCTTTGGTTTGATGGGATTATGTTTGGGTCTTGGGGTTCTTTGTGGAGTTTTTTTGTTGACGTGATGGAGATGTGATGGGAAATGTGTTTGGTGACTTTATGGGCTGATTTTGTGGGGGAAAGGATTGTAAAAAGATGGTACAAGAACCACAAGAATCAATCTCCTAAGCTCTGATACCAATTTTGATGTATAATGAGACCAAGAAAGATTACATTACACAAGAATATAAGGATCTTTTAACTAAGTTCTTGTAGATTGATTCTTAGATGAATGAATGGTCGTTTTGAACGTGTATATGGACGAATGTTTGATGAATATGGACGAATGGAATAAGGGTGGAAGAAAAGATTGTGATTGATCTTACGCTTGAAACGAATATGGATGAATTTACAACAAAAAGAATCAAACGATTACAATTGGAAACTCACCAAATTGAATGATAAACGAACGACTGATAATGGCGATGGCTTCTCCCTTGAAGATACAGTCACACCACTTCAAAGAATCTTCCAACTCTTCCTATCACCAACTAAGATAGCCAATCTTAGTATAGAAGAAGAGATTCCACGTGACTTCCCTCAAGAAGACACAATTCTAGCATGGAAACTAGAGAGAAAACAACAATGTGTTTAGACTTATATTTGATATTGATTATGAGATGAATTGATTACAAGAGGCACCCAAAGGGGTCTATTTATAGTAGTCTAGAACCCTTAGGCGTGACTCCTATCAAGAATACAATGATTCCTAACTTACATCATTCAATACAAATATGACATCATAAAAGACTCATATGTACATGGCTAGAAAGACACAATGATAATTCCTTCAATTGTGATCCAATCTTCAAGATTCTTGAACCATTAGAAAGCTTATTCCTTGCTCTTCATTTGGTCTTTAGATGTCATCTCCAATTGACCTATGAAACCTAAAATAAGGGACAAAGTATTCCACCGTGTACGTGATGTCCTTCATATGTAAGAATGACTTACTCTTTCTCCATGTAAGCTTAAGTAAGCAACAAGTAACTTCCCATGATTAGGCTTTTGATGTCTTCCTTGATGACCTTGATGTATATGGCTATCAAATATACATCACTAGCATTACAACCTACGTACCATAACCCTAATGAATACTTCTTCCAACGACGATGTGTGTAAGTGCCGGCGGGTTACATCACCACTGCAAACTACAACCACAAGTGGAGTTTCTCCATTGTTTTCACGGGTATGCATGTCGTAAAGTGCTGTAACGATAGGCGAATACAAACGATCATCCCCCCATTTTGGCCCCATCTCTCCCCCAATGTCCATGAAATAAACATCATACTGTTTGATGCTATATGTCGACAGAACAATAAACAAGGTAGATGATCATATCTATTTGACGCCATTTTACTTGACACATATGGTTAAGATCTGCTTTGCTTCGTTTGAATGCGTTGTAATGGCGTTTAATTGTGATTAAATCTTCCTAGAACAACTTCGAGCATGCCATCTCCTATTTTTGGCCAGAATAATATCCCTTCAATGCCCCCTGATATTTTCCGTTTTTTTACTCCAACTAAATGGATTCTTTTTTTTTTAAAGGCAAAATCACTAGTTGTTTTGTAATATATATAAGTGGTTTTCATAATTTTGGCACATGTGTGTAAAATCAATCTCAGCTGTTTGATTAAAATGGATGGTTAGGATCTTCTCTTCCTACCTGAAGTTCCTTTCTACTGGATCCGTTCCCATATAGATATATATATATATATATATAGGAGCAGATCCAGTAGGAAGAAAGATACGGTAGAAAGGTAGGAAAAAGCAATCCGGGGTGTACAAATATGATCCAATGGCTAATAAAAAAACCACCTTCATTACCAATAAATCAACTAGTGGTTCTCGCAAAATAAATAAATAAATAAATAAATAAATAAATAAATAAAATCATTTAAGTAGATATGGTTAGCTAGAATCAAACATGGATGTGAGAGAGAATTACTTCCCTAAATTGTAGGGATTGAGTTATTCAAATTGAACTCAATTATTATAAAAAACTAAAAAAAAAATAGAAGTCAACATTCTATAAGGATGTTGTCGCGAGTATCCAATATTTTTATTGTTTCTCACACTTCATGACCACACTCCCTAATATCCATGACCGCACTCCCATAAATCAAAATTATATCAAGGACCACACTCCCTAATATACATGACCACACTCACATAAATCAAAATTATATCAACGGACCACACTCCCCTATATACATGACCACACCTCCCTATGTCAAATCATATCTTTATTGTCGCATTATATCGAAGACCACAATCACTAATATCCATGACCACACATTGCATAAATTTATCCTATAAATTTGTCCACACGTTGAACATATTCAATATTTGTCCTACCGTGGTCATATTCAATAGATATACCCAACACACTACATAAATTTGTCCACACTCTGCATATATTTGTCAACAATTTGAACACGCTGTGGTCATATTCTATGGATAGTGTGGTCATAGTGTGATATCTAGTGGTTATGGATATTAGGAATTAAATTATACTTTTCCAAAGTCTACAAAAGTTAACTGCTTGTACACAAATACTCATATCATATCTATATAATGAAGTACGATCATGGATATTAGGGAGTGTCGTCACAGATATATCTTGATAACATTGATATAATTTTGACTTATGAGAGTGTGGTCATAGATATTAGGGAGTGTGGTCGTGGATTGTGAGAAACAATGTTTATGTTAGAGTAAATATAATCTTTACAATTTGATAACTTCTGTTTTTTCTTTAGTTTTAGATGATAATGAAGTTAAATTTGGATAATATAATCACTACAATTTAGGGAAGGAAATCTCTCCCTCTAATTCCATGCTTGATTCTCGCCAATTATATCTGCCTAACTGATTTTATTTTATTTTTTCAAAAATCACTAGCTGATTTAGTAGTAGAAATGTGATTTTATTATCAACCATTGGATTAGATTTGTGCGCTCCAGATTGCTTCTTCCTACCTTCCTACCGCATCTTTCTTCCTACTAGATCCATTCCCTATATATATATATATATATATATATATATATATATAGAGAGAGAGAGAGAGAGAGAGAGAGAGAGAGAGAGAGAGAGAGAATGTATCAAGTGAGAACTACCCCTTTCAATAAGAACTAAGGAACTACTAATTGGTGCCGTTGGATTAAAAATGTAGGGCTGAGATTAGATTAGATCATTAAATAGATTTTTAATATAATTACCCTAACAATAACTGTCATTTTCTCTCTCCTCTTCTACAATAATATGTTTTTCCTCTACGACTGATATTTTGATCGTTACTTAGAAAACCTTCATCAACGGCATTGGCTTTACCTTCATCAACAGCATTGGCTTTACCTTCATCAATAATTCTCGCAAGGTATTTTTCTTCCGTACTTGATTATGTGATGATTATAAATTATTTGATATTGTTGTTTACTTAAAACTCAATTTCACGTCCTGGTCTTCTAATATTCCATTGATTAAGTATTGGTTGTTATTCTTCTGTAGAGCATTAAATAACATTGAGTGATATTTTAATCAAAAGTGGTGATTATTCTTTCATTAGCATGATTCTTGGACGTTTCCATTCAATAAATATTGCACTGACAGCAGTTTTCTTATTCGAAAAAAAAGCATGATTCTTGGACGTTGAATTATAATTAAGGTAGTTCACATTGATCTAACATTGAGTCTACCGTGTGTTTATTATTATAATTTCAGCCTTTTGCCGAAAAGATGTTGTTTGTCTTCGTAAACTAGGGCAAGAAAAGTATAATAGTACATTTGCCCAATTAAAGTCAACAAGCTGAAATTATCACATATAAGCTTGTTGATTTTATTTTGGCAAATGTACTATTATGCTTTTCTTTCCCTAGTTAACAAAGACAAACAACTTTTTTTTGTGTTAATTAATGATGTAATTGATTAAATATATTTTTAAAGTGATTAATGATTAAATTTTAATCATATTTATTGTTTGAAGTTTTGAAACATTCAAGTTAATATGATTGGTGATATATATTTAGTAATACTTTTAAACAGTTGAAGTTAATTTTTTTTTTTTCGTTTTTAAGGATGGGTGATTCTTCAAATGATGCAGTCATGCATGCTACGCCAATGAAAACACATGATCGTAATGAGATTTTTCCTAATTGTGACGATGAGCATAGGCCTAAGGAAGGTATGGTATTTGATTCACTAGAAGAAGGGATAGGTTTCTACAAGGATTATGCTCGTCATTTCGGATTTAGTATGTGACTTTCGTCATCGAAGAAACAAAACGGAATTGTTTTATGGAAATATTGTGTTTGTTCTAAAGAAGGTTCACACAAGGTGAATGATCCTCAATTGATTGAACTAGAATTCGCAAATGATGTTTTGAACATTGATAGTGGTAGTGGCAAAGACAAGGGAAAAGAAAAGGTGAAACAGAAGAGAAGAAGAGTCTAACCTGAGAAGATTGCATGGCTGCTTGTACCTTCAAAAGGATTGATAGGGGTAAATATCAAATATTTAAGATACATGAAGGTCATACACATCCACTTGCTACTCCTTCCAAGTTACCCATGTTAAGGTCAGGTAGAGAGGTGAATCCCGTGCTTAAGAATGTCCTGCGTGCATGTCATCGAAACAATGTCGGTACATCAAAGGCATTTAACATAATGAAAGAGCAGATTGGGGGAATTAGAAATGTCGGTTGTATAAAAAGGGATTTACAAAATTTTCATCGTGACCTGAAAGCGTTGATCAATAATTCTGATGCCCAAATGTTCATCGAGAACTTGGGAAGGATGGCGATGAAAAATCCGTCTTTCTACTTTGCATATGAATTGGGTGAGGAAAATAGGTTGAAGCATGTGTTTTGGGCAGATGGCATTTGTAGAAAAAATTATTATCTATTTGGTGATGCCATTTCATTTGACACTACTTATGATACCAATAAGTATAAGATGATCTTTGCTCCTTTCATTGGGATAAATCATCATAGACAATCTATCACATTCGGTGCGGGATTTTTGGCTTCCGAGAAAGTTGATAGTTTTGTTTGGCTATTTGAGAAAATCTTAGAGGCTATGGGAGGTCATATGCCCACATACATCGTCACAGATCAAGACCCTGCCATGAAGATTGCTATTGAAAGGCTTTTCACTACTTCTATGCATAGATTTTGTGTGTGGCATATTATGAATAAAGTTTCTGAGAAGGTGGGTGGTGTTTTGAACAGTGACAAAGGTTTCCATAAAAAACTGAAGTCATGTGTGTGGGGTTCTGAGACTCCTAACGAATTTGAATTGACTTGGGCATCCATTATGTCTGAGTACGGGTTAGGGAACAATGATTGGTTTGCTTTGATGTATAACTTGAGACATATGTGGATTCCAACCTTTTTTGGGGATATACTATTATCCGGTTTGATGCGTACGACCTCGCGATCGGAGAGTGAAAATGCCATGTTCAACAACTTAGTTAATAAACAACAAAGTTTAGTTGAATTTTGGATGAGATTTGATGTGCCATTGAGACACAACGGGATAATGAGAATGAGTTTGACAATGTGAACTCTTCTTCTGTTCCCCAAATGAGGACCCGGCTAGACATAGAAAAGCATGCAAGACATGTTTATACTCACATAAACTTTTACATTTTTCAAGATGAGTTATGGTCATCATTTAATGATTGTGTCGTTGGAAGAATATTTAAAGATGACGGGTATAAGGTAATTACGGTATTGGACAATGGTGATGGATGTTACAAGACAAAGAGGGAGGTCAATTATTACACTTCCACTTGTGAGGCAAAATGTTCTTGTAAATTATTTGAACTTGAAGGAATCCCGTGTCGTCATATTCTGTCGGCTCTGTAGGGTGAGTTCTAAAAGAGATTCCACAACCACTTATTTTGAGTAGATGGACCAAAACAGCAACTTGTAGACCTGTTTTTGATGATCATGGAACATTGTTAGAAGCTTGTGAGAAGGAGAAAAACAAGTCTCAGCTAGTGAGTACGGCTTGGAACAGTTTTTTTGGAGTGATGCAATATGCTGAACAAACCGAGGAGGATCTAAAAATGGTGATACAGGTATGTAATGACATGAAGAAGAAGTTGACTGTATCAGGTGGAAAAACAGTCAACAAAACACAAGATTTAGAGTCTTTTGTTGGTTGTAGTCTTCCGAAAGAGGTTCAAATTCAGCCACCAAGCAGTCTAGTACAAAAGGAAGCGGAAAGCAATTACTGGAGGAAAGGAGGAGTCCATCAAGCAACAACAAAAAAATAAAAGACATTGCAAAGCTTGTGGACAATATGGCTATCATGACAGCCGAACCTGTCCTATAAAAAATTAGAATGGTTTATCTTAGTTTCTGGTGAGTGATATTTATCATTTATCAGACTTACTATTGTGCATGACTACTGAGTGTGTATGAGTGTGGCAGTGTCTGACAATGACTGAGAGTGTGTCTTTCAAAGTGATTGTATGATTATGAGTGTGAGTGTGTGTGTGTGGCAGTCACTGACTGTGAGAGTTTGACTGATTATCAGAGTGTGTATAAGTGAGAGTGTATGTGTCTGTGAGTGTGCGGGCACTGAATGACTGAGAGTGTGTGTTTGTGTCTGTGAGTGTGTCGGCAGTGAGTGGCTGAGGGTGTCTGTACATCTGTGAGGGTGACTGTGTGTGTAGGAGTGGCAGTGAGTGACTATTTTGCAAAAGGTGTGTCACTGCCATAGCAAGTGTATGTTTGTGAGTCTGAGAGTGTGCGTGAGTGGCAGCGAGGGATTAATTTTACCCCTTTTGCTCAAGTTGTTAATTTGTTTCCTAGGTTCTAATACATTGCAACTTTGTCGTGCATAGGGCTGCTGAACATGAGTGCCATGGACGCCGTACAGAAGCCAACAGAAGTTGTGGAAACTACATCTTTTTGCTACTATTTTGGCCCTTGTGATTTTACATTTTTTGTTTTAATTTGGACTTTTGAGTATGTAGACTATTACACAAATGTAAGTTTTGGAGTTCTTTGGATGATGTACTCTTACTTAGGTTATCAGAGAAGATTAGTTACTGTTTGAGGTTTATTTGCAATGGTTCAATAGTGTGTATGTTTGCCTCATACTTACAGACAGAAGTATAGCTATCACAAACATGATTTCTTTGATGCTAGTCGTATTGCTCTAATAGTTTATAAAGATTAGTAGCTGAATAATTGTAAGCCTATGTGGGATTTGAACCCACATCTCCATGTATTATTACATGTAGCTCTACCATTGAGCTAATAGGCTGAGTATCATACACTATTAGTTACTCATAACCTAGCACTAGCAATCCAGAACAAGGGCATACAGTTCATTTAGGTTGCTGAGTTTCCTTAGTTCCTCTGGTAAGTTTCCAGTAAGTTCGTAATCGTTCAACACCCTGGAGACCACACGTAAAGGGCAACGTAAAAATGGAATTGCTACAATAGGAATTTATATGTTGGTGTTTCAGGAAGCAAAATGCCTTACAGGATTGTCAGGTTCACCAAATTCCCTAGTTCTGCAAGAACAACTACAGTAAACTAATTGCTCTCTAAGCTTCTGAAAGTTGTGCAGATTCAAGCACGTTTAGACTTGATATAACAAATTGAGAAAAAAAAGTTGAAACATGAAGTAGAGAGAGAGAGAGAGAGAGAGAGTAGTACATGTAGCAGCTTCCAAGTTAAACCCAAAAATAACACTGGAAATGTTTCTGTTACATGGATAATGAAAGAAATGTTACATACAGATATGTCAAATTACTCAAATCCTTGATAGATGTCCATGCTTCAGGACTACTTGGTTTACTTAGTAAGTTCCTAGACAGAACTCTGAAAAATACACAAAATATATCACTTCAATGTTACTTGTGCAATTTTCAGATGCAGGACATAATACTTGTACTATTGCACACTAGGCTTACATTGTCTGAAGGTGTTGTAGCTGACCTAGAGAGCCTGGAATGGAACTAAGACTTTGTCCTTTCAAGATGCTAGTTATCGAGGAACAATGTAAGCTCAAGCCTTCCTCCATTCTCTTCAAGTGAACTCTTCATAGGAAAAAAGGCTTAGTTGACTTTGAGGGCTATTTCATTTTCAATGCTTGCAAACCAGTTAAGTCCTGGATGTACTAATCCTACCAACATGTCCACCACTTCCCAAAGGACAAACATCAATTGGTATTTTAACTATATCAGGTGGGAAAATGGATCTATTCCATGTACAATTTAATTCGCAAATGGACTAATTGATTGAAAAGCAAACCCACGAAAATGGAACTAACTGAGAGCAAATGGACTAAATTGAGATGTGGATTGGTACAGCATGTTTATCTCAGAGTCCAAATTTCACCAAAATTCGATGAAACTGAATGAAATCAACCACAAAAAATCGACTAATTGAATGAAAAGCAAACCCACGAATATCGCCTAACTTGAACAAAAACCAAACCTGAAACCAAATACAGAGGGACTTTGATTTATGCATAAAATTGGATGAAATTACGAAAATGGAGGTGCACACATACCATATCACGTTCAGAGAGACCCGAATTGAATAAAATTGAACTGGAATCAAACCCCAAAAAATCGAACTAAGCGGCGTGAGCTGTGAGACATCCATGTCTATGCATGCAAGTTTCGAATGGCCAGAAATATTGATGCTGGGGAAGAACAGTCGAACGTTCGTCGACCGGCGAACCCTAGGAGAGAGAAATACCAAGAGTGAGTAACGAGGAGTCGAGGACACAACCAACCACCCCATTCTCCCATATTTTTCCGAAAAAAATAAAGCAAAAATATGAGATCTAATCTCAGCCCTACAATTTTAATCCAACGGTACTAATTAGTAGTTCCTAAGTTCTTATTGAAAGGGGTAGTTCTCACTTGATACATTCTCATATATATATATATATATATATATATATATATATATTTTGCACAAGAAAACATGTTATATTTACAAAGCAAATGTAGCATACAAGAGGATGAGGGGAGGATCCCTCGAGTTCACATAGAGTTCACATACTAAGTACTTTGTCTACAATACTCTTGAACTTCTTCCTAGATTTTTCTACCAGCGGGACTTTGTGCATTACATCATTTTTCACGTTTGTTGCAATCACCTATGGAGTGGCGCCATGTTTTTTATGGTCTATGGACACGGTTATTTCTTTCGATCCAGATGTGGTAGACATACGTAGTGAGGAGAGCACAATTCAGCTGTGCTTCTTTACTGGTTTTCCGAAGCTCTCCCAGTTTAGTTCTCCATTCCTGAGTGGTGGATAGATGACTAAGCCCCCAGGATCTCATTGCTTGCCTCACCTCCTTCCCAAAAGCGTAGTCAAGGAAAAGGTGGTCGATAGTTTCTAGCTCCAACTCACATAAGGGGCATTGGGAGTCTCCTTCGGGTTTCCATCTCACTTTCCTAGCTCTTACAGGAAGTTTGTCGTGTAACAGGACCCAAGTGATGAAGGTATGACGTGGAATTGCTAGTGGGTTCCAAATGATCGAGGACCATCCAACCTCGTTCATGGTTCCAAGGCTACATATATACCCATCTTTCATATTGTAATCACCATCAACTGTAGCCCCCCCTCCTTTCCAGCACCATCTATACCCGGATTCACAACCCCATTTGAATCAATCTTTTATATGACAAAGGTGCTTGAAGTAAGTGCAGACGTCGTAAGGGGGTTAATAGTCCCACCAGGATGACCCTCGAATATATTTTGCATGAATCCATTTGACCCATAAGTTATCCTCTTTCCTTTGAATCGCCCACACCAGCCGGGCAATGGTGGCATTGTTCCAGGATGTCAGGTCTCAGAGACCTAGACCGCCCAACTGCTTTGGTCTGCATACAACCCCCCAGGCAACCATAGGGGCTTTACTATAATGTGAGGAAGAGCCCCATAGAAAATTGCGGCAAAAGCGAGTAATTTCTTCGATGGCATGCTTAGGAATGACGAGAATTCTTGCCCAGAAACTGTAAATCCCCATCAGGACTGAGTTTATGAGTGTGACTCTCCCAGCATATGAGATGTGCCGACTTTCCCAAGTTTTGATTCGCGAAAGGATCTTTTCCACGAGGATGTTGGCGTCATTTGTTGTGAGATTACAGGAGGAGATAGGGATTCCCAAGTATTTGAAGGGTAACGCCCCTTCTTGGAATCTTGTTTCTTCAATGAGAGTAGTAGCTACATTGTTGGGAACGCCCCCCATGACCACTTCAGATTTCCCCTTGTTTGCAACATGACCCATGGCTGCGGAGAAGTGGTCAAAAGCTTTCTTTGGGGTTCTAATAGAGGTGCTGTTAGCCGATGAGAACATTATAAGGTCATCAGCAAAAACAAGGTGCGTGAGTTGCATACGCCTGCAGTTTGGATGATACTTGAAACCCACTTATTTGTTAACAAAGTACTGGATGGATCGTGACAGGTATTTCATTGTTAGAACAAAGAGGAGGGGAGACATGGGGTCTCCTTGCCTTAGGCCTCATTTTCCACTGAAGCTGTGAGAAGAGATGTCGTTCGAGCAAATGGCGAAGGTGGGAGTTGTGACGCAAGCCATTATGCAGTTAATGAGCCAGCCTGGAAAATGAAATGCGCGTAGGGCTTCTTTAATGAAATTCAAATGCACCGAGTCAAATGCTTTTTGAAGATCTATTTTCATTAAGCATCTAGGAGCAATGGCTGATCGGTTATAACCCCTTACAATCTCTTGGCAAAGTAGTACATTATGAAGGAGCTGTCGGCCTAGCACAAATGCCCCTTGACTTGGGTTGATTAGGTCAGGGAGGACCTCTCTTATCCTGGAGGCGAGGATTTTGGTGATTCCCTTGTAAAAGGTGTTACAGCAGGCGATAGGACGGAACTCAGTGACTTTGCTGGGGTTTGGCACCTTTAGAATAAGAGCCAAATTAGTCGCATTTAATTGTTTGAGGAGTTTCCCAGTGAGGAAAAATTCATGAGCAGCAGCTGAGACAAGGTCTCCTATTTGATTCCAGCAAATTTTATAAGAACCACTGGAATACCCGTCTGGGCCAGGTGTCTTGTCATTGGGAATTGAGAAGATGGCATCTTTTATGTCCTTGTCTGTGATTGGCCTACTGAGCCTGAGTTGTTGAATACCTGTCAATCGAGGCCCTATAAGGAATATGTCGTCCTGCGCTGCTGTTTGCTGAGTGTCTGTATTGCCAAGCAGGTTTTTATAGAACAAGGTGAGTTGATCATTTACCTCCTGAAGCCTTATGACTTTGATTCCATTGCCGGTTTCTATTTCACGAACGTACAGTTGGGCGCGCTTCTGTTTCATCTTGGCGAAGAATAATTTTGAGCAGCTGTCTCCCATATCATCCCAAACCAATTTACTTTGCTGTCTTTTCAGAAGCAAAGATGAGTGCAATATGTCGTAGTAGTTGCTTCTCTGCTTCTTTTCTTCTTGCTGGAGCGCAACATCTGTCAGATTTTGGTTGAGTATATCCTGGAGATTGGTGAGCTTATCTCTTGCTGTAATTTCTTGGGTATAAATATCGTAGAAACGATCTCTATGTAAAGCTTGAAGTTTCGAGCGCAGATTATAGAGGTATTGTGTTAATTGAAATATTTTGTGACCCTTCGGGATCTCCTTCAGTGTGTCCTTAACCAGATTGTTGAACCTCTCATCTTTAGTCCACATGTCGCAGAACTTAAAGGGTTGCTTTTGTTTTGTCATCTCCATGAAGTTGATAGTGATAACTGAATGATCTGACAGACCACATGCCTTAAAGTTAACATGCATCAAGTCTGTGATTAGGTACCAATGCGAGTTCACTAGAAGGCGATCTAACCTGGAGTGGATATGACCATTGGACCAGGTGTAGTACGTTCCAGAGTATGGTGGTTCATGAAGACAACAGTGCTGAACACATTGTGTCATCGGTTGGGTCATGAAATATTCCACTTTGGCTCCACCAATTCTTTCTTCTTCTGACATTATTGCATTAAAGTCACCAATCACTGCCCAAGGACCTTCCATCCCATCTGCAATCTCTCGAAGTGCTTCCCAAAGAGGTTCTTTCTCACCGAGGTCATTGTGCCCATAGACCCAAGTTATGTGAAAGGTGGTATTGTTTTGAACAACTATAATTTTCATATGAATGTGCTGATCAGAGCTACCTAAAATTTCTGCTTCGTAGGCTCGAGGATTCCATGCAACCCAGATGCGAACTTTCTGACAATGCTGAATGTTTGTAATCGATTTCCAGTGGCTAAAAACACTGTTGTGGAACATATCAATGTTTCGCTGGGGGATTTTCTTTTCAGAAAGCCCAATTAGACCCGCCCCCTGTTGATGCAAGAAGACCCGGAGGTCTTCTTGCTTCTCCGGGCTGTTAAGCCCCCTGACGTTCCAACTGAGGATGTTCTGCATCTGGATGTTGTTTTAGAGTTTGGGCATTGCCATCAATCGTCGATTCAGATATTTTGTTATCTCCTTCGTCCCCAGGACTTCAAATCTGTTGGTATTAACCATTTTATTAGGCTGAGTTGTATGTCTCCACACCAGTGAATTTTTTGGCTTGCTGAATCCCTCGGCGTCAGATTTTTGCTTGGTTTTATCTGTCTTATGCTCTGCTTTTTTTGTTGTCCTCAGTTTTTTTTCTTGCATTGATTCTCCTCATGCCCTGTTTTGTGACAATATTTGCATTGTAGCTTCTTCTTACAATTAGCTTCTTCATGGCCAAACATCTTGCAATGTGCACAACGAGTCGGCTTCCAGTCATATTGGATGCGCTGACGCATTAAATTGTTATTGTGATCCATGTAGTCAACATATTTAGGGAATGCTCCTTTGAGTTGCATTTCAATTTGGATTCTCGCATATCCCAACTTGACTCGTTCCTTTGTTTGTCTATCAGTCTTAATAGGGACCCCTAGGACACTTGCTATTTTGCTGAGACCTTCATTGCTCCAGAATTTGAAGGGAAGGTCAAGCATGGTTACCCAAATGGGTAGTGAAGCAATAGAATCAACGTCCATGTCGAGATTTTCATTCCATTCTCTAACAATGAGAGGCTTATTATCAAAGAAGTAGAATCCTTGGGTTAAAGCCTTATCTTTGTCTTCAGTTAAATTAAATCTCACCATGTACATTCCCTTTTTAACGTCCGAGATTTGCACAATTTCCAATTGTCGCCAAATTCTACGGAGAAATCCATTCATGACCTCATTAGGCGGATTCGCACCGAGTACACAGCAGATGAACGAGTTGTTCCAGTACTTAATGGATTCCATCACATCTTCTTTTTCTAGCTTGGCGCATGTCATTCCTTCGACTTGAACTGGTTCCATGTACTGCAATTGCATCCCATCATCCTCCTTGAAAAAAGAGGCATAAGAACTCCTTTTTGGTTCTTTATTAAAAGACTCCAGGATAAGTTCTTCAGCTGATTTTTTCCCCGTTGCAGTTTGGATGACTGTTGTTTGATCGCTTCTCACAATTTCCTGGTGGTTCCCAGTTTTCATTTTCCCTGTTTGTTTGCTTGTTTTTGTCGATGGAGTCGTGGTTGGCCTAGTTGTAGAATGCTGCATGGTTTGCCTAGTTGCCACCATTTCGAGCAAATCCAGATGCATCCAGCGTGTTTAAACGAATCAAGAAGCAGGAATAACTAAACACAGAGATTTTCTCAATTCAATTCCTTCATATGATTCGGATCCCAGATTCCAGTTCCAAACACATGGATCGCTAAACAGAAGGGGCAGTTGAATGAACTTCAAGTTGGAGACAGACGAACCCCAGAACTTCAATTTGAGAAGCCGACCAACGACTGCAGATCAAACCAAAATCCCGATAGTACAAGTCCCAGAACTCGAACCCAATTCAACACCCAATTCAGGTCTTCTAGTTGTAAACCAGTTCAATCAAAAAGTATGCAACAACAGCAGATCTAATCGGATAATCAAAATCAAATCGCCTATTCCAGATAAAGCGAGTCCCAGAATTTGATATTAATGAGCAAGACCAGCAGCTTCATTCGAATTTCTCTTCATAATTAGAAAACCAAATTCAAACAGTTTGTAGTTGTAATCGAAGAAACCCAATTCAAACCTAGAATTGGAACTAATTAAGGAGAACAATAATCCGATGCAATTTGAAGCCAAATTTAAGCTCGAGTAGTTCAGCTTGTTTTACTCCTCAAAAGCAAACAAATCCCAATTCAAATCCATTATTCGGATCTCAGTTCAAGCACTAACCTTTATTTCGATGTTCAGATTCAGAGAGAGATAGTGAGTACGATGGAACAGATAGCTCGACCTTCTCGCCGGTGACTACTGTCTCCGTCTTCTCCGGCGACTCCTATAATCGGAGATGATCCACCGACAGGAAATCGGGGGATCACCTTAATCTTCTGCCTCTCTCTAAAATTTTCTATATATATATATATATATATATATATATATATATATATATATATATATATATATATATATATATATATATATATATAAAACGTATCCATTGAGAACTAGGGGTTACAGTGAAAACTAAAGAACTAGGAATCTTAGCCCTTGGATATTAAGGGAAGGGCCAGGATTAATCTCTAGTTATTAATTTAATTTATTTTCTAATCTGAACCCTAATTAAACACTCTTTCAACATCCCTCTTTCACTGCCCTCTTTGCCGTGGAGTTCATCATTATTTTTTTTAAATGTTTAACCAGCACTTTATTCATCCTCAGCAAACTCAACGGTGTCATGTGCAGCCAAATCGGCTATCACAGACGAGCAAACATCCAACCATGTTCCCCTCTCTCCCTGTAAATACAAAGCTAATTGACTGAAAAGACTTTGCTAAAAACAAACAATCAGAGATAATCATTTGGGCTTCGACCTCTGCTTGTCGCCCATTGACAAGGGCATGGTAGACATATTGGTTTCTATAATTAATACCCAGACATAATTGTTTTCTATAATTTATGATATTCAAAACCCATTTGTTGTAAGATTTATTGGTTCAGCACTTTAAATACCAATTAATAGATTAGTTGATTTTGGGTAGATGTTTATGACTTGAAATGATTATTTGAATCAAGGGGTGAATGCTCCAGTACTCTTAAGTAGCCATTAATTGCTTGTTTGGTACAATATAGGAAAACTGGATTCTAATAATCCCTACTTTTAATTTGTATTCCGGTGGTCCAAAAATAAAATAAAATTGTATTATAGTGGGACATAATCGAGAGTATACCCTAAATATCATAGATTTGTTATGCATTTGATTCAAAACTTTGTGTAACACTTTACCACAAATTTTAATGAATTTACATCATTTCTCCCAATCTTTTTCAATTTTTTTCAATTTTTTATGATTTTTTTCAATTTTATTCCTTTTAAAAAATCATAATAATTGCTCGAAATCTTTAAAAAAATAATTTTAAAAAAATTTTAGTAACTACACTTCATTACCTATCTGGGGGCAGGAACGAAAAAAACAAAAACAATATTGGGTCGGCATGAAAAAATAAAAAGAATGTGGTGACGGATTTGGTACCACTACAATATAATTTTCTTTTTGGACCACCAGAATACAAATTTAAAGTAGGGATTATTTCCATCCAATTTTCCTATACATATATATATATATATATATATATATATATATATATATATATATATATATATATATATATATATATGGTGAGAAGAGAGATTGGGTGAGAATGTGAGAAGGAGAGTTACTAACCATTGGATCAAAGATCAATGGCCACAATAAAAACAACATTTTCCTTTTTTTGGGTCCATCACGTGACCTTTTAGCCAGAAAAAGAAAATAAAAAAAGGAGAAAGGTATGGAATACTGTGCAAGCGTGAAGTGGTGTCGGCTCACTGCTACTAATTTGAATCTTACCCAACCTTTCATCTCCTCCATTAACATTGCCAACCTTAATCTGATCGGAACATGATGATCATCAACAACATCACCCAAACTGATCGGAACATAATGATCATGGTGATCTTTTGATCACAGTGAACCTGATGAACTTGATGATCATGACGAACATGATGATCACTTGATCATAGTGAACCTGATGAACATGATAATCATGATGAAGATGAAGATCATGATGAACATGATGATCATTATTATTGAAAACAAAACGTTTTCCTGGGCTGGAGATATATAGAGATCAGAACTTGATGATCACTTGGTCATAACTTGATGCCCATTTAGTTCGAAGATCATGTCCTTGTTGATTTAATACGATGCAAGTTTGTTTGAACTTGATGTTCATTTGATTTTACACATGATACATATTTCATTTGGACATGATATATATTTGGGTTAACCATGATGTCCATTTGGTTTGAACATCAAGGTGAGAACATTAATCTGAAGAATGATCATAGTGAACCTGATGAAAATGATGATCATGATGAACACTTGAGCACAATGAACCTGATGAACGTCACCCAAACTTATTGGAACATGATGATCATGGTGATATTTTGATCACAGTGAATTTGATGAATCTGATGAACATGATGATCATGGTGAACATGCATGATGATCACTTGATGATAGTGAACCTGATGAACATGATGATCATGATGAACATGAGGATCATGATGAACATGATGATCTTGATGATCACTTGATCATAATTATTGAAAACAAAACGTTTTTCTATGTTGGAGATAGAGACTAGAAGTTGATGATCACTTGGTCAAAACTTGATGCCCATTTAGTTCGAACATCATGTCCTTGTTGATTTAATACGATGCAAGTTTGTTTGAACTTGATGTCCATTTGATTTTACACATGATACATATTTCATTTGGACATGATATATATTTGGGTAACCATGATGTCCATTTGGTTTGAACATCAAGGTGAGAACATTAATCTGAAGAATGATCACAGTGAACCTGATGAAAATGATGATCATGATGAACATGATGATCATGATAACCATTTGGTCACAGTGAACCTGTTGAATATGATGATCATGATGAACATGATGATCACTTGATTACTTAATCATGATTTAGGGTAAGTTCATTAAAAATATACAATCGTTAATTATGATGAACTTGATGTCCATTTGATTTATACATGATATACATTTCATTTGAACACGATGTTCATTATCTAATAACATGATGTACATTCTCTTATAACGTGATGTTCATTACCACATACTACAATGTGCATTTCTCTTATGGACATCAAGTTCAAAACAAACTTGCATTGTGTTAAACTCAACAAGGACAATACGTTTGAACTAAATGGGCATCAATGGTCAAGTGATCAAGTGATGTTCATTACAAATATTTAATGAACTTACCCAAATCATGATCAAGTGATCAAGTGATCATCATGTTCATTATGATCATCATGTTCATCAAGTTCACTGTGATCAAGTGGTCATCATGTTCATCATGATCATCGTGTTCATCATGATCATCATTTTCATCAGATTCATTGTGATCATTCTTCAATTTAATGTTTTCACCTTGATGTTCAAACCAAATGGACATCATGGTTAACCCAAAATAAACATCATGTCCAAATGAAATGTATATCATGTGTAAATCAAATGGACTTCAAGTTCAAAACAAACTTGCATCGTATTAAATCAACAAGGACATGATGTTCGAACTAAATGGGCATCAAGTTCTGACCAAATGATCATCAAGTTCTGGTCTTTATCTCCAACCCAGAAACACGTTTCGTTTTCAATAATCATGATCAAGTGATCATGATCATCATGTTCATCATGATCCTCATGTTCATCATGTTCATCAGGTTCACTGTGATCAAGTGATCATCATGATCATCATGTTCATCATGATCATCATGTTCATCAGGTTCACTGTGATGAAAAGATCACCATGATCATCATGTTCCGATCAGTTTGGGTGATGTTGTTGATGATCATCATGTTCCGATTAGATTAAGGCCGACAATGTTAATCGAGGAGATGAAAGGTTGGGTGAGATTCAAATTAGTAGCAGTGAGCCGACAACATTTCTTGCTTGCACAACATTCCATGTCTTTCTCTTTTTTTTTTTGGCTAAAGGGTCACGTGATGGACCAAAAAAAAAGGAAAATGTTGTTTTTATTTTTGACCATTGATCTTTGATCCAATGGCTAGTAACTCTCCTTCTCACATTCTCACCCAATCTCTCTTCTCACCCTATCTATTCCCTATATATATATATATACATATGTATATATATACATATGTATATATATACATATGTATATATATATATATATATATATATATATATATATATATATATATATATATATATAAAACAGAATAAAAACTTAACTCCAAAACAAACTTCCCATTCCACTTACACTCACACTCCGATTTAGCTCCCAAGGTTTGCTAGATTCCTAAAAGTTTAGGAGCTACTAGGTCGAACCTAAAGCTCTGATATCATTCTACAATGCCCTAAAAATTCAATTTTAGTTTTTAATGGTCAAACTTAACATTGACCAATGATTAACAGCGGAAGATTCAAACTTTACTAAAGGGGCGTCACTGCCGTACCTCCGAAGAGATACAAGACAAAAAAAAGTTTAACAAAAGAACCTATACTTCTATTTGATAACTAAACAACATCCTGATTCAACAACAATAAGAAATAGCAATAGACTTCAAGTCTGAACATCATTAACTAATCTCTTATTCCAAAGTAAAACTCTAATTGAACTTCCTCACTACTAATTCCCGTTCTCATCAAATACTGTACATGAAAACAAAACATTAAAAACATGAGGGGGAAACCTCAATAATGTCTTACCCTAACGATCAAAGCAATTTACAGTTCATTTCAATTCATTTAAGGGAGCGGGAAACAAGTCAAAACAATTCATAACTTCCTTTTTAACAACCAACTTACCTTTTTACAGATTTTAAGCGGGCGGGGCTTCCGTATTTCCCCTCAAAGTCATAAGACTTCACAAACTGCATAATTACCAACACGCGAAGTCCCATACTTCACAAACAACACTCTTAATATATTTTTCCTCATCATTCTTTTCTCATCATCATTCCATTCTCAACTCAACTCACGAATGGGCATCGCAAATATTCACATATATAACTATCAGGCGTTACCAGACCTCTTGACAATCTCCCTGCAGGAACCGGTCCTGGTCTTGGGGATATTGCCCGAACCCGCATTTAGTCACAACCTTTATTAAGTACGGTTTCATACTCAAGATTATCAATCTCAACCACATTTCTAAAACCAACATTTCCAAAACCAACAACCAAAGTACTGTCCAACTTTACTATTAAAAGAACATCACTTCCTCAATCAAAATAGACAGTCTAGTTTCATTTAAAGTCCCCTTCGGGAAGGAAGTTCGAAAACAACACTAAAACCAATATAACAGTTAAAGAGCATCTAATGGGAATTAGGCCATAAACATTACCTGAATCACTTCGCTTCACATCATAACAAATCACAGAAGCTATTAACGTGCAGTCTCGCTCGACCCTAGAATTCGAATAAAATTCTAAAGTTAATAACTCTACTATTGCTAGTTACTTCCTACCCTACCCCAAACTTAACCTTCACTTTTTAGTTAGTAAAACATGAAAGGTATAACTATAACGATATTGTAACCTTACAACACACTTATTCTCGAAGAATATCAATAAAATCGAAACAACACATTCAAAACCATAACTCGATACTAGTACTATAATAAGTAACATTAACGTAGGGTTTTGGAACGTAACAATCACATTGCAACATAACGACATGAAACTAATTTATAGTCTTTAGAACATACTTAACTTCATTTTAGGACTTTATTTAGACATTGTTAACACCATTAAACCTAAGTATGAGAACCTTGCATGCTACTATTCATAAATTACAAAACATGCTATAATAAATCCAAAAGTTTATCCTAGGGTCCTATATGCATACTTTCTTACTCAAACACTTCAACTAAGGTTCCTAACATGTTTGTAGGGTTTCAAAATAACCATAACCTTACTTTTAACAACATAAGCTCTAATATGAACATTTAAGAACATAACAATCTATGCTAACTCAACTTGCTCAAAACTAACCAAGTTTCCAACTTTATGAATCCAAACATGTAAACTAACTCCTAAGCATGCTTCTAAGGTCTTAAACAACCATCATTTTCATATAAATAGCATTAAATACTTAATACATCAACTAATAACATGCTAAATACTATTAACCCTAAACTTGCTAAAACTCATGCAAGACTTAAACTTTACAACATGAAACCTTCATATAAGCTTAATAAAACAATAAGGGACATATTTAAGGTAAATCATACACTAAACACTAAAACTTTACGTGGGTTTTCTCTCATACAACCCTGGTTCATTACCATGCCATTCACAAGCCAAAGATCAAAACTTTATATTCCTATCATGCATTAAACTAGTCTAACCTACACATACAAGGTTTCTGTTATCCTTACACTCAAAATACTTCATCAACCATTATTTAATCAACACACATACACAAAGGAACAAACAGAGAACAACATTAAAGAAAAGAGAGAAAAGGTTTTAGAGGTATACTAGACAAGAAGGAGTAACAAGGGGTTGGGGTCGACGGTGGCGGGAACAGCGGCGCGGGGAGGTCGGTGGTCGTCGCAATTGTTAGCAGCGACAGACAACAACGTCAAAACCCAAAAATGGAAAACAAAAGGTGGGTGTTGTCCTCGCCAGAGCTGGGCGTCGTTGGTCTGCTCGCCGGAGGTCGTCGGAGCGGGGACAACGATTAGGGGGCGTTGGCAACAACGACGGTGGCTCAGGGTGGTGGCGTCGGGTGTTAGGGATCAGGGTTTCTGGGCAGAGAACAAAGAGAAAGGTGAGGTCTTTGGCGGGTTTATGGCGTCGTCGTTGGTGGAACAGGGGCGACGGTGGTTCAGTGGCGGTCGAAAATGGTGGGGGTTGCCGCCGGTGATGAAATGAGGGAGGAGGGAGGGAGGAAGGAGGTGATGTAATGGTGGAGTGTGGTGGCTAGGTGCATCGAGGGAATGCAATGAAGAGGAACGAGGAAATGAGAGAGAGAGAGAGAGAGAGAATAATGGGGGTGGTCCCAAGGAGGGATATTTATAGGGGAAAACTAGGGTAGAAAAATTAGTAATGTTTATTCTAAGTGTTAGTAACACTTTCCACAATTTTCCCTTTTCTTACACTAACATTCTACTTAATTAGTTTTCACAAACTTATCCAAATAATTTTAATTCTAAACAACAGATACTCAACCTGCCCCTAACTGATAACATTTAACTGCTAAAAATCCAAATAAACTCACTCGCGGTCCTAAAAGCTCTATGTGATGACAATTTGTATTAATAAACATAAAAAGAACGCACGTCAGGCAGTTTAACGGTACAAATAATGAAATTTTTCGAGGTTGTACAAAAATAAATAACGCGTATGTCATGTCAAGGTATTGTAGAAGAAAACACTACGAAATCCGATCCAATTTATCGTAATCGATTAGTTAACATGTTGGTTAATCGTATTCTGAAACACAGGAAAAAAAATCATTGGCTTATCAAATTGTCTATCAATTTGTCAAAGAGATTCAACAAAAGACAAAAACAAATCCACTATCTGTTTTACGTCAAGCAATATGTGGAGTAACCCCCGATATAACAGTAAAAGCAAGACGTGTAGGCGGATCGACTCATCAAGTTCCCATTGAAATAGAATCCACACAAGGAAAAACACTTGTCATTCGTTGGTTATTAGGTGCACACACACGGAAATAAATATTTCAGTTTTAATTAGTTTAACACACATATTCTATAAAAATAAATAGGTTTAACATACATTATTCTTGATAGTTTAATCATTGACAATTTTCAAGTGCATCGCACAAGATATATATCGTTTGTTAGTTTTATTAATTGTTCATTTTTACCGTTTCCTTTTTTCTTAGGCCCTGTTTGGCAAAAATAGCGGATTCATTAGCGGATAGTTGTTTGAGTAGCGGATAGTTGTGACATTTTGGCGGATAGCGGATACCTGTTTATGTAGCTATTTGTGAAGTGTGTGTTCGTCTGTTCGGTAAGATCAACAGATAGATTAATGAATAAATGTAAAATTACCAAAAAGGATATGATTATTATTATTATTGTTGTTGTTGTTGTTGTTGTTGTTGTTATTATTATTATTATTATTATTATTATTATTATTATTATTATTATTATTATTATTAGGGTTTTTGGACACTAATATACTGTAATTTGGTACAAAAAATACATTTTTTTAGAGAATTATTCATCAAAATTTAGCATAAAGTTATATTAAAAACCCTAACACCCAAAATATAGTGTATTATCATACAAGAAAATTATATAATGCATTATTTTCCAATATTCCAAAATATAATATATTAGCATCCAATAATAATAATAATAATAATAATAATAATAATAATAATAATAATAATAATAATAATAATAATAATCAATCCACCATCACAAATAAAAATATAACCCCCTTCTAAATGTCTTCTTTTACAAGAAAATAAAAACTAGTAATCTTAAATTGATCTTAATTGCCATGTTCTATCCATTAGTATTCCTTTCAATTGGATTGTTTGATAATAAATTAATAATAGTTGTATTGTCCCAACATGAATGTTTGCTACCATGCAAATGCAATTTATCTTTGAAGGATAGTTTTGGAAGAATAAATCAAAAACACTGATTTTTGGCTTTGACGTTACAATGGGTAACCTCTGAAAAAATATGTGTCAAACGCTATTTGCTAGTTCATAAAGCTATTTTACCGAACACTTAAAATTTGGTAAAATAGAGTTTTGATCAAATTAAACGCTAAACTTTGTTTTAAATGCTATTGTCGAACAGAGCTTTAGAAGGAGAACTTTTGTCTTCTAAAAGTAAAGTAATTAATAAAATGATTATTGAATTATAATACACTGAACTTTAGAGGTATTGGACAATAATGCGTTGAACTTTTTTTTATTTGGACTCTAATACACTGAACTTTGAGGGTATTGGACAATAATGCACTCAGACCAATTCAGCTGGTGGTTGACGCGGTGGCTGTCCTACTTTGAGGTGTCGTTTTTCTATTTTTTTTCAAAAAATATATTAGTCATCATGCTTGTGTGTACTTTCGTAAACGACAAAAAAATTTCTGAAAAAAATAGAAAAACGACACCTTAAAGTAGGGCAGTCACCGCGTCAACCATCAGTTGAATTGGTCTGAGTGCATTATTGTCTAATAGCCTCAAAGTTCAGTGTATTAGAGTCCAAAAAGAAATTCAGTACATTATTGTCCAATACCCCAAAAATTCAATGTAATATCATCCAATAATCCTTAATTAAAATAGTCTTCTCGTTTTCCCGAAATATCTAAAACATCTATTATGAGATGAATGTAGTACTAATTAGTCGATATAGATAATCTATATTATAATTAAAACGTAAGCATAAATCTTCTCTTCTTAAATCCTACACGCTCATTTATCACATGCCCATTTAAATTAAAAAATAACCCCCTCTCCCATAAATAAAAACCGACTCATTTTTCTGTGCTTTTCAATCGATCAATAATCGTCCTTCTCCCTTCTTTATAAACAAATTTTTTGTCTACCTTTTCATATTATATTTCTTTTCTTCCATAAAAATTCCACCAATTAATATTTTCTTCACAATTTAACAAGTAACCGAATCTATAATAATATAAAAGTAATATATTCGAAATTTGAAATACTCAACCCAGAGTGATTGTAGAGGTTATCGGCCAATCAGATTAAAGAAAAAAAATCAATTTAAAAATATAATAAAAAATTCCCGTCCATGAAATATTAATAAAAAAAATTGATTTAAAAAAAATAATAAACAAGAAATCTAACCAAATTAAGAGTCTACCCTATCTAATTAAAAATTTACTTCCCAACCCAATCAGGAGTCTAACTCCCATCCAGATCTAATTAGGAGTCTACCTCCCGACCTAGTATATAAACATCGAAACATCTTTCATTATCTTCCAATCTGTCAACTATTAACATTTGCAGCAACCATTGGATTCTTGGCAAACCTGCAAATACAAATAGGTTAGTTTACGAAAAGTACTATAAATTTGAAGCAACCATTGAATTCTCCATTTTCCCAAAAGGAAAATCCTATCTCCATAATAATATTTCCACAATAGTGTCACCCCTTGCTTTTCATCCAAATCTGATGTTATTACTACTTCTTCCTCTCCACAATTTTCTTTTGCAATTGCGCGAGATATTTGCAGTGAATGAGGATATGGTAAGAATTTTGGATGAATTTAGGGCTTGGAGTTAAAATTTGTGTAGAATTCGTACACGGAAGTGGAAAATTTTATGGTTTTAAAGTCCCATGAGCGTGTCACATCTGTGCCGAAGGGGTCGATATTGATCGGACATGATAGTCTAGAGGCAGTGGTCGGGTGTCCAACGATAGTGAGCGTTGATTTAAGGAAGAGGGTATATCAATGGTTAGGGTTTTTCCCCCTTTTTTCAACTACGAGTTTCATTGTATTTTCAGTTTGATTTCTCAGTTAAGATTTTTGTTTTTACTTAACTTTGTAATTTGAATGTTGAATCGTCATATGGATATCATATCATGTCTTTTGACGTATCAAACAGCAGAAGAAGATGTAAGTTTGAGAGACCATAACACCTCAAGTTATTATATTGCTTATGTATAAACATCTTAAGTTGTTATTGATGTATCGCAACCGTGAGTGTTGAGTTTGTATTACTATAGTTATCCTTAAGTTTGTACTTTATACTTTTAATTTTTCACATGACATGTACCTTATTCATCAATAATGATAGAATTGATATACTTCAGTTAAGAGATTCATTTATAATATATGGTTCTTTTATTTTCATTATTATGGATAGCTACCTATGAGGTTTTCACTTTTGAGTTGGATTGTATTTTTCCTATTTGCAACTTATATGTTATAATATTGATTCGAAAATAACATTTATTTATATTTACTGTCACACTTTTTACAAGTTAGATATGTGCTATATAATCCTTGGAACAATTTATTTATATCTATAATAATATAAAAATAATATATTCGAAATTTGAAATGCTCAACATAGAGTGATTGTAGGGGTTATTGACCAATCGTATTAAAGAAAAAAATCGATTAAAAAATACAGTAAAAGATTATCGCACATAAAATAATAATAAAAAACGATTTAAAAAAAATAATAAACAATAAGAGTCTACCTAATTTAACTAGAAATCTATTTCCCAACCCAATTTGGAGTCTAACTCCCATCCAAATCTAATTAGGACTCTACCTCTCACCCAAATCTAATTAGGAGTCTACCTCCCAATCTAATATATAAACATCGAAACATCTTTCATTGTCTTTCAATCTGTCAACAATTAACATTTGAAGCAATCATTGAATTCTCGGAAACATGCAAATACAAGCAGTCAAGCATGTTAGTTTTCGAAAAGTACTATCAGTATATAACACACCATAATTATTTATTTTTTTAAAAACCAAAATAATATATTTATTTTATTTATGAACTTATTTAAATATCCCGTGCATGGCACGGAATAAAGACTAGTAATAATAACAAATATAATAGGTCTTACATTAAATGATTTTCAAAATCCCATATTGAATGACAATATAACTACTTTTGGGAATATTGGATTGTAATATACTGAACTTTACTATTGGATAACAATATCACTCACCTTTATATTTATATGAGATTATTATATCAACAGTGACTATAGAGGTGGTAATTGGTGAATTGGTCTTCGTGCTGACGTGGTAGGCAAAGGCAAAATAACCGCCCCTTGCCCAGTAAACTCATCAACCTCTCCGTTTTTCTCACTAACACATGTTAAAAATGATCGACCCCAGCACAGTGACTAAATGGGTGTTAAACCGGTCTCCATATTGACGTGTCACACAACCAACCAATGTCTTGTAATGTGGGTTAGTGAGAAAAACAGAGGGGTTAACGAGGTTTTTAGCTTGTGGCAGATTTTTTTCCCTCCACCAACCATGTCAACATGGAGACTAGTTTACCACCCCCCTTTATTTGTTACTGTTGGTATAAGAATGTCACATAGGTATAAATGTCATAAATATTGTTGTCCAATAGTAATGGTCGGTATATTATCATCCAAAAATCCTTTAAAAAACATAAAATATTTTACTATAAAAAATATAAAATATCATAACAAAGTATATATAATATCTGTTTTGGTTTATGTAATTCATACACATGTAGATATACCAATACACCATCAAGAGAGAGAAAGTTAGAGAGATGGGCTCTCCAAGTTCCTCTAGTGAGTGTTAGCAACCTAGTTCTTTCAGACTTTTCCAAATGGAATCCATCCCTCCCAAACCTCCAAACCCTCCGTGTTTTATCTCAGAGCCCATCGATTTAGTTCCTCTTTTGATCTTTCTCCCTTTTGCCTTTTAGATTGGAGTTGGTGTTGTACACTTCGGTAATTTCTGTTCCCAGACGCTCATTTGGTTAACCTTTGTTTTCATCAATTTGAACCTGTGTGTCGATTTCTCAAGGCTTCTTGTCGATCTGCCAGCCAAACCAGTCAATATGAAAGGATTCCTTGTCCAATTAAGAAAATGGAGTTTATTCTTCCAAAGCCCTCTAATTTAGATAAAAATGTTGATATGCATAGTGGTAGCGACTGGTGCATTTACATTGTAGTTATCTTCTGGGCTCATAAAGAAGAAAAAATAACAAAAGATGCAGTTTTTGGTTGTTTTCTAAGATAGAAGTTTTGCTTGTGGTTATTATCTTTAGAAGTCTTTGGAAAGCCTCTCAGAAATCGATTATCTCATATTTAGTGAGGGCTTATATTGCTCGATCTAGCTTGCTACGAAGATGATAACTGCGTTTCATGACTATGTTTTTGGGGGTTTTTAATAGTGAATTAGGGATAGTTTTGAGTGTGAACCTTGATTTTTATTCCAATTTCCCTACTACACTTGGTGTTGTTGTTTTTGATGTGAATTTGTAGGTTTTGAGGCCAAAACACCAACTTTCTCTTAACTTCAGGCAAGAGTGAATATACCACGGACCTCTACATGTCAAACCCAAACCGGTGGTACAAATTTGGGACGGAAAGGAGCAATGAATGGCGGCGGCGAAGACCTCTGGGGCCCGAGGTGGTGGCCACGGTCCGTGGCGGTTCAGCTCCTTAGGCCCAACTCATTTTTTTTGCGAAGGAAAGAAGAAAGAAACAAAACAGTGGCAACCACGGGCAGCCCGTGGTGTACGGACTTGTACGGACCGGGGCGGACTGCCTATGCAGATCGGTTGTTTTCGCGAGTAGAAAAGGGGGCAAGCGGCAGTTTTTCGATATTCAGTCATTTTCTATCAGTTTTCCTTCATTCTTTGGCCGTCAAGGAGATAAAAGAGAGCCCTAATACTTCCATTCTACTCCTCTCCCCCACCATCAAGATTCAAGACCGAATCGATTCAAGAGAAACCAAGATCAAGATTCGCAAAGGAAAGGAGCGACGTTCGCGAAGAAGGTTTCACCCCGGGATCGAAAGGCTCGACGGGTTGTATTCTTCGCAATTCTATTCTTTCTTTTCGATTTTCTTCTTAGTTTTGAGATTCGATTATGATGTTTGGAACTTGTGTCGTGTTTTCATTGAATATGAGTGAGTAGTTTCTTTGAATTCTAGGGTTTTGCAACCCGAAACAATGTGGTTTGATTGATTGTTATTAGTTTGTGCATGAATTCTTGACTAGAATCAATAGAAGGTTGTGTTTACCATGTTTATGAGTATTCTTAAGGCCTTGGATATTTGTAAGTTTGAGATTAACCTGAGAAGTACTGAAAGGTGAATTAGGGTAATATGACTACCAACTTGTCTACCTAGGATTGCGAAAGTTGAAAAAGGAGTAGTGAACTAGGGAATCATTAGATAACCTGACCTTTTGAGACCTTCAATTCTGTTTAACCTAAAAGGCACACGAAAGTTGTTGATTAGATTGTTTAGAATAGTTCTATTTAGCATCGAAAGGGCGATAGAATTCAGAGGTTGTCGATTCTTGATTCGTTCTTGAATGTATGATTGTGCAGGCTAGGTTTTAGTAATCGAACTTGTTGTTAGGTTAGTATCTCCCTAGAAGTCTTTATCTCTTGATTAGAACATTAGATTAATTTTTCTTGCTTTATTAGTTTTATTAGTTTGTTAAACCTTTTCGAAAACCCAAAACCTGATTAGCTTAGCAATCGATATAGAGATTAGTTTATTGTGCTGCTAAGTGAGTCCCTGTGGGATCGACCTTGACGTGCTACTACGTACACCGTGCGCTTGCGGACCTGTCAAGTTTTTGGCGCCGTTGTCGGGGACTCTGTCCCTAGCAGTTGGTAAACGAACCCTCTTAGGTTGACTAAGCTGTTTTCTGTTTTCTTTTTTTTCTTTTCTTTATCTTTTATAAAAAAAAAAAACAAAAAAATGGCAATTCTTGATTTTCCCCAATTTGAGCAGGAATTATTTTGGCACTATTTTGAGCGATTACTTGCATGTCCTGTTCCACATGGTATTGTGCATGGGAAATCGGATATTCTTGACATTGTTGCTGAGGCGGTGAATAGAGAGACTCATACTCTATTAGAGTATTTTGGTTTCTATGCTAAAACTGTTGATGAAGCTTGGAGTTTGCTTGAGTGGCTTGCACGTGATACTCATGATTTTGAAAATTATTATTGTGCATCCTCTTTCCCCAATCTTTGTGCATCTCATGCTAGATTATGTACTCAAACCCATTGTTTGTCTCCTTGTCGTTTATGTAGTTCTTTTGACCATGATGAGTCTACATGCCCTGTTTTAGCCAAAGTTGATTTTTTTTACGAGGGCAATGCAAGTGCAACAAGATAAGTTGGAAGCTTGTCTAGAGAAAATAGATGAAATAGTTGACCCTTCTAAGTCATCTTTGCCAACTGTTGTTCCTTCCCATCCTAGCTTACCTAGAGACACTACTGATGGTGTCTTTGCTTTTCAAAATGCATCCTTACCTTTTTCTCAGTCGACGGGGTTTGAGGTGAGCGATTCCCATGGGTTTGATGCTAGGTATGATGATGATGTCTGTCATGAGTCAATTGATGCTAATGATAAGGTGTCTTGTGAGGAGTTTGTAGGTGGATTGGATCCTTCAAGCAAGGAATTTGATGATGTACTCCATGCTTCTACACCTTGTTCACCACCTTCTGTTGCCCCTAAGAACCTTGAGGAGCCCATTCCATGTGAAGAGACCATTGATGTTCATGTTGATGTGGGATGTGTGGTTGACTCTTGTGATGTGACTGTTATTGAGGGGACCAACAATGTTCTTGACTTGTCCTTAGGCACTTTAGGAGGGTTTCATCCCTATCTTGATCCATATTGTGAATGCTTAGAGGACTCAGCTAGAAAAATCATGTGGACTAATTATTTTGATTCTTTTGATTTTTCTAGTACTTTTGACTTATTTGAGAGAGTGCAACTAACATTCTTTGCCATGAGTAATTTGTTGCTCTCTTATTTGCAAGCTTGTCCGCATCGCGGAGTTTGACAAGCTTCTAAGGGCGTTAACCGCTTCTGAGGTAAGTTTCGTCTAGCTAAAGACGTTAAACTAGCGCTTCTTGGGAGGCAACCCAAGCGTTTAATTGCTTTATTAGGTTTTATTTCGTTCCTTTAATTTTCTTCGTTTTTTTTTTTTAGAGTTTGATGCATTATGTCGTTTCCCTCTTGTGCATGCTACCCTTATTCGAAATGCATTACGGACACTGCTTTGTCCAAGCATGGGGGGATTTGGGTTGATTGTCTTAAAATCATGTGCTTGAGTGAGACTTACATTTATAGTTGCATATTTCTTAGTTTCTTTTTGTGTTTGTTAGGCATTGAATTTGCATCTAGGTTGCATATAGGATTAGTTTTCTTGCTTTCTTGTTAAAAAAAAATTAGGATAGCCTTTCGCCTTTAAGAGGTGTGTTTGGATTGTCATTGCAAGTGTGTACTCATGAGATTTTTCTGGCTTGATGTAGATGATAGGAGAAACTTGGTTGTTTGTTTGATTTAGGTTGCCTGTCATGTTTGTGATTCATCTAGTCTTGAATGATTCAAGTGCATGATAATGAAGTTCCTATGTTTGGTTCATCAAAGGAACTAGTTGTTTATGATTGTAGTAGGTTAACCCGTGAGACTTCTTGAGCCTAAAAGACTATTATTTTTATAGTCTCATTTTCTTTTGAGTGTGACCTTACCATGTTTTCATCTCTAGAACTTGAGTTGACTCTCTTTGAAACTGCATTTGACTTGTGCATTATGTTAATATGATTGAGGCCCATTTTGTAGCCACATAGCCAAAAAGCCACCTGACACCTTGACTTCTTTTTGCTAGCCCTTTACTAACCATTTTTCCTGTCTTGTTGTTTACCCTATATTGCGCGCCCTTGGCCTGTTCTTAATTCCATACCCTTTAGCCAAATTAGTGGAGCAACAATTCAGTTGGAGGCAGTTTTTGTAGTCTATATCTTTGGTGACTTCGTTGGAAGGTTTACTTGATGAGGGAAACATTGTTCATAATCGTTATTTATCCCCTCTTTTCAGTCGAGGTTGAAATTGGTTTGATGGGAAATGAGTCGTTTCTATATTTATCTATGCTATTCACCACAAAGAAAAAAAAAGGAATGAAAAGTATATAAAAAAAAAGAAAAAAAAAAGAGGAGAAGTTTTGAGGAATAAGGTGAATAGCATAGTGGTTTTCTTGCTTATATTGACTATTCCTTTATTTTGCCTCGATGGGGAAGATATTTATGCTTCATTGCGGTGTGATGTAAGAGGTGTTGTGCTATATGTATTGGGAATATTGCTCTTTAGGTCTTTGGCTCTTAGCTCCACATTACCCAAATGAATTCCCTCCTTACCCTACACCTAAGCCCCGTTACAACCTTTGAAAAGTCCTCATGATTAACATTTGTGCATATTGTCTATAGCGGTAGAGAATCGAGAGTCTTGTCAAGCTTATGGTAGGTTGTTTACATTGGTTGAAGGTTTTAAGCGAACCGTTATATCTTTTGCAAACACATGAGGGGAGTGATTCACATACCCTAAAGTGAAGTCCTACCGATCCCAACTAGTTCACCAAACATGTGAATGAATTTTGATTGCATTTGAGTTGTGATAGACTGGTTGTGTTGCTTCCTGGCATGTGATTCTATTTCGAATAACAATTTTTGTTTCAATTTGATTCTTAATCTCGTTAGGGAGTCTCTTTGTGTATGCTTGTTTTGACTTTCTCTTATGCCCTTTTAATTAGAGGAGGTGTGAGTAGAATTCTTTTTCTTTTAAGTCCTTTCATCTAGTTTTGAGTCTTGTACTTGCTTGGGGACAAGCAAGGAGTAAGCATGGGGGGATTTGATAACTGCGTTTCATGACTATGTTTTTGGGGGTTTTTAATAGTGAATTAGGGATAGTTTTGAGTGTGAACCTTGATTTTTATTCCAATTTCCCTACTACACTTGGTGTTGTTGTTTTTGATGTGAATTTGTAGGTTTTGAGGCCAAAACACCAACTTTCTCTTAACTTCAGGCAAGAGTGAATATACCACGGACCTCTACATGTCAAACCCAAACCGTGGTACAAATTTGGGACGGAAAGGAGCAAGGAATGAGGTGGTGGCGGGGCAGCGGTGGTAACCAGTGGCGGTTCAGCTCCTTAGGCCCAACTCATTTTTTTTGCGGTTCAGCTCTCTTAACTGCGTTTATTACAGGGCTTGTTCACCCTCAGATGTCTGGGGGAGGTTGTCGATCTTGTTGTCTTTTTCTCTGCTTAGGTTTTTCTGTGTGTTTCTGTTGGTTTATAGTCCTTTGTTTAGTTGGGCGTTGAATTGGATATGTGTTTCCAATCAAGACATTCATATTATTCTAGTGGTTGCGCTATCCCTGTTTAGAGGGCTTTAGCTTGCTGGTGAGTTCTTTTATAAGTGCTCTTTTATTAGTATCTTTAGTACTCCACTACTTTATCTTGTCTCTTCCTTTTGGCTTTTAAGCTTGTGTGTGTTTTGGTGGTGGGCATTAGTATGGTACTCAAGGGCCTTCTCTTTAGCATTCGAAGTTATGAGTATTTTTCTTTTTCTTAAAAGCCTATGTCGGAGGTTGGCTCTTTGCTCTCTGTGCCTTGTGCAGTTGTGCTTGTTGTTTTTTTGTTCATCTGTAGGGCCTTGTTATCGGGGTGTGTTTTGTGGCGATGGAGCTGGTTTTTCAAGTTTATTTGCAGATTTATCAAGGATGAACTATACAAACAAGCATGTGCTGAAACAACATTTTCAAATACTCTGATTAACTTCCATTTCGGGTTGTCCTTAATTTGTAAAGTGCTTACCTTTTGGAGCATTTTGTATTTTAATATTGAAGAACATATTCTTGTCCTTAATAATTTCTTGATTATTGGCAATTTGTATGTTGTTTTCAGAAATAAAATGATTCTACTATCGGCGAGAGAGCTTACTATAATTATAGTAACCTCCAAGGCTATTATAAAGACCTTCCCGAAAGGAAATTATGAAACAAAGTTGGAGCTATCCAACTTGAGAGATCGTTTGATTCAAAAGAAATGGAAGGTAACACAAGAAAGCTATCCTATCAATTGGATTGATACAAAAAGTTGGAGAGGAAGAGTTAATACAATTTATAGCTTTTCAACAAGTATGTTTCTTTGTCAAGTTTTTAATATGATAGATTGCATTAAGAGAGAAAGCTTGAGAATATCCTTAGTTTCACTACCTATGTAACGCCCCCAGGTTACTAACCACTAGATTGAGCTAATGATTCACCTAACCCAATGATTAGCGGCGGATAAACACCTGAGAGAATTACCACCGTCCACGGAGATGGACAAGGCTAAGACTAAACCCAACAACAACAATCAACCATAAACCAACTTCAAACATGCATCATCAGCATAACTTAAGTTAAACCACCTCAAAACAACATAAAACAACCCAAAAGAAACTATACAAGCCATTAAATCACAATTTCTTTTAAATCCTTCATGGAGAGCCTCTAACCACCTTCAAATTCCTTAAGGTTCTCTAGGGTTTCGTCCTCCAGGGGTTTTTCCATTCTCCTTTGCCGAGATCCCTAAAATGAAAACATAAAACTTCGAAATGTGAGTTAAACTCAGTACGTATACCCCTAACATGTAAGAAACTTTTCATAATTTATTTTAGTTATTTAGCGCGGTTTCAAAATCGTTAAAAACGAAGTAATAACAATTTAACAATAAATGTAGCACAACTTATATAGCTTGATCATAACTTAACCTGAATATGAAGAAATATAACTGAACCTGTACTTAAATCACAACTTAAACGAAAATACTTATGAGTTCTTCCTTTTAAAGATAATTGAATAACCATAAACTTGTTTGAAAACAACTTAGGTCATGCATGAACTGACATAGACACACACATGAAATCTTCCCATAAACATGACATTAAACTTCCATAAAACAAAACTTAAAATCCTTGGTAAGTAACTGGAGCAGTTTTACTTTGATCCAAGTAATTTGGAAAACTTAAGATACATAAAACTTGGTATATCATACCACTTAATGCGTGACACAAACCGTACTTGGAACACATGACTTAGAAAGTGACAAGTAAATTACGTCATAAAACATGAGTTAAATCGTATACCTAACACATAACATAACTGTTACTTCAAACTAATCATAAATGTGACTTATAACATGTTGTAAAATATACTTAAAAACCATACACAAGTTCTATAAGACTTAACCCTTAAATTAAATCCCTGTAGTACTTAGTTACTTAAAACTTAGTTGTTGTATTATTATCTTGAAGGTCCCATATTTGCGATCATCGGCTAAACCTCCGTATGCGGATACCCGGACCGATCGGGAGATCCGGATGGTGGATAATTATCCTTTACTGGTCAGGTTTCCATGGTGTGCAACTAAGGCACTTCAGTTATCTTTTCCTTGGGTGCACTAAGGCACGTATATACTTAACTTGGGGTGCACAAAGGCACATAAGCATGTTTTTCCTTGGTATGCACTAAGGCACCATAAACATGGTATGCAATAAGGCACCATAAACATGGGCGTGACCTTTATTAATTTCTAAAACTTGAAAACTTAAACCTTGATACCTTGACCTTGAGTTCTTAATAAAACCAGTTCCTTAAACTACCCTTTTCCAATCATAATTTAAAAATATAATCTTGTACTCTCCTTGAATAAGACTTGTACTTCTAAAAGGGAATTTACTCGCGAAATGACTCAACTCACTAAAATAGAGAATTATCGCAAAATTTTCTAGCGTAAAGAGTACACCACATAAATACTTAGAAATAGCTGTGAAATTTTCTTGATAAATCGGCCTGCATTACTTAAAAATCCATGAAAACTTGCATATGTTTTGAACATAAATCATGATACTTTACATATAAACATGGACAATATAAAATAAATTTAGAACTTAACATAAATGATTAATTCATGATATTATTCATAAAAGGTCAGGCGATACACGTACCTGAAGACTTAAGAACACGGAATGAGCAGGGACTTAAACAGTGATGCAACGATCTTTTGGAGGGACTTTACAAGAAACGAAATTATAAATTAGGACTTAACATAGTTGGTAGCACGGAAGAATAGCTTATTGAATTTTCTAATAATAACTCCTCAATTTCTAAGGCGTACTCGTAAGATCATAACTTATTCCTCAAATATCGAATCATGTCATGAGAAGACTTTTCGGAAAGCTTAGAACATACACTCCAACTTTGTAGTTGACCATGAAAGCTAGAAAAATAGCTAAGGTGGATAAAAATTAACATCTTTACAAGTTGTCCAGAATAGTAACCATTAAACTTCAATTATTCGGAAAATCGTAACTCGGGCTTTACTTATCGGTTCGGAATGGGTAAGCTGTCTCTGGAAAGCTCGTAATGCGTACTTCAACTTTTATTTTAACCACAAGTTGATTTGAGCATGGAAAAGGGTCGGATTTTGGCCCAAAATACAGGCAGTCACAATAATGTAGTTCCTGGAGAAACTCAGATTTTCGTTCTTAAATTATAAGCTCATAACTATCTCTCCCGATATCCTATGGATGCATACCATACCATTCTGGAAAGCTTAGAATGTTCTCTAAAATTTTTATGTTCAACTATTAAACCATTAAAACCTCCAACCATCCGAAAAACAACCATCTTTAAACTGACGTCAGAAACTCTCAATTTTGTGCGGTTTTCCAAATTTGGCCATAACTCCTAATATACTTATCGAAATGACGAACCGTAAAAATTGGGTGTTAGCTAACACTTTAAGCTACCTATTCATGCCATAAAATATCCCAGAATCACATTCCTCATTTTCTGGAAAATCCAATTTCCAACCAGATTGTACCATCTCTTGAAATTCATTAACATGCACACTCAAACCTTTGTAATTTAGCCTAAATCCTTCTTAAAACATAATCTAAAACTCATAATTACAATATTCAGACTTGAAAGGCCCAGAAAATCACCACTTAAATCCATTTTAATTGCATGCAACACCACTACATACTCTATTTCCACAATTCATCACCAAACTCAACATGCACCACCACAAAACTTCCATTCTTATCAATCTACTGTTAATCTATAAACATGCACTTGAATCTAACTAATTTCCTTACTTTCACCGAGGATTTCTCCTTCCAATTCACATGCATGCCCATTATTTGCAATGAATTCACAAAGAAAACATTAAGATAACAAGAACTTCAACATACTTACCTAAATTCCTCTCTTTGAATTATTCCACACTAATCTTTACTTGAAAACCTTAACACTCTTGCTTTAATTCTGGAAAAACATAATAATAACAAGTGAAAAAAACTTAGAATACCATTTGATTCATCTTAAAGGAAAAGGGAAGGAGAAAGGAGTGATATACCACTTGAAAATGGGAGGAAGAAGAAGGGATGACATGATGGTGAGGTGGTTTGTGCGTGGGAGGTGTGGCGGAATCAGTGGCGGCAGGCCCTGGCTGCAGGGGCAGTGAGCAGAGGAGGGGGAGGTAGGGGGTCATGGTGAGAGAAAGAGCAAGTGTTTGATTTTATGAGTGAATGAGCAAGAAGACTACTCCATCCTTACTAATATGTACCTAGACCTGGCAGTTTCTGACCCGACCCGATAACCCGACCCGAACCCGCCCGAAATTTTTGGGTTTTGAACACGATTTTTTCAACTAAACCCGAAGTACACCGAACCCGAAAATTAGCGGGTCAAACCCGACCCGCCCGTTTGACCCGAAAAATTAATTTTTTAAGTTCAAATTTATTAAAATTTGTGATTTTTCTTTGTAATTTTTAACGTTAAACTATAAGCGCAACTTATTTATTTGTTATTTCTCTAATTTAAGTTAAAATAGTTACAATAATCTATCGTTACTAGAAGATAATCATATTTTATTATGTATATTGTACAAAAAGTAGTATTTAGAGAACATTTTTTTTAAAGGAAAAACGGAAAAAGGTCGCAATCATAACCCGTTGGGTTGACCCGAAACCGAAATACACCGCGCGGATTTTCCCGAACCGAAATACACCCGACCCGTATTTAACCGAACCCGATATACGACCGACCCGAAACCGCCCGCCCGACCGAATTGACAGGTCTATATGTACCTATATATATCTTCTATCAAAATAATAAGGCCCAACATCTAAGCTCCCTCCTCTTTCTTCTTAGGTTGGTTGGTCACTTGGCCCAGTTGACTCAAAATTTGTTAATTTTATTTCCTCCTCATTTATACATACCTCCCAAATTCCTAAATTACCTAAATTTAATAAACCGTAAAAATGTTAGTGGGTAACTCAAGTAAATATATCTAACACCTCCATAAAATTCCTCATATTTATAACCTTAAATTAATTCGAATAAAGAAGGACCCGGTACATCGGTCTCGCTAAAAGGATTCATGTATGATCAGAATCACCGTAAAAATTATCGGTAGCGATTTCTCAAGAAAAGAAAATTAAACTAATCTGTTGACGATCGTTACACTGCTCAAGTCCTGCAAAACATACACTGGGTTAGTAAAACAAAATTTTGGAACACGCGCTTTAATTATTCGTGGTTTATCGCTAACCTTGATTATTTAAACTAATAAGTACTTATTAAGGGGCGATTTTCTTTGGGTCATTACAACCTAGTAGTCTCTTGAGACTTTATAGGGAGGGTTTGTTCTTGTATGGAAGACTTTATTTCAAAAAGTTATTGTTTTAATGAAAATTCTTTATTAGAATATTCAAGGAGCTAAAAGTAATGGTAAGATTGTTGAAATAAACTACCTGTTGAATAGCTTAAGACCAGATATTATGTTTTTAAGTGAAACATTGGTTAACGCAAGTATTACGAATAGAATTTTGAAAAGTCTAAGATGTGATCATTCTTAATGGGTTCTCACTGTAAACCACTCGGGGGGTATTTGGGTACTATGGAACACTTCTAATCTAGAGGTGCATTTACTGCAAAAAGACTCTCGTGCAATTCATATTTACGTTAAAGAGAAAAAATCGAATATTGAGTCCATAGTCACTGGGATTTATGCCCCAGCTCAAGAGAGAGATAAATTTATTTTTGGGAACACGTAAAGCTTCTAAACCAAGTCTTTTATTTGCCTTGGTGTATTATTGGTGATTGTAATGAACTCCTCCATCCGTCTGATAAGAAAGGAGGGGTTATTGCACATCAATCACGAACAGTTCGTCTAACTAATTTCTTCAAAGATATTAATGCTTCAAATATCACCCGTGTTGGGAGGATCTTTACATACAAAAAGATAATTCATAGCCACAAGGTTTATGAAAGGTTAGATAGCCAATTGTTAGAAATGATTGGTGTAGCTTGTTTCCTAAAGCTATAGTTACTCACGGGCCTTTTTCTTGCTCTTATCATAATTATGTTCTTCTCGATACCAACCCGGAGTTGAGGGATAAAAAGAATTGACAATTTCGATCTAATCAACATTGGTCTAATTATACTCAAGTTAATAATATTGTTAAAACTGGTTGAAAAGGCAACTTTCAAGGCCACTCTATGTTTAGAATTAGGGCTGTTCATATTTCGGTCCGGACCGGTTAGCCCAAAAAAAACGGACCAAAAACCCGGGCCAAACCCAGGCAGAATAGTAACCGGTCCGGTCTTCGGTCCAATTTTTTTTGTTTTCGGGTTTCGGTCCGGGTCGGTCTAAACCCGGAAACAACCCGGACCGAACCGAAAACCCTGTTATTATAAAATTAAAATTAAAATTTTTATAACTGTGTAGCACTCAGCCGTGATTCCCATAAAAATCACATCTATCATGTATATTATATCCTAAAAAAGTTATTCTATTTCCTAAATCTAATGATCCTTTTGAATCCTAAATTGGTATAATTCACGTAAATGGAAAACAGTGACTAAATTTTGGTGAAACTTTAATATCATTGTCAACTTTTTCAACTTTTAATATTGTATATCATGTTTTTAAATTTTAATAATTCATTATTTTCTAAAATTTTCTAACATAAACAATAACACACAATACCAAAAAAAATGTGCTTCCTAACAATAGACATACATAATTATTTAATTAGTTATTTACAAATTTTAACAGAAAAATTTCAAAAAGATCTCAATCGGTCCAAACCGGTCTGGGTTGGTCCGGTCCAAATGCACATCGGGTTGGTCTGGGTTGGGACCGGTTGTTTTCGGTCCGGTCTTTGGTCCAACTTTTTTGTTATTTCGGGTTTCGGTCCAGTCCGGTCTGATCCAGATTGGTCCGAGTTTGACCCAATGAACACCCCTATTTAGAATTAGTAAAAGACTTAAGCAAATAAAGATCGAGCTCAAATCTTGGAGTAGAACCTTCTTTCATAATTTAAATGAGAATATGGAACATAATGCTTCTAAACTCCAATGGGTTGAAAATAAACTTTTAAATGATCCTCATAGTTTTCGTCTCAATCGATGGCTTAATAGGCTAATTACTCAAAGAGAAAGAATGTTGTTGTTCAACCAGAAGTACTGGGCTAAATACTCAAGAAATATGGTTAACGGAAGGAGAACAAAATTCTTCTTTCTTCCATAGGGTAGTTACTTTTTGTAAACGGAAGTCAACAATCGTAAGACTTAAAGATCCGTCAGGGTGTGGATAGAAGATGAAAAGAAAATTCAGGATCAATTTACACAAGAATTTGAAAGTAGATTTACATTTGGAAAAGGCAAACCTTGTTGGAAGGAGTTAACTTCCCTAAATTGTAATGATCAAGCCAACTTGCTCATAGTTAATGTCACTAAGGAAAAAAAATTAAAGAAGCATTGTTTCAAATGGATCAAACAAAAGCTCCAGGGCCTAATGGTTTTGGAGTCATGTTCTTCCAAAATTATTGGGACCTGATTGTGGATGAATTGTTTACGACTATCAAAGATTTCTTCCGGAATGGTAAACTTTCGAAGGAAGTAAATCACACTTTTATCGCCCTTATTCCAAAAGTGGAAGACCCAATTTTACCTAATCAATTTAAACCGATTAGCCTGTGTAACACTTTGTATAAAATAATAGTTAAGATAATGGTTAACAGACTGATACCACTTCTAGACTCCTTAATCAGTCCGACTCAAAGTGCCTTTGTACCAAATAGACACATGCATGATAATGTTTTATTGGCACATGAAGTTATGCATAAGTTCGGGAAGTCTAATAATAAGATCTATGGATAACCCTAAAACTCGATATGGAAAAAGCTTATGACAGAATTGAGTGGAATTTCCTAACAGATGTACTCAAGTTAATGAGTTTTCCCAACAAGTAGATTAATTGAGTTTATGAATGTATCTTTACAGTCTCTTATTCAGTTTTAGTCAATGACCAACCGTGTGGTTTGATAAAACCCTCTAGAGAGCTTAGACAGGGAGACCCATTGTTCCCATATTTGTTCCTCCTGTGTATTGAAAGTGCTTTCCAAACAACTGCATGACCTCAACAAGACTAAAAATAATGGAATCGGAATTAAAATTTGTAAAGAGGCATCAACCATTCCAAGTCTATTTTTGCTGATGATAGTCTTTTATTTTGCAAGGGAAAAGAAAGTGCATGCAAATTGCTCAAAAAAACTCTAGACAATTTCTGTAAATCTTCACGCCAACTTATTAATTTTCATAAGTTAGTGATGATCTTTTTTCCAAGGAAACTAGTAGGAAAAAAGATATGGCTCAAGGAATCTTCAAAATTCTATCAGACAATCGTTGGGTAAATATTTAAGTTGTCCTTCGGTTAGTGGGCATAAGAAAGTTGAACTGTTCTCACTAATTATAGAGAATGCAAACAGAAAACTTTTTAATTGGAAAGCAAATACTTTGTCAAAAGTTGGAAAAACAATTCTCATTCATACTAATGTAGAATATTTACCTTCACATAATATGTAATGTTTCCTAATGCCATTAAAAACGGAGGAACAATTAGAGGACATAAATAGAAACTTTTTTTGGAAGAACTCTGGTAAAGGAATGCCAATGATAGCTTTGGAAAAAAATTATAAGCCAAAAGATCAAGGGGGCCTTGGCCTTAGGAAAACTCATGCAGTTAACCTAACTTTTCAATGTAAGTTAATTTGGAAACTTTTCATGATGATAGTAGCTTATGGGTAGAACAAATGAGAATTAAATATGCTAAGGATAGAAACCCTTTTAATGACCAACCTAAGTCTTATGACTCTCGGATTTGGAAGAATTTACATAAAGCTTTTAAGTTTTATAAGTTAACTATTCGATGGAAGCTTGGGAATGGTACTATGATCAAATTTTGCACTGATAATTGGTGTCATCAAGATCCCTTAATTGACATTTGTAAGTTGAATAGTGAAATATTGATGATGCTCTTCTTGTTAGTGATTTCATTTATGATAAGAAGTGGGACATCCCTAAAGTTAGGGATGTCCTCGATCCTGAGGTTGCTAATCTTGTTTTTTCTGCCCCTATCCCCTATTTTGATTAAGATGACGAAATGTGTTGGGGTTTTACAAGTGATGATATTTGACAGCCACATGGTTATGCCATGGTATTAATAAAAGTAACAAATGGGAGGGCAGGTGACTTTGGAAACTGGATGTCCAACTTAAGCTCAAAGCCTTTCTATGTCAAACTTTCCATGATGACCTTTTTCTTAAAGGTAACTTAGCCAAACGAAGTGTCAAAATGGACCCCACTTGTGCCATATGTTTGGAACATATTGAAACCGATCAACATTTGATCCATCATGCCACTTTGCTAGAAAAGTGTAGAAAATTGCAAAGGATCATAATTGGTTAAACTCCACAATCGATTGGCCACTTGATTCTTGTGGCAAGGATATCCTTTTAAATCTCCATGCTACTCTCTCCGTGAGTGAGCTCAAAAGAGCTACTCAAAAGAGCTACCTACCTTTTCTGGAGCATTTGGATGGAACGAAATGATTGCACCTACAACAATTCCATCTTCAACAAAATTCGGGTTATCATTTGGGCAAAGAAGAATTATTCAGAGTGACAAGCTGGAAGATCCTTCAACGCAACTCCTTCTTATTCTTCTCAGATGCGGCGAGCTACTTTCACTAGTTCCCAAAATACAATGCATGTCGGTTGGGATCGCCCTAACCCTGGATGGGTTAAACTAAACTGCATGTGATGGCTCAATTAATCAGCATGGGGCAACAGCTGGGTTCGTCATACGAGATTATCCGGGTAGTCTCCTCCGAGCCGGGTCCTTCAAACTCCACTCGAAGCCTATTATATTAGCGGAAGCCTTGGCTCTCAAAGTAGGTATAGAACAGGCGCTACAAGCAGGTTTCAAGAGGGTCCAGGTTGAAAGTGACAACTTGATTCTTATTTAGGCAATTAAAAGTGTGTTTAAAGTGCCATGACAGATTGATATGACTATTAGAAACATCAAGTTTTTGTCCTGCTATTTTCGAATAATGTCGAACCCATATTACCAACTTTGTTACTTTGTAATGTACCACTTAGGCCCTGTTTGGAGATATAAAAAGGAATGGAATAAGGGAGGAATGAAATCTAATTCCTTTTCTTATTGTTTGGAGAGTATTTTATGGAATGGAATTATAATTCCAAGATGTATCTAATCCCTCCCAAATGGGAGGAATTAGATACCTCCCATTTATGGGTGGAATGGAATTGTATCCCTGAGGGATAGTGGCCAATATTGAGAAAGAAAAAGAAAAATTAGCTTCCATGTGTTTTTGGTTTCAACCCACCGTCACTTTTCATCCATCTCCAACCACCAACCCTAGATAGAGAGAGGGGTAGAGAGAGAAGACCCATCGCCATAGAAGCTCCATCTCCATACCTGTCGTCGCCGCATCACCCTTGTCACTGCTGTCGACAAATTGAACTCACTGCTACACCACCCCTAAGGCTGCCATAACCGGTGAACTATCAACAGATCCATCGCTCTACTGTAGGGTCTTGTTCAACTAATCTTCTTTGAAACTATATTCTGAGCTTAGCAATTTTTTTCTATTTGTTTTGTCTTTCTACTGCCTTTGTAATTTATGTGATGTGTGTAATTTTTCAATTGAGTGGTACATTGAGAATGGGGCACCTATTTTCCCCTATTTTGCCTTTTCTCTTGTTTCTTTTGATTTCAATTCAGACTTTGTTACTCCCTTTTGATAAGGTTGAGATGCATGGAGAATATTGTAGGACTTGAGAATTGAGATGGGGGATATTATATGATAATAATGATGATGATAAGGTTGTAAATGGAGGACAGGGGGTGTGTATTTAAAATGTCAGACATGGAAAATTAGAGGGTGGGATTCATTTGTGGCCAAAGTAGAAAATATTAATTATTAAAATAAATAAAAATTAAAAATTGAAAAAATATATGTATTACAGTGATTAATTATTAAAAGATAATTTTTTTAATTAAAACTAACAAAAATATCAAATTTTATCACATTATATCCTATGATACATATAATGACTCAAAAATGAAAACAAAATTGAATTCATTCCATAACTGTTCACTAAACAATAGAAATGGAATTTGATTCCATTCCAGTTTTTCTCCAAACAACTTTAGTTTTGAGTTCTAATTTCATACCCAACCCCTCAGGTTTCTAATTCCATACCCATTTCATTCCTAAAATCTCATCAAACGTGCCCTTATGAGTGTAGATTTTGTGATTGACCAATTTTGATTTTATTTAATTTTCTTAAATTTATGATATTTTGTGGCACTTTTGTTTCATTTTCCCTTAGTCAATGTATCTCTTAAGCATTGCTGTTTTTTTTTTTTCCGTTGTATCTTATTACCTTCTAGTGTTGTAGGTAATTTTGATATACATTTTTTCTTTATCCATTTCTTACTTTTCTATAATATAGATATAGATTATATCATTTGGATTCATAATAGATATTTTTGTTATTTATTTATCTATATTATTTATATTTATATCATCGAGCTAAACTGACACCCGTTTGAAAGAATGAAAAAAAACAAATTAATTAAAAATCAAAATTAAAATTCATATCATATAGAGCTGGCAAAATTTTGTCCGATCCCAAAAAAACCGGGTCTGGACATAGATTTTTCGTTTGAATTTTGATATTGATCAAATTGACCGAATATTCGGACATAAAATTTATCTTTTTGCTATTGTCTGAACCTGATTTAGCTTCGTCCAAATTGTCTTACCTGGCTCGACCCTAAATAAAACCGGGTCCGGACATGAATTTCTCGTCCGAATTTCGACATTGACCGAATTGTCCAACCCGAGTTTACCCGGACCTGTTTTTTTTGCCAACACTATATGATAGTGCGATATCTATTATATGCTATTGGAGCATATGTTCCGGATCCTACGTGGCATATGACATTGTTCATCCATAAAAGAGTCTTTGTTCACTCATAACCAGATAGGATAGTTCACTACATATGTTGAGATTGTTCACCCTATATATGGAGATTGTTCACTAGATATGTTGAGATTGTTCACTAAATATGTTACAATTGTTCATCATGTAACTAGTGGTTGTTCATTGAAAATATTTCCATTGTTCACCATGTCATTATTTATTAATTCATTGTTTAGCCATTCACTCCTACAAGTTCAAGTACATGTTATTCGATAAGTTCTAATGATAGAAATTTTGTCACATAAGATGATTATATATTATAAATTGATTTCATGAGTGAACGATCTTAATCTTTCAAGTGAATAAACAAGTTATGATGAACAATCTAAATTTTTCTTAGAGTAAACTATGTGGAACAAATTCAGTAAATAATATAGTTGAAGTAAATGAACAACGCAGTTGAAGTAAGTGAACAATGCAGTTGAAGTGAATGAACAATCACATTAATGTCAGTGAACAATCCAACTCAATTTAGTGAACAACGTATGGTGAACAATGATGTTATCTTCAGTGAACAATTCAGTTTAACTGATGTCAGTAACCGACAAGTAGTTACTGATTTTTTTTTATTTTAAAAAAATATCTGACTTGGCTGCAAGGTCATCTCATGGAGCACATGCTCCAGTGCAATTTATTACATGCTCCTGGAGCACGTGCTCCAAATATAGTCATTGTTCACTCTTAATAACATAATTGTTCACTCATACCTACCCATTGTTCACTCTCAATAATATAATTGTTCACTCATATCTATTCGGAGCACATGTTCCAGGTGCGTGTAATATGTATTGATGCTCCAGGAGCATACACTAATTTGCGCAATGATAGTGTGTGGAATCAATTTGCAATTTATTAGGTGCTCCCGGAGCACGTGCTCCAGATTGTATGATTGTTCATCCACATATATTAGATTGTTCACCATAGATATTAGATTGTTCACTCTTATTACCATAGATATTAAAGACAGTGACAACTTACAAGTGAAAAGTAACCAAGAAATCTAGTATGGTGGTGATTCAAAAAAAATAAAAAAAATAAAAAAACAAGGGAAAAAGTATTAGGTAAGTAGGGAGGAATACTCGTTCCATTCCATATTAATTGTCACTTAGTTGATTATTATGGTTTTTAATATTGTTTTTTCATTGATAATTTCTTATATAATATTTTACAAATAATTGCAATATTATACTTTTATGATAATATTTTTCGTAATGACTCTAATGATAGTAATTTTATATAACAAATCATTATATGTATTAACAAATTTATAGTTAAAAATTTTAAAATTTAACTACTACCTCCGTTCTTTTATCTGTCATTTACGGTTTTCAGTGTCAATTTTTAATCAATAGTTTATAATATAAAACTTTTATAAAAAAATATAGTATTATACTTTTTAAATAGTATTTTTTTATTACGAATCTACTTATACCAATTTTGTATGATGAATCGTTATACAAATTAAGATATTAACGGTCAACAGTTTTTAACACAATTTTCTAGACGACAGATAAAAACAGACAGAGGTATGTAGTATATAATTTCTAAAGACCATACTCCCACCGTTCCATATTAATTGACATTTAAACTAACTTTTTTGGTCCAAAATAATTGTCACTTTACATTTCTTAATTAATAAACACTAATCTTCCTCACACTCTCTCACTATCTACACCTTGATATCCGAAAAAAAATCTTGGGAAATAGTGTTATTTAATTATGTGGTTAGTTTTTTTAGTTAAACCTTGGTACTACCTCCGTCCCAAAATGTTCGTCTGTTGACTAAATTTTGACCGTTGATTTCTCACAAATTATAATGAGTTGCAATATAAAATTACCGTCACTATAATCTTTAGCAAATTATCGTTTTAATGGTAGTGATTTCATATTTTAATTCATTATAATTTGTGAGTAATTAATAATCAAAATTTAGTCAACGAACAAATATTTTGGGAGGAGGTAAGTATGTGATAAACTTGAAAATATGTTAATTAATATGGAATGGAGGGATTAATTAATATGACAGGAAGGGAGTATGATTTAAGGAAATAATGCCAGCGATCCATGGGGAGCAGTTACCGAAGGAGAGACGTTATTATGGCACATACAAACTGCATTGATTGATAATGGTGGCGCCACGGCAGTAATTAAATACACTTACGCAAACCTTAAAAATGAAACGGGAACATGTGGATCTGACCCTTTTTTGGAATAAAATTCCATCTCTGCACTGCAGCCATTCCCCACTTCACTATCACCCTCGTCCACACCCTTTACTGCACTCTCTACAACCATGGCTTCCCAACCACATCTACTCTTTATCCCCTTCTCCCATTTATTTTCATACTTTTTATTCCTTCACTTATTTCATTTCCCCCCTAGTTTTTCAATAATCCCAGATTGTTTTAGCCTTTTTTTTCCATACCCACAAATTATATCAACCATTTATCACTTTTATATGCCATGAAGTTTTGTCTTTTTCGGCGGGGGGTTTCTTACATATTCATGCAAACTAACGGACGACTACTCACAATGTGCTGGGTTATATCTATGTCAAATGTTGCTTCTCTGCTTCCTTTGAATTGTCCTCAAAACAGTCTTTGATTTCGTTACTTGCCTAGCTCTTCATCACATGTTCAAGTATTTGAATCGACTGTTTACAGAGTTACAGAGTTATTGGTATTCTTACTGCGTTAAAGGCAATTTGTGTTGCAGAGTTTGAACTTGTTCTGTTTTTGGGTTCTGGGTGTTGTGTGATTGAATTTGCCAATGTCTGCAATCCATGCTTTCAGGTTATCACCTTGTTTCCCCCACAATTCAATACCAGGCCATAGGGTGAAGTTTGGGGGGAGGGTTGTATGTAATTTAGGTGGTAGAGACTTATCAGTGGTGTCTTCAGAGAAAGGTAGTGGGAATGTTAAGGAAGATGAGAAAATTGAGTCTTCAATTGGTGGGGGGAATGGGCACGTTGGTGCCACACTTGGTGGGAGAAAAAGCAGTATGAAAGTAGATACACTTCCTATACAAGCGCTGTGGAATGATGGGTTTGGGAGTGCAAGTATGAAGGATTACCTTGATATTGCTAAAGACATGGTCAAGCCTGATGGTGGACCTCCTAGGTGGTTTTGCCCAGTTGAGTCTGGCCCCCCTATTGAAGGTTCTCCAGTACTCTTATTTTTGCCAGGTAATTTTCACATCAAGTTACTTTGGATAAACTCTTTCAGGGTTAGATGCTAGTACTGAAGCCAAATGGATGACAAATTGTTCACTGTTCTTTTGTAGTGCAGTAGTTGTTGTCAAATCTTTCAAAATTCAGTGCCAATGAGCACGGGCTGTTTCCTGTCTTCTGTTAAGGAACTGGTTGTGTAACCTGACGCTCCTCCATTGTTATTTGTCAAGAGGGATCAGGAGGGCTGCTGATTCTAATTTGTATTAGATGTTTTGTTCCAGGCCTTGGGAGTAGTTTTTGGTGAAGGATTCATGGCAACAAATTAGCTTCCTTTGGGCACTCTTCTGTTTGACATATTGTGATATATGGCTTAAGTTTATTGTTAGCTGTTTCACTGAGTATGCAACTTCATGCCATTACAGGTATGGATGGAGTTGGGCTTGGTCTAATTATGCACCACAAGACCCTGGGAAAGTAAGTATAATTATGTGTTCTATACAATATGAAAGGATGTTATACTCCCCCCTAAAGAAAAAGAAGAAAAAAGGAACGGTGTGGGTGCACTTTTTTTTTTTTTTGTGGGGGGAGGAAGAAGATGAGGACCTGCTCTGTTGTCAAATTCTGAGTAACAAACTAGGAACCTTCAGCTGGAAGTATCGTAGCATTCTTGCTGTTATGCTGTTCATCCCATCGTATTCAGGAAATTCTACCTTAAATATGTGAACTGTGTTACATAAATTTGATTATGCTATCGAGGTCATCGTGCCAATAATACTTAATCATGAAGCCAATCAAACCATGCATACTACCCATATAGGCTAGGTATTCCAAGTGGGATTTTGCTGTTATGAATCCAAATATTATCTTGTCTTTCAGGGTGTTCGAGGTACGGTGCTTGCATATTCCTGTTTATGATAGGACACCATTTGAAGGTACCGATAATTGGTTGTTGCTTTGGTTCTTCCTATTGTATATTGGGTCTTTAGTTGCGGTATAAATACCTAGTTTCTTGTACTTATGTGTTTATCTTGCTTGTGGAAAATTCATTGCTGTTCTAGTGTCTTCATAGCTGTTCTTTTGATTTTGGATTACTTTTCTTTTTTGCCCCATTTTTCGTGAGTTTTAGTCACATGTGACCAACATGAGTCACATTGATAAGAAACATTGGTTTCACATGCACTGGTCTAGCTAAGGTTATAACTTTTGCACTATATGTTCCCTACTTAAGCAAGTTTGAACTTAGTTTAACTTATGTGCTTCTGGATATAGAACATGTTAGACATATATTTGCATGTAATTCACGATGGTCAGACTCAACCACAAGATTCTGTGGAGGGAATAATGAACAATCATGTGGATATGATGGATGGAGGTCTTGATTGTTGATGAGGCCATGCATTTTTTCTGCCAATATGCTTATCTTTCTTAGAGCAATGTTGTTGATGTGGTATTTGATTGTATGTCGACCTTATGAAACTGAGGTTTGATTAGGTTGTCGATATTTTCTTGTAGCTGCGGCCTAATGCTCTGCTTTACCTCTTCTTATATACAGCACTGGTGGAACTTGTTGGACAAACAGTCAAGCAGGAGCACGCTTCATCTCCAAATAAGCCTATTTATCTGGTTGGAGATTCATTTGGGGGAAGTCTAGCTCTAGCTGTTGCTGCTCGTAATCCAACAGTTGACTTGGTTGTCATTCTTGCTAATCCTGGTCAGTAGTAAGAGCTGAAACATCTTAAATGTCATATTTGTCTGCTCCACTTTAAACAATTTTTGTTAATGATATGATGCATTGGCTTGTCTAATACTTGATAGCTACATCACTGGAGAGGAGTCCCCTTGCACCATTCTTTCCTGTCTTGGAAGCATTGCCTGACGAGCTTCATGGGACAGTCCCATATCTTCTTAGCTTCATAATGGGTATGTAAACTTACTGCAAGTAGTACCGTGCACATCCATTCTATAATTCTTATTGTCGGAGAAGGTGCTTTACCTTGCATTGCAGCACCCCTACAACATGTTCCGGATATTTGCATGGCCTTAATCTGAAAATAGAATATTTTACTGCATAACCTTGTTCTTTTATTTCACCTATCTGATCTCTCTGTTAGTAATTATTTATCTGGATGAAGAGCCATTAAAACTTGAGTCACAAGGATTTTTCCCTTGGTTGACAATGCCCACCAGTATTAGCCATTGAGACCCTCTCTAATTTGTTTTTGGGCAGATGTTGTTGCTAGTGACTTCACCCCTAGAAAGCAATAAGAAGACCATGATTTGAAGGAGAAAAGATGGGTGATACAGTTCTCTTTAAGAGGGCAAAAAGTCACTTTAGACTGCAAGTCAATGACTATAAATGGCACTAAACAATACTGATTGACTGTAAAACCTCTGATGTAGCCTTTGTGAAAGTTAGGCATTAAGGCTTCGTGAAGATCTGGGAGATGGGGTATAATTAGTGTTTCTTAGTCGCTTTATGCCTTGATGGCTGGAGGAATAGGGATTATGCTGTCTTGCATTCACTAGGGCTGTTTTTTTGATATCGGTATATCCTTTTTGGCTTGAAACTGCATCGTAGCAATGCTTTTGATCTATTCAGCACCACATTTGGAAACATCCATGCTTGTTTTGAGGTCTATGGATAGCAAGTGCACTCTAAAACAGCGTAGAGGAGAGTAACAACAAGTTTGATTAGGCATATGTTATGAACAAACTTTTCTTTATAAAATATCAGGGAATTATGTAGGGGTGCTTTATGATTGCTGAGAAATAACTGTAGGAGTTTTAAATTGCATGGGAGAATCATTAGTTTTGACATGGAGCCTTGAGTTAGACTTGGGGACTCGTGTACACATAGCTTGCTGTCCAAGATATATTATGCCATCTTACACATCCATAAATCTTCTTCTAAATTTGTTTATCTTACTAGCCAATTGTGAAAATTAAAGTATTTAAGGTGGACTTTATGTAAGGACAATTTCTTGTGAAAATTAAAGTATTCGAAGTTCTTGTTTGACTCATTAATAGGATTGGAATCTTATATCCGGTACAAGTTAGCAGGATCTCTCTTTGTTTCAAATTTGCTACAATGGCTTCTCTTGAATGCTAAGTTAGAAATCTTGACCCACCATTTCCTATTTGCAATGTTCACGTATCTGGAGCCTTTGTAGCTTCGTTTCAAGAAAAAGGAAAAAAAGAGAGAGAAGGAACTAGAAACAAATGTTGCATGATTAGATCTTTAGTCATTCATAAAATGGGTGACGTTCTCTTGGCATCATATTCGTACAATCTCTAGGCACTTATATTAAAAAAAAAGAAATCTGGTCGAGGTTCAAGGTTGACATTGTGAACATCCGTTGTTTCTGTCCCCTGTTTTGATTTCCTATCTGTTTGCATAATTCAGGTGAGCCAACAAAGATGGCAATGGCCAATGTTGACAAAAATCTTCCTCCAGGGTCAATGTTTGGGCAACTGTCAGAGAATCTCACTGCTTTATTGCCGCGCCTTTCTGTAAGATTCTTTTGCCCCCATTGTCTGTTGTACTGTAGTACATTGTTCCCATATGCATTCCCCCCCAAGGTTATTGACAGAATGTGCAATGCTATCAGACTATTAGTTACTTTTCTTGAACTGTGTCTTTTCCGCTTGTTCATTTATGATGAAGAGAGTGAAATAAAGAGAATGGAAGAAAAAGGAAGGATATAGAAGAGATGAAATTTAAGAGAAAGGAGGCAAATAACATTATTGTTTGCTTGATGATAATAAGAATGAATTGGCAACTAAATCAGCATTTTTTGTTTGATTTGGTTACTATCAGGGAAGCAAAATAAAGAAAGGAAGGGAAGCTTTGGTGGCTTCTTGCTAACAAGTTGATTCGATTTATTCTTGGAAATAAAATGGATACTTTGAGGAGGCTTTCTGATCAGTTGTTTTATGTCAAATCTTATTCAAATGATGATGATTGATACTGTTGTGTACGAATACGACTTGAACTAAGATTGTGCCCTGACTTGGGGTGGAAATCAAAGTGAATTGTCTGACGATATATATGGATGACATGGATTGAATTGGAGAATTGGAGGGTTGAAACATTTTATCGTGATGGTTCATAATGCATGTCCTTTCCCATCCTATATTTATTCAATTATCATAACCTTACATGAGGAACTTCTACTTTGTTGTTTGTCATGCTTCCCTTTGCTTCATGAGTTCTACAACCTACACCAATCTTCTGTTAACCAAAATGAAAAGGCGAATATGTGAGGGGAAAAAGTCAGTTATGCTTGCTAGATTTTGGCATATTTCATGGGATGATCAAGTATCACCTCAGTTGTGGCAAATATCGAAAAATCATGAAACCCTTTCAAATGGGAAAGATTACAAGAAAAATCCTTTCACATGCTTTAAACAACAATCAAGAGATGGTTAAGGTGTTATTGCATGGAATTTGGGTAAATTGATGAAGGTTATATTTCTTAATTTTCGAACGTTTGATTCTCTAGGGTGCACATCTCTTGTCATGTTATTTAGTTATGATCTTATACTAATTTGTTTCAGGATATATTGAACTGTTTTCTCCACTTTATTTTTAGGTTTTATCTGACATCATACCAAAGGAGACTCTTGTTTGGAAGCTCAAGCTGCTGAAATCAGCCGCTGCTTATGCAAATTCTCGTCTGCATTCCGTCACAGCTGAAGTACTTGTGCTTGCTAGGTTAGTTGCCACTTGCCAGCAACTCACTATTTGTCTTTTCTATATCATAAAATAAGATGTTTTTATTTTTAGTCTTATTTTGGAGAATTTGCGGTGATGAGCAATTGTAAATGTTATGATATGTGGGAATATCTGAAGGAAAATTATAAAATCTTGACAACAATAGCAAGGAGGTTTATTGCGCTGCTTTTCACGATGGAAATATCATCCCTTGAGAAGCGGAAGAACTGATTTCTTTAATTCTTGAATTGGAAGCAATGCTAGCGTCATACAAAAGGGTATACACCTCCAATATGGATATTGTCCACATAACCTACAAGGTGAACGGAATAAGTACAAAATTTTCTATAAAGATAGAGTGTTGATGAACTTTTAAAATGCTGATGAGCCATCTTGACGTCTCAAACACTCCCGTTTGTTTCATGCCAAATGCTCAAAAACTTGCATGCAACATAAAAAAAGCGGAAAGCCTTCTTTTTTAGCTGCTTTACCCAAAAACCCCTTGCAAGCAAAGAGACATGCCCCCTAATAGAGCTAGAAACAACCTTAGAAACTTCTAGCAGCTAAAGGACAAATCCCATGGAGCTCTAACAAAAGGACAATGAAGCTGCAAGTGGTCTAGATTAATATTATCTAAACATGTCAGTGGCCATGATTTTCCAACTGAATGAGGGAAGTGGTAAAGGTTTACAACAACTGAATAACTAAGAACCCCCCCCCCCCCACCAAAAAAAAAAAGCCCGCCCACCGGAAAAGAAGAGGTTGGTTACAGTAATGCTTGCAAAATTACCAAAGCATACCGCTAAGGAAAGCAGTTCATGGTTGTAGAGACGTTGATCCTTTAGAGGCAAACTATGGTATTCATTTAAGTAGTTTGTGGCTGTAATTGATTCATTGATAAAATAATTATGCCTAATAGTCTTAACATGGTTGGGTATATTATATATCCATATTAATCTAAAATGAAGTAATGTTCATGTCAAGAGCCTTTCAAACTTGTACCCTTCATATTCAATGTTGGAATATCCTGTTCTACTAGGTTGTCTTTATGTCTAGGCAAGAGAATCCAAACCACAAAAAATGTCATGTGACTCATGTCTTTATTTTCTTTTGTGGTTACATGTGTCTATATGTTCATTTTACCCAAATGATATGCGATAATGATAGCAAGTTTGCATAATTGCTTTTCAGTGGGAAGGATAACATGCTTCCTAGTGAAGATGAAGCAAAACGACTTTCAAGTTCATTGAAGAATTGCATAGTTCGAATATTTAAAGACAATGGACATACACTCTTGCTGGTGGGTTTTTCTTTACATGATCTCTCCATCTAAGTTATGAAAATTCTATATGATGATGAGGTGTATCCCATCCTTTTTGCTTTGGTGTATACCATATATAGAACTATAGACATTCTATGAATTACCATACATGAGAATCTCGATTTTTTAATTTATCATTAAAAATTTGATTGTGTAATAGCAGAACTAGGATTATAGTTCAAGGAGTATCATGCTCCTGTACTCCCAGAATGGGTTTTATGAGCATGTGTATAATTTTATGAGCACATATGTATAAATTTATGAGCATACTCATAAAATTAAAAAGTGTAGACATGCTCGTAAAATGAAAATTGTGAACTCATAAAGTCATGTATGTATGGTCAATGTATAAATTATGAACTCAAATTACAATTATATATATGATCAAATAACTAAAAATTTATGCTCATAAATTTATATATATGTGCTTGTAAACATATACACTTATGCTCATAAAACTCATTCTGAAAGTATTTGAGCATGGTACTCCCGGGAGTGTAATCCAATTTTTAGCGTAACTGTGGAAAGTTCTTTAATCAATCACTTCTTTTCAAATCACTCATATATGGTCTTGATGTAACAGGAAGATGGTATTAACCTACTGAGTGTCATTAGAGGAACCTGCAAATATCGTCGTTCTAGAAGATTGGATTACGTGAAGGACTTTGTGCCTCCAAGTCAATCAGAATATGACGTTGTATATGGTGAAGTTACTGGGTAATCATCTATACTACATATAATATTTTAGGTAGAAAACCTGCTAGAATAAGTCACGCTTTTAGTAGTCAAGCTTGTTTAGTCATGACATTTTTCTCTTCTGAAAGGGGGGAAACAAAATGGGATATGTGTTATAGTATAAATGTTTTAGATGCAGATGATCAAAAGTCCTCATGAGGTTAAATTCCGTTGCTAGTAACTTGTTGAAGTGCCTGCAGAAACCTGAAATGCATCCAGCTAAGAAATGCCCTTATGGATTTCAACACGTCTCCAATGTTGGAAAATTCTGCTGATTTTTGTGAACCTGTAAGGCTGTAACCACAAACCACAAGTATAAACATACAGATACAGGTAATAGGTAAGGAGACTTTTTTGAGATAGTTTCTTTGTCCCACACAGAAGAATCCTCTTTCACTTGTAAGTTGTAACCAAACATGTCGCAAAATGACATTGTCCATCATGTCTTCTAGAGAGAAGATTAAGAATGTTTTGCTCGGATTAGGGGCATTGGGCAATGTTTTCGGTTGAAATTCATAGGTAAATCTAAGAGCTCTTCAGTTGTTTATTGTTAGAACAACACCAAGTCCTTGTCATATCCTGAATATGAGATTGGATTTATCATGTCACTGGACTGATTCGTTAAGGTTGCAAATATGATGACTGTGGAGACAAGGAGTTGTCTTGCTTTAGGGTATAATCTGAACTTGAAGCTGAACCCCTTGGACTTCACATGAAGTGAACTTGGGGATAAAGTGCCTCTTAGAAAGAATTTAACAAAGCTTCTCTTTGAAGAATGACAAGGTAAAAATGTGTTCCACCCCCCCCCCCCCCCAAGTCCTCCCCTAAAATGTTACTTAAGGAGTACTAGACCTAAGTTGACTGTTGGAATATGAAGAAGTGTATGATACATAATATCATAGAGGAGGCTTTAGATGGAGCGATGTAGCTTTTGGTAATAGAATGAAATGATCCTAAGGACTTATGAAGTTATGATGGTGGAATGAAATATCTTCAGTGAGAGATATGTTTAAGAGGTTTTAGATAAAGAGGTGTAACTTTTGGTGTTGACACAATATGATCATATTGACTTCAGACTTTGCTCGATGGTGACTTGAGAATGTATAAGGCCTCCATTTTGGTGGTGAATGATATTATAGATAAGATTAGAGGGTGGTTTAAGGGAGGCAAAGGAAAGTTAAGTCCTAAGTGGCCATATTCCAACCAAGGAATGTCTTCGGTGAACTTGTTTCCATTACTCTAGCATGGTTCCCCCCCCCCCCCCCCCCGGTTGAGTTTGCTCTTGCCTGTGCCTCTTAACCACCATCTAACAACTCTAAAACCCAAGCATGCTTCTAGGGGATGGTTTCGAGAATTCCTATTGCTTTTTGTTGGAGTGGGCATGGAGCAAACATAGTGAGGCTGGGTTGATGAATGCTCCAACAATATCCTTCGCTGGATATATAACATGCTGCATAAGCTGGCTTTTGTGGCCCGTGGGGAGTGGTAGGTGTCATAGGGATATTACTCTCTCCCCAAAAAGAAGTCTTGATAGGGTGTGGGACCTTTTTTTGTCCTATGACATTAATTGTCATGAGTAAAATTTTTGCCTTTGTTTTTCTAAAGTTCTTCTGCCGTGCAGTAGTCAAGTCCTACACTTAACTCAGCCTGCACAATGCTCAACTAGAGGTTAGATATGGTAATGCAACACAAAACTACAATGAGGCAACTCGAACTTTTATTGCACAAATGATTTCGATAAAAGTACTTTACAATTAGATTTGCCTACTTGATATTCAATCCTAAGGCCTAGCGAAAAGGCCATATTTATACTATTTGGTGGCAGGGACAACTCTGCAGCGCCTAGTTGAAACAATACATCTTTTTAAAAGCAACATACTTGTTCATAAAGCCTTGCACCTATTCAAAACATGTCCTGGTTTGTTGGTTTCCAAATCATTCTGGTGCTGGAAACATCTGTTCGCTGGCAATGGTGCCTTCTGTTGTTGGGATGGTGTCTTCTGGCACTGAAAAGGAATACCTGTTCACTGGGAAGGGACGCGCTCTTCATTTCATTGCCAAGCGGTGCTTCCATTCATGAGGAAGACTTTTTTTTTCATAGCAAACCGTCCATGCAACAACATGTAACCGTCAAGCTACAAAGTCAGCCCACTCATGGATTGGACATGCTCGCTACCCAGCTGCTGTAGCTTCCAACTTGCTTGTCTGATTCTTGTTGGTCGAGCAGGTGCCTAGTTGGCATGTGTCCAGCTCCTTCATGGCTGGCCTAGCTAAGGTTTACTTCGAGCACAACTCTTTAAGCTTAAGTCATCACATGCCTTAACTACTCAAAATACTTGTCTTAGATGTCAACATCATTCTTCAGCTAAGTCAAAGCATTGTTCAAGCTCCCTTGGTCATTATAGACAAGGATCACTAACGTTGTCTTTAGCTAAGTCCCCGACTTAGATATGCCATGATCGTGTCTTAGCTAAGCTTAAGAATATCTCTAGCGCGCTTTGGCATAGCTATGATGCTGAGTGTTGTTGCACTACACTACTAAGTCATTCCATGCTCAAGTCATCTATCTCAAGGTCCCCGCCTTGACATGCCTTTCATGACCCCGTTATGCTAAAGGCACTGCACCAATGCTTCGCATGTGTGGATGACATAATCCAACCCTTTGCTTGTCAAGGCCCTGTCACAACAAGTCTTTTGTGGCGATCATGCCATGATCAAGCAATAAGGGGTCTCACAAACTGCCTCCACCAAATGAACTTAGCACAAAGCATTCACGAATCTTGTTCTCAAATTGCCATAAGGTTATGGCCCTCTCCCATATTGTTTCAGCCTCGAATTGTCGCTTCCATTGGACTAAGTACTCAATCATTCTATTTTTGTTACGTTGTCCCTTTTCCCTCTTATCGAAAATCTTCTCCACATCCTTATTGAATTGCTTTCGGATAGTGGGAGGATTCCATAGGGTAGGTAGGATTCCATGGGAGGATTCCATAGGGTTGTGTTTAAGAGTTCCAACCAATTTCTTTGTGAAGCCCGTAACAAAATGCCGTAAATATTCTTCAAGAGAGTTGTGCCTGTCGGTTTGGCCATCAGTTAATGGATGGTTGGCAGTCGAGAACTTCAATTCTGACCTCATCAAGTTGAAAAGCACCATCCAGAACTGGCCCTTAAATCGAGTATTATGGTCATTGACGATGTCTTCGGGTAAACTAGAATACTTCACCACACGACTGTTCAATAATTTGGCTACTTCTTTAGTGGGACAAGCACCAGGAGAAGGGATGAAAATTGCATTTTTGGGAAATCGATCAACAACCATAATTGACTCACACCCTTGCACTAAGGGGAAGCTAGAAATGAAGTCTAGTGACGCATTGCTAAGGCCTTTCCGAGGAAGGTAGAGGTTGAAATAGATCCTGCTTCTTTCCTTCTTGTCAAGTTGGCACACCATGTATGACTTGAAATAGACTTTCACTTCTAGGCTGACAACACCATAGTTCACTCCTTGCTCTAATTCAATAACATGGTTGATATCCATCTAGGTTACTCTAGCGGCATAATATTCGCAAATTTCTTCTGTACAGGTGCCGCAACATCTGGCACTTCCATCGTTCGACCGGGGCTTGTGCTTGTTTCTGCCCAAGCTGCAACAAAGGTAGGCTCTTCTTTGCGGACCCCGTTTTTCACTTCCATGGGTAAAAACAGGGTTTTTTTGCTTCTTATATGTGTCTCTCACAAAACATAGAGATTTCTCATCCCCTATCAAATTTCTGGTTCGGTGCAACATGATTGAAACCTTTACCTTCTTCTAAAATTTGTTCTTGAGAACATCAAAGTCACCCAATATAACTACGAGAAAATCAACACTTCCCATCCGTGATCCACAATGAGATGCCCTAAACCATACTGAATGAATCAAAGGCGACAACGTTCACGATCTTTAGTTGTGAATCAGATGGAGTCAAGGGTAGGCCAAATTTCTTAGACACTTCCACTTTCATGAAGTGTAATGCCCTAGAATCAATCAAGTCACGAGGTTTCCAACAATACTAACAACCAAATACATCAATTTTTTTATTTTTTTATTTTTTATTTTCAACATAAGAGTCTCTGTACCTTCTGAATCACATTCAACAATTTCATCGGGTTGATTCTAACCGAAACAGTGTCTTGGCTTGCATTGTCCTCGAACTTATCTTCTGTCATAGCCGTAACTTGTTGCTTCCTTGGGCGATCTCTAGCCAAGTGTGGTCCACAACAAATGAAACAACCATCAGAGGGTTTAGGTCTCTTGTGCTTGCAATTGAATTCCTTCCCCTTCAGGGGTCGATTCTTTCTATTCTTTTCTCCCTTGCCATGACTCTCCTCTAGAGGCGACTAACAAAAGATTTTGGATTTGCCATCCACCATTACAAGTGTCGAGGAGCTTATAGATTTTAAGCCATCTCAAGAGAATAATCGTGGCAAAGGAGAAAGGAATGACAAGAATCGACCGCTTAAGGGAAAGAAATTCGATGGCAAGCGCAAGAGGGAGGAGTCCGAGAAGGTACGTTGCGCAAGTGTATTGGAGCACTGGTGCTGTGTCAAAAGAAGTCTCATGGTACATTGCGCATGTGTATTGGTTACCGTGATCTGAACAAGGCAACTATAAAAAACAAGTACCCGATTACTCGTACTGATGATTTGTTTGACCGACTGTCTAGGGCTTTCTACTTTACCAAACTGAACTTGTGACCAGGCTATTGGCAATTGAGGATTGTTCATGGAGATGAGCCCAAGCTAAGAAGGTTGGACTCGGACACGAGACACGAGACACGGGTATGACACGACACAGACACCGGGACACATGATTTTTGAAAAAAATAAAGACACGACACGTAGTCTGACACGTGCCCTAATTTTACATAGTGCTTCATAAAATATCAAAGTGGTGTTTGGCCTTTGGGTACCCCACTTTTTCGATAGCTTTTAGCTTTTTGGACACTGTTAGCTTTTGGACCAAGGTGAAAAAGATACTTGAGGTGTTTGGTAAGTAGCTTTTTATACTAGCTTTTTGGACCTAATGAGCTAGTTTTCAAAAAGCTACTTGATAAGGCTTTTTGATGTAGCTTTTCACAAAAAGCTACTTTACCAAACACTTTTTGCAAATACCTAACCTAACAAATGAAAGTCAAATACCACTACACACTGCTTGCCAAACAGAGCCCAAATTCTATTTTAAAAATGTTTGTTAATAAGTAAATTTTCTATAATAGTTTATGAATGGTAAAACCATATATAAAACATAAAATTTAACTAAATAATCGATGAGGGACAAAGTTATGTGAAAGAGGGACAAATGTATGTGTAAGATGGTAAAGCAGCAGGCAAGAACAATGATGGTGTTGACAAAATGATATCATAGTTGAGGATGTCTCATGGAGGTAGGCTAGCCAAAAATGTGATGCCCATCAATGATTAAGAAGTGCCCAAAGGATGGGATTTGCATGTCCACCATGAGTCCTCCAAGTGTCAGATGTTTATTTTGATAATTATATAGAGGACACGTTTTTTCGTGTATCTGCACGTATCCAACGAGTATCCGAGAGTGTTGAGGTCTGTTATGTGTCCGACACGGATACGCAGGGTTGAAAGAAGTGATCGTGCTTCATAGAAACGTTTGTTCGTTGTTGCCTTTTGGTGTTGGCAATGGGTGTCTTTCGGCGCTGGAATGGTGTCCTCTAGCAAGGCATGCATGTTCACTTGAAAGGGACATGCTCTATTTCATTGTTGGAGGGAGTCAGGTTGGAGGGCGAAATGTTGCACGTCCTAATATGGAAGGGGGTAATGGCTCCACAGCGTGACGTGGAGTGTTACACAACGGGATTTGGAAAAGGGTAATGGTTCCATTTGAGGCAGAAAAGGGTAATGGTTCCATTTGGAAAAGGCCTTTAGATTTATAATTTTACTACGAACTAGTAAATTGCAAAAAAATCAAATATACTATAAACTAAACCTGCAAATAAGCAGTTGTTTGTTTTTTTGTGTATCATTTATTTATGTATATAACTAACATTATAAAAGATGTCATAATAATGTGAATATAGGCTATTGGAAAGATTATTGTAGTAACTTGAAAAAAAGCATTTAAGTAGAATTAGCAATATAAACAATTGAAAATTTATTCTTGGTTGTTCAAAATGAAATTATAGATTAAGAAAATTAATCAATAAGTAGAAATATACCAACAAAATGGGTTAGAATATGGTTTCTTTAATGGGTTTTTGGATGCTAATATACTGAACTTTTAGGGTATTGGACAATAATGCACTGAACTTTGACCTTGGACAATAATACACTGTACTTTGGGGGGTGTTGAACAATAATGCACTCAGAACGATTTTGGCAGTGACTGACTTGGTGGCAATCCTACGTAGCATGTAGAGGAGATGAATTGATCCAAAAATATTTAAATTTATGACATATCAGCTAATCCATACATAAACAAAAAGAATCAACTTTAAAAAGAATAAAAAAACATAAAATCACATGTTTTTAAACGTGTTTGCCCCAAGAGATTGTTGTTGTAGTTGTATAAAATCACATTTACTTGTGTAAATTAGCTGACATGTCATAAATTTAGATATTATTTAGCCTATTCATCTTCTCGGTCTGTCACGTAAGATCGTCACCAAGTCAGCCATTGTTGAAATTGTTTGGGGTGCATTACTGCATTATTGTCCAACACCCCTTAAAGTTCAGTGCATTATTTTCCTAGGTCAAAGTTCAATGCATTATTGTCCAATACCTCAAAAGTTTAGTATATTAGCGTCCAAAAATCCTTCTTTAATTTATTATATTTGAATTTAAAATGATATAGGTCAAATCGAGTTGCTTATATCTGTATTTAAATCGGTGCGGACATAGTTCGGCTTTGGGTTCAGGTTCGGGTAATTTCTTCTGGATCTTGGTCGGTTCGAGCATGGTTCGGGTTCGAGTTCATGTTAAGTTTCCCTAGATCTCACTCGTTTCAGGTTTGATTTGGTTCAAGTTTAAGTCGGTTCAGGTCTACTTCGGTGGGGGTGTAAATCGGGTCATAGGTTCCGTTCAGTTTTAGGTCGGTTCATTATCGGGTTTTGGGTCATTGTCGGTTCAATGTTACAGTGGTCAGTTCAAGTTTGGGTCGGATAATTTCGGATCGGGTCTCGGGTCTGTTTTACCAGGTCTAGAGAAGATCATTGGGGGAAGTCATCCTTCTAGCACGAGGGCGTGTTTGATTTTAAGTGGGGGAGAATGTCATGTACCGGGTTATGCGTGACTGTGAAGATGAACAACAATCTACAACTGAGTCTTGTCGTTGGGAAGAGTGATTGTGGCAATAACATTACTGTATTGTATTTTCTTGTATGACAGTGTCTTGCAAAGTTAGACATGGTAACTTGGTTAAATTTGGGGAGTTGCCACTTCTCTGATGAGCTCACGACTGGTTGAAACTTGAAACGTGTTGGCATGTTTTGGGGTAAAAGGATAATCTTAAGGCTACCAGGAGGACACTATCAGTTTTGAAGAGGCGCTTGCTCGAAACAAGGCGTTGGTGAGAGAGGTTGGTAGGCAAAAGGTTCTATCAACCAAGAAGAAGTGATTGGTTATGTTTGGCTGGCTTTGTAGCTGTTGATCTTCTTGTTTTTTTATGGCTGTATCTCCTTATTGATGTTGTTTCTTCTTGCTATTGGTTTGTTTTCGCTGTTTTTGCGGACTTTTTGTAGCATCTTTGATGCTTTTAGCCTTTATGGCTTCCAACTATCGAAAAAAAAGGCTACCAGAAGGACCTAAGATGCCTGACTGGGAGTAATTTAGGGATGGGTCACCTCCTGGGAAGTCTTCTTCAACATTGTGTGAGCGAGGATGAAGCACGCTAAAAGGACCCGTGGTGATTTGTGGGGCTAGTCATCAATCTTTGAAGCAATTCTCAGTAATGTCCATGGCCCTGTCGGGGGGGGGGGGGGATTTCTAGTAGCCATTTATTTTCAAAAGTGTTACTGTTCTAGTTAAGTTTGCTTCTTTCTATCAAAAGATGCATATTTGCGTTGATCTATTGTCTTGCCCTTGGCAACATGCTTAGTTTCTATATAAGTGCTGCCTGAAAGCATTTTTAATTGCCTTGGCAATTGCTTATTTAGTCATATTGACTGCAGGTGGCTTCAATATTTCTCAAGTCCTGTGATGTTTTCAACCTTGAGAGATGGAAAGATAGTGAAAGGTCTTGAGGGGGTTCCCAGTGAGGGTCCCGTCTTGTTAGTTGGTTATCATATGTTGATGGGCCTGGAACTTCCAGGTCTCGTTACAGGATTTTAAAGGAGAAAAGGGTTCTAGTTCGAGGTCTAGCTCATCCAGAACTATTTCCTCAAACCTCTTCATCTGAATTCGGATACTTTGATTACTTGAAAGTATTTGGGGCAGTTCCTGTGACACCTAGCAACTTCTTCAAACTGCTTGCATCAAAATCACATGTTCTTCTATATCCTGGAGGTGCACGTGAGGCTCTTCACCGTAAAGTAAGTATTATTCAATTGGGTGATGTTTAATTTTACTTCTGCTTGCAAGAAACCTTGAATTTTCTGCCTGAGGTCTGTGATGGTCATAATTCATAAACTTAAAATTATATTTCTATTTCTCTGTTCCCCGTTCTTTGAAGTTCACCATGATAATCCTTTAGTGCCACAATGACTGCGGGATTTTTGTCTGGACGAAGAGCTGCAGAAAGGAGCCAGTTACCTGGATCGACAGATAGGGTATTATTAGCACAGTGAGAAATAAATACAATAAAAGTAATCCAGGGAAAGTACATTGTCCGATTAGTGAGATAGTCAATTTGGTTTGGAGAACATTAGTAAAGAGGCTGAAGGACTGAACTTATATTGCCATCTTGGTGGTTCCAAAAGTACCATTTCAGTTTTTTAAAGAATTGGGAACATACAGCCATGGATTTGTGCCACTATCAGAATGTTAGCCTTACAGAACCTTATCTGAAATAGTTTTGATGCAAGAATTTGTCTGTAATGGAGACTTTTCTGTGCAAAATCTTGGAACTTTGTTTTGCCTTGATTCTTGTTAGTGGCCTCAAGTCAACTGCTGATGCATAATCTTGGTGCAGAGATCTTTCTATCTGACCAACAATTTTCATTCTGTACATCTTTCATCAGCAAGACAAAGCTTTCCTATTTCCAACCTATCTTATGTCATGTAGACTTAAGTACCATTGCTTCTCATCATCACCCAGGAATACATTTCTTAAAAGCAGAGTGGTGTTGATAAGCACAAAATAAAGTTTGTCATAAGAGAAGGGGGAGGCGGGAACACATGGAGTTGACATTTAGGTACCATGACTATTATAGCTTCCATGGGAAAGTTGACAAATATTCTATCAATTACGCTAAGAACTTTGTTAGATCAAACGAAAAGCATATCAATGGGCCAAAGCACTTCCCACATTGAGTTACTTCCGCCAGCACCAGTCTTCCTTTCGTGTTTGGCTTTGGTATCCTTTTCACGTGCTTCTCTGCAAGACGGCAACTTGTTCCTTTATTTCTTCTGCACTAGAGCATCTTCTTTTCTTGTGCTAGAAATAGTTGGAGATGTAGGAGAAGGGGGCTTAGGCCCGTTTTTCTGGCTCATCTGAGTGTATAGGACCCTAAGTTTCTTCCCCGGACTGACCTGGTCTCATTTTCTAGTGTTTCCTTGTACAACCATTGTTAAATTCCAACACCCAAAGGCAGTCATCTCCTTGTCTTTCATCTCTATATTTGTCTAGGATTTTCTTTGATTTGTTTACTTTGTATTTTTTTATTTGACCTATGGTGCAATAAAAGTGCAAAGCCTATAACCGATTCCCATTTCAAAACTTACCAAATAAAGGCATGTTTTTGACAGGGTGAAGAATACCGATTATTTTGGCCTAATCAACCCGAATTTGTGAGGATGGCTGCAAAATTTGGTGCCACAATTGTTCCTTTTGGTGTTGTTGGAGAGGACGATATCGCACTGGTAAGTTTCTGACTCTGGATACATCTACTGCTGTCTACTTAGTCACATTTTGTGGACCTCATAAAAGTGGTCAAGTTTCATAGCACCAGAATTGAGTGTTGTGTATTCAAATAAACTTGATATAGATTGAGACAGATGGAGAAAACTGAAATATAAAACATCCAATAGACCATAGTTAACATCAGATTTCTACTGTATATGTTAGAGACTGCAGATATGACTGGCTAGCTCTTGGTAGTTTGTAGCTCCAAATATGTTTTCAAGTTTATGTCTTTGTATCTTCCCTAAACAGTCCCTCTGTTTGTCGTGGTTATGCCTGGTCTCCCCACTCCAGACCTCACTTCAATGGGGTTCATGCTCACTTAATTTTTGCTGCTGTTTTTGGACTGAACCTCCACCTTAGAGAACGTTAGTATCAGACTTTTTATAACCACTTGACAGGAATAGCGTTTAAAGCTGTTTATCCCAGACCCACTCACCATTTTTACTTTTAACTACTACGAAATGATGCCAAGACTTTTGTCCTTTAGATGTCAATGTGGGAGCATTGAAAGTTGAAACTCACATTACTAGTTTCCCTTAGCGTTGATAGTTCCCGATCTCAACTTCGTGCAGGAAGTCATGGGATTGAGCATGTCTCTCTCTCTCTCTCTCTCTCTCTCTCTCTCTCTCTCTCTCTCTCTCTCTCTTCGTCTGTGGATCCTTTGTAGTTTACATTGTTTTTGAGTAGAAAGCTTTGAAGCATTGTCATTGTGCAAGTACCTCTGGCCTTGGGTGATTTTGAATTGGACTAAGTAAATCCGATTCTGGTTTGGCAGTTGGCTCTTGATTATGATGACCTCACTCGGATCCCTGTGCTGGGTGATGATATTCGGCGAAGAAGTAATGAGGCCAGAAGAGTCAGGTAGTTAATTGAACTCACTAGCTGTTTGTAGGTTTACCCATAAGTTGTTCTTCCTATTGTACCGATACATTGTTGTCACAGGGTTAATATGGAAGGAGAGTTTGGTGAGGAAAACCTTTTCCTTCCTGGACTGCTTCCCAAAGTACCAGGCCGCTTTTACTATTTGTTTGGGAAGCCCATCGAGACACAGGGAAAAGAAGAGCTGCTGACAGATAGAGACAGTGCAGAAGAACTGTACGTGAAATCCGAGGTCGAGTCAAGCATGGCTTACTTGCTTAAGAAGAGGGAAGAGGACCCGTACAGGAGTATTATCAATAGGGCCTACTACCGCTTATCTTCTATCCCTGTACAAGATGTCCCAACATTTTCCCCATAAACAAAAAATAGACTATTTTAGCTGTATATTGTATATGATGCACATAAGTTAGTTTCAGCAGTATAATGCAAACTTTCTGGTTATTTTTTCCCATGAAGACTCTGTTAGGTACTTGTATGCTCATTATCTCCTAATCCTGATTACACGTGTGCTCTGAGGTCATGCCATTACTTTACGAATGATACCGTTCTTTGGGGCCAAAGAATTGATTCCGTGGCTTGCTAATATCTAAGCATATGCCTTGAGCAGGAGTGACCTTCACTAATTTCTCTTGAGTGTGAATTGAAGATCTTTTCTTATATTCTTACCTTCTTTGGGAAGATTATCTTCATAGCTGGATTTGACAGCCAATTGTCTGCTTTAAAATGTCCTCTGCATTTGGTCTTTTACTGTGGCTTCTCTGTTAGTAATTTCTAGAATCTGATTCTGGGATTGGTATTTTTTCGGATAATGTTTCTGATAGAAAGAATCTTTGAATTGCCTGGAATAGAAGACAAATCATGTGTCATTCAACTATGTGAACATATTCCCATCTTCTTTATTTAAGAGAATAGGTTTTGCCCATAGTCTAGCAAACACAAAAAAACCCCTCACTGAAAAAATAAACTCAGCAATAGTATCAAGAAAACCCCCCACATTAGTAGAACTCCTACTAATGTAATGTCAAGACATGATTATATGAACAAATCAGGGTATGCTGAAAGTGCATACCAATCAGCATACCCTGAACCTGATCATGTACATAAGTCAGATTTTGTTGACGCAGAGGGAAGGAGATGGGCAGTTACTCAAACTCATGGAGTTCGCACCATTGTGAGAAGAAAGGTTGAGTCATATGTCCAAGAGGTTCTTGGAAGTGCAACCCCAACCTACTCTTCCTCTGTTACAATGGGGTTCCCTTCAAAGGGGAGTGGGCCTCTCATCAGCAGTGATCATCCTCAAGCGGTTAATGAGCTGTTGACGAAAATTTTTACAGAAGTTAACGGAACACCCCACAAGGTTAGTGACCCTAATCCAGGTACGAATTGGGGTCGACACAACTTCCCACATGAGCCAGCTGACCCTAACCTTGGTAGGGAAGTTGATGGTATTCGTAGTTATGGAGCCTCTCCAATGAAGGGGGACCCTATCAGTGGGCCCCATGCCTATGCAAGTGACCCTCATCGAACCAGGGGTCGCTATAGCTATCCCATAAGGGAAGAACTAGTATATGAATACAGAGATGATCCAACATATGGTTCTTCTCCAACTAAGGTCGACCCTTCAGGGGGTTATGGGTATGATTACAGTCATGTTAACTCTCCTAGGAAGCCAGAAAGAGGTCCTAGTCATCAATGGGATCAATCTTCAAGCCCTGTTTATGATGGCCCACCTCAAGCGGGTTATGGTGTTCCAAACCCACCACCTAGGAATTATCAACTTCCCGATGATGAGTGGAGCAATCCTTCTCGGAAGTCACAAACCCAGGGATTTGGAGTACAGGATAACCAATCTCCTAGGGTACCCAACTCATCCAAGAACCATCAAGTTCAAAAAAATGGATGGGGCGGGTCTCCTATGAGGCCACATACTCCATCTGGGCATGGAGTTTATCCTGATAATGTTTATGCTGTGAAGCCAGAGGAGCATAGCCCAAGAGAATACAATGGTCCTGAAAATAAGTGGGAAAGCCCGAGGATCCGAGATTATGGACTCCCTATCAACAATTGGGGCAACTCATCAACCCTTGTTCATGATCATCCTCAAGACAAGCCTGGGGAACAATGGCAAGGCTCTGGCTATGGAAAACCAACCAATCAAAGGGAGAATCCACCGCACCCTATCTACAATCATCTTGGAAACGACTCGTCTAGTCCTAGGAATCAGGTGGGAAGTTCTCCATTGAAAGCTCGGAGTAATGGGGGCTATGAAGTCCCAAACAACCAACCAAAGATTGCTCAAAACCAGCCACAAAAAAGCCCTTCAGGTCTTGAGAATCAATGGGGACTTGCTCCGGTGAAAACACATAGTACCAGGAACTATGGAACCCCAAGGAGGGAGTGGGGTGGAGCATCAAGCCTTGATTACAGTCCCTTGGGGAACAACTCGTCTGAGCCTAAGGACCAATGGAGAAGATGTTTAGAAGAAACTCAGCGCAACCAGGAGGGAAGATCATCCACTCCTACCCATGTTCATAACCAAAACAACCAATCAAGTCCTAAGAAACAATGGAGTATGAAAATAGAGAGTCCCAAGGGGAACGGAGTCTCAAGCCCTAAGAAGCAATGGGGAAGACCCTCAGAGGATTACAGAGGTCCTAAGGACCCCCCTTGGGGAAGCTCTCCTGCAAATAGCTTCAAGGGCAACGAGGTCTCGACGAACCAACCAACCCCGGTTTATGAGGAAGAGCAGTACAAACCACCTCCTCATGAACTAAACTACAAAGATGGGGTATATACTCCCAATGATAGGCCTCAACGCACCCATACCCATGACCAGCCAAAAGATAATACAAACAACTTTCCCACAGTCACTCAGCCTATAAGTTATTCGAATGCCCAATCAGGATATCAAGGGTTAGGGTTGAGACCAACCCGCTATACTCGAGTGAATTCCAGTGGCTATAACTTGGCAAACGCTTTGGAGCAACTGAATCTTGGTCCAGAGGCACCACATGATGTTCCAACAACAACCACCAAATCAACTGCTTATTCAGGACCCACAAGATTTGATAGTGTGGAGTCATCACGAGATATCGATAGCAGGGAAGCAAGGCGTTATGGGGGTAATCATATTCCAACCAACCCATATCAAAGTGTGGAAACCCAAAATAAGACTATAACCAGCAAACAGGCACTTGACAAGTATCATGGATCTTCTTTGCCCAACACAAAGTAAATACATAAGCTTGTTATTTTATTATTAGTCATAAGGAGTACCTATGCTAGCAAATATGTAGTGTAACCCTATTTCTATTCCCAAAGTAAAAAAAACATGTATATATATATATATATATATATATATATATATATATATATATATTTCATTAAGTATATTTCATGCAATCACGATGCTAAGTAGTAGTAACAATTATTAGAATATATGATAATAATCACAATGAATTGCTATATGTGTTTTTTAGCTGAAGTATACTCTCTCCATCCCTTTTTAATTGTCACTTTGGAAGAATGGGGAGAAACCAAAATAACCAACAAAACTAGGGAAAAAAATTATAACCTGTCAAATTAATGGGTAAATCTAATTTACCAAAATTTACCAGTTTTTGCCTAAATTTATTAAAATTTACCAAAAAATATCAAACTTAAAAAAATAAAAAATATAATTTTGATATATTGGAGTAAATTTGCCAAAATTTATCAGAATTTACTAAAAGTTACCAAAAATTACCAAACTTTAACTTTTATCCAACTGTTTTTTACCCATGAATTAGACAGGTGAATTTGACAGGTAAAATTTACCTGTCAAATTCATGGATAAAAAACAGTTGGATAAAAGTTAAATTTTGGTAACTTTTAGAAAATTTTGGCAAATTTACTCCAATATATCAAAATTAAATTTTTTCTATTTTTTTAAGTTTGGTAAATTTTAGTAAATTTAGGTAAATCTAGGTAAAAACTGGTAAATTTTAGTAAATTAGATTTACCCATGAATTTGACAGGTTATTAAATATTAATTATGAGAGATAAGGAATATAGATGTAGAATTGGTAAAAGTTACATTTGGAATGTAAAATGACAAATAAATAGAGACAAGAAAAGTTAGTTAAGTGGACAATTTTTTTTTTTTGACGAAACCTCGAGAAAACTATATTATTTCAAACTTCGAACGAATTACAAATAACTTCCTCTACCATATCGTAGATAGAATCTGGCACCACCCCCATCCATATGCGTCTACCGAACGCCATAGGTTGGTAATGGGCTAGAGCATGTGCTACGGAGTTACCATCTCTCTGACATGGTTAAAGTTAATAAATAGTGGTAGAGGAAGTTTACAGGAAAGAAATTTTAAAATAACTAAAATTAATCTAGAAAAATCCTAGTAAAATGTCTAGAATAATCCTAGATACATTGAATTGTTCTATTACCAAAAGACACATTGCATGAGAAAAAAAAATCTAGAAATAACTATTCATTGAATATGAAAGAATGTACATTGTGTATCAGGAGAATATAATTCATTGTATTTGGTGAAAGATGTCAACTATAAATACCCATGCATGTATGATGGAGACCATCAAGGAAAACAATCAGCAGCAGCAACACAAGGAGGAGGAGAACCTGTTGTTTCACACAACTCATCTGCTAGTCCAATTTCTTCCAAGAGAAACAAAGAGCTTTCAAAGCACAAAGACATACAAAGAAGCCACTCGTGACCCAAAGTTCCAAAGAAAAGTTCTTAGCATCACCAGCAGCCACCACACCATTAACAACATCCATCCAGGCTTGTTACACCATTGTAAAGCAAGCCCTGGCATTTGCAGCCACTCAGCCCATCAACATTGGTCATCCAGACCAATTCCAGTTCCCAGCAGCAACAGTTCAAGTAGCTGACTTTCTCAATGTTGTATCTCTTGATTGAGGAAGTTTCAGCCAATGTTTCCTAGGAGTTTTTTGTTCCTTGCCATGTCTTTTTCAAGTCCAAGCCAAATCCCAGCATGATCAAGCATGGCACGAGTAAGATTCAGAGGACAAAACAACCAATCCCAGTAGGGTTGTTTATCAGTTTTTCCAGAACCCCAGTTCTGGGGCTATGTGTTTTGATTTCTGTTCACAGGGGTTGTTTTGGTCTTTCCAGCATGATATTAACCTGTTGAGATTACTTCCATGTTAGCATTGGCGTGGGAATTACCTCAGTAACTTAGTTTTTACCCCTTAGGAGAGGAAAGCTTTCTATTGGTCCCTTTTGCCACCCTTTTGGCATTTGGTCCAATCAGAGCTTAGCTCAGTAATTTCCTTTTATTTTCTTACAGTTTGTACTCGAGATCATTAGGATGTAATCAAATGTATTAGTTTCAGGTTTTGTAGCTTAAGATATTCCAGGGAGATTAGGCAGAATGCTTATGCTTAAGCAATTGCTAATCAAATTGATTAGCTTTCTTTATATTCTGAAGTTTTCTATCAATGAAGGACATCTTAGTGTTTATTCAATAGTATTCTCGAGTGTCTTAGTACCTCTGAAAGTTTGTGAGTGTCCTATAACGCTCAACCTTGGTTCAATCAGTTCCTGTCACTGGAAATTGGCAAATCCAGCAATTGTAAACTGAGCTTGATCATCCATGCTTTGGTGTATCTGTAGAGGCATGTGTGTAAGAGTCCCTTGCCCTTGATTGCAGTTGCGGTGTATCTTTATCAACTGTAAGCAAGTCTATCCCTTTTATTCTGTTGTTGGGTTGTCTTCTATTCCAGCTTGTTGCTTTCTATCAGTTATTGCAAAGTTCAAGCATCCAGCTGTGTGTTTGTGTGACTGTATGGTGTGTTCTAGCTTAACACTCTGATCTTAGTGAGTTAGCATACATCATCTTGGTATCAGAGCAGTGTGTTCTATCTTGGAGTGTGTTTGCTTGTTTTAGTAAAATGGCCGGAACTAGTAAAACACCACAGGAAGTCTTAGAACAAACCCTGAAAGAGAAGGAAGAAGTAGAACAGAAAATGAAATTTTTGAGTGAGCAGTTGAATTACTATATGAGATTGCATAGGCATCAGTTGAATAAGGAGAATGATGATGAGATGGAGGAAGGAGAAGGTGAGAATCCTTTCAGTAGGACAGGGAGAGGAGGTCGAGGTCCTAGACTTACACCCAGGAGTAGGAGAAGGATAATAAGATCACCTAGAGTCAGTGAGCCTGAGGAAAACAGTGAGAGTGAAAGATAAGTAAGGAGGGGAGATAGGAGGGTTGAGAAACTTGATTTCAAGATTGATATACCTGAGAATGCAGGAGAACTAGACCGTGATGTTTTCCTAGATTGGTTACAGACAGTAGAAAGAGTCTTTGATTTGAAGGAGGTCTCAGAAGAAAACAAGGTGAAGTTAGTAGCCTTAAAGTTAAAAAAATATGCTTCTACTTGGTGGACTAATCTGCAGAGGAGGAGAATGGAGATTGGAGAGGCTAGAGTGAGTACCTGGCTTGAGATGAGGCAGAAGTTGAAGGAGAAGTTCCTTCCAGATAATTACATGAAGGAGAACTACAACAAGTTGCAACATTTTGTGCAGGGAAACAAGTCAGTAGAAGAGTATACAAAGGAGTTTGAGCACTTGCTTTGGAAGTGTAATATGCAAGAGAATGAAGTGCAAACCTATATCAGGTATCTTGCAGGCTTGAATGAAGGCATCAAGAACATTGTAGAGCTGCAGGTCTATGATTCCCTTGATGAGCTAAGTTCTCTGGCTCATAAAGTGGAACAACAGAAGAAGTCTAGATCAAAGGACTATAGCAGCAGCAGATATCCAGCCAAACCCTTACAAACCTTATAATGCCCCACAAAAGACCTATCCACCCCCACTTGCACCTCAAATTAGAAATCCAGCCCCAAGACCCCCACAAAATCAGCCACAAAATTCCCCACAAAGAACCCCAGCCCCTATCAGCAGGTCCTATACAGAGAGAAGATGTTTCAGGTGTCAAGGACTAGGGCACATTGCCTCAGAATCTCCAAACAAGAGAATGGTTACTCTTGTTGAGTACTAAGCAGCTTTGTTTATTGATCATGAAAATGCGCAGGAAGAAGAACAGGAGTATGCAGAGCATGAACATGACCCTATCTATGATGATGAGGTTATAGAAGAAGGTCCAGATGAGGGAGAAATGCTTGTGATCAGAAGAGTTCTAAGCAGCTCAGCAGTAGAGGAAGCAGAAGAGCAGAGGGAGAATATCTTTCATACAAGATGCACTATTGGAGGGAAAGTATGCTTAGTGATTGTGGACAGTGGAAGGTGTACCAATGCAGCATCCAGCACTATGGTGAAGAAGCTAAGCCTGGCAACCAAGCCCCACCCAGCTCCATATACCATCCGGCTCGATTCAGCAAAGGTATCAAAGTTTCTGCTAGATGCCTTGTTGCTTTTTCAATTGGTCAATCATACAAAGATGAGGTCTGGTGTGATGTCTTACCTATGGATGCCTGCCATTTGCTTTTGGGTCGACCTTGGTTGTATGATAGATCAGTAAATCACTGTGGAAGAGCTAATACCTATACCCTGACCCTAAATCACAAAAAGATTGTCTTAACCCCCATGAAACCCTCACAGTTAACCAAAAAAGCCAAAACCTTGTGTCTTGAACCTAGTCTTGATGTGTTGCTTTTATCTGATCATCATGAGTTTAGCACACAGAAGGACTTGATCCTTTTAGACCTTGAAGAACCCTCAGCACCACAAAATGACCACCCTTTATTCCTACCCTTACTTCAGCAGTTTCAGCATGTATTTCCGATGAAATGCCACTTGGTTTGCCACCAACAGTGGTATTAGAACATATATCAAGTTCATCTCCTCACCATCCATCCTAAATACCTATTCCATCACAAAGAAGTTTCCCTTCCAAAAACTAAACATTACCTCCATTCAATCTTCAAGCAGAACACTCAATTATCTTCCAAATTTGAGGCCACCCGTCTTTAATGGGGATATTTATCAAATATAGAATTCAATGAAAATCTTCTTAATGGCTCAATGTGTATGGAGTGTGGTGGAAAAGGAGTATGAAAAACGTCTAAAGAGTGGTGCAGAAGATGATACAAAACAAGAGAAAGTATGAGACTATAATAAGAAGGAATATCGTGAAAATAAGGAGAAATATATTGTTGTGCTTGCATATACCCATCAAACTATCACTGCAATAATTTTTTCTCGCATAATGGTTACCAAAACAACCAATGAAGCATGGACCACTCTAAGTGAAACATATAGAGGCTATGCAAAGATGATATCTATCAAACTTCAAACTCTATGGAGTGAGTTTGACAACATTTTGATGAAAGAAGAGAATATTCAATGATTTTTCACTCATGAGTCATGACTCCAATATAGTTAATCAAATTATATTATATGGAGACATGGTTGAAAAAAAAAATGTGGTCCAAAAGGTATTATGGAGTATTCTGGCGAAATTCTCGATCATATAGTTGCTTCCATTGAAGAGTCGAAAGACTTATCAACGCTCACTGATAAGCCGCAAGTGCACGAGTGAAATTGTAGCATGAATCAAGGTCGTTCCCACAGAGACTTTTCCTTTCAACGCACTGAACTAGCCTCCTAGTTGATTGCTAAGTCGATCAGGTTTTTGTTTGAAACAATCTAATTCTATTTCTATTCACTACTAAAGACTAACAAACAAATACGCACACAATTTACTTGGATTTATCAATAAGAAAAAAACGTTCAGGGGATAAAACCTAAAACAAGTAACGAATCAACGATATGGATTAAACACTCATTTCATTAGTTTGCACAATCAAGGTTCGATAATTGCATAGAATACTTCGCAATGAGATTTTGCCACTAGAGCGAATTGCCAAGACAAAGCAATCACCTACTTTCGTGGTTATTTTGATTTAATCAAGGTTATAAATCTAATCATCACAAGAACCCTAATTAAAAACTTCTATGTCTAGACAATTTTTAATTAGTTTAACCTAGGTTTTTGGGATATCAAACTTCTCCTTTCAGTACTTCGTTCGACAACCTATTTACTTGCAATTGGTGATCAAGCAAAAGAAATAACAATTCAATTCAAAGGCCAAATAGATTGAAACAAACTAAATTCATGATTGTTCAATCCAACAAAGTCAATTCATCAAACAACTTCAAAGGTTCATCCCCCAAACAAAAAAGAACCACTCACTACTCATGTTTGCAACTACAAAGCAATTGAAATCTATTCTAGAAAGCATGTAAAAATCTATGAGAGAATGAGAAATAAACCAAAGGGAAGAACAATCTTGCTAGGAATCAACAATAGAGGACTTTTTCTCCTCCACTTCCAAATGTATTGAAATTGCTCTCCAATCTTCAATCTTCTCTCTTGATCTCCAACCCCCCCCCCCTCTTTTGATGGATCCATTGATCAATATAAAGGGGATCAATCAGGGTTAGGTAACAGCCTGGAGGATGGTGGAGTGATGATTGCCTCCATAGACTGCCGAAAAAGATCATGATAAAAGCAAAAAGCACATTGTAACCGCCGAAAGTGAAAAGACGAAGGGACACGGACCGTGCCAGGAGTGACACGGACCGTGCCTCCTAGGCACTACCCGTGTCGCTTCACTGCAACAATTTCTGTAGGTTCTGGTCATAGACACGACCCGTGCCTCTGATTTGGGCACCCGTGTCACTATTATCTTGGGCCTAGGAGCTCTTTGGGACATTGTTTGGGCCTTGGGTGATCCAACTTCACACTTCTTGGTCCTTTATGCACATAACTTGGATCTACACTTGATTTTTGGCTCGGTTTATATCGATTCTTCACAAATTACCTACAAAACTCACCAAACTCCAAACCAAGCGTAATATGGAAAATTCAGGCATAAAATAATATAATCACGTCAAGTATTCCCCAAATTCTCATCAAAATAACCAAGTTGTCACATATACAAGAAGCACTTATCAAAATCCCCCATGCTTAGTCCTTGCTGGTCCCTAAGAAAGTCAAGACTCAAAAGAAAAGGCAAAGAAAGAAAAGAAAAAAAAAATAAAAGAAACCGGGACAAAAAAAACTCAAAGGACTCAAAGAAAAATTAAAAAGACTCATAAGTAAAACAAAAATAAAAACAAAAATATTTATTTAATTACAACTCCTAAGGATGACATTGATAGAACATTCAATCAACCCAATCTAATCTATAGTACAACCCACGAATGAAGACAAAGCCAATTTACACAAGTAAATGAAGACAAATTATACAAGAATGGCAATCATCATTTTCAACCAATCACCCTTATTCACTGATGAGAAAAGAATGCACATGTTAAGCATGGAACTAGGTACGATTGAGAGCAAACCTCACACGGTAAACACTCCGCTCATGTGTTTGAATATATAAAGATGTTGTTTCTCTCATTACTCTAATCATAGCAACAACCAACCACGTACTTGCTAAGAATCTCAACTCTCCACCGCGAATATGCAATGCAACAATGACAATCAAGAGGACTTTCAAAGGTTGTAACGGGGCTAGGGTTAAGGGTAAGAAGTGGAAAATGTTTGGGATATGAGGAGCCAAAAGCCAAAACTTGAAACTATTCCGCACCAGTTCAACATACATTCACTCTTACCACTTATAATCAATCCAAATCAACAAATCAACCCCACAATCAATTGGAAACTTGCCTCAAAACAAAAGAAACACAATGCCAAACACTTTATTCTCTTTTTTTTCGGAATTTTCCTATTTTTTCCTATTTTTTCCTTTTTTCACACTTTTTTTCTGTTTTTTTCTTTTTTTTTTCATTGATTGAAACACACACTCACATATAAACACAACACTAGGCTAGTTTCCAATTGATTACAACCTCAATGAACAATTGGGGAATCAAACCAATATTTACAATTCAAACGAATCCCCACCTCAAACCAAACCACAAAAGTAACCACAATCATCCCAATTTCATACTCAAATCATTCCAAGCAGTGACTTAAGGGTAGGAATTATGTAATCGGCCAGGGCTTATAATGTGGGTTCAAGAAAAGAAATTGTCAAGGCAAGAAGGGGCTAACTACGAATATTATGATATAAACGGGTGGCCAAGGCTTGCGGGTTCATTCCTAATGCCTCTATCATCTTGTCAAAGTACAAAGCATGACAATTTCAAGGAGATGCAAAACAAATGAAGGAGGATGCCATAATGGTGAGTCACTCATGGGAATAAGACTTATAAAAATGATTAGTCTTTTCTTTTAGGCTTATGTGGACTCACAGATAACGCTCAATAATCAATACCCAGTTTAAAAAGATATGCATATGCACAATTCTCTCTTAAAATAGTGACAAAGGTAATCGGTCTCATTTTCCTAGCACAATTCTCACAACATTTAGCTTCACAACTCATGTCAACTCACAGTCCTTCACAAACGGGCTATACAAGATCAAATCAAGTGAAAAGAAAACTATCTCGCCTAATCCTACTCAAAACACTTTTTTTAATAATTTTTCTGATTTTCTAATTTTTGTCTGATTTTTTAATTTTTTCAAAATATTTACAAGACTCAAAAAGAAAATAAGAAAATATAAACGAAAACAAACTACGAAAAAAAGAAGAAATTAAACCCTAAAAAGAAAGAAAAGAAAATCAAAACAAAAAAAAAAAGACTCAAAACACACATATACACAAAGATGGATAAGAAACCCCTCCCCCCCATGCTTGAACCTAGCATTGTCCGCAATGCAAAACATAACACTAGAAATAAAGGAGGGATGGAGAAGGAAACCACATAGATGAATTAAGGAGGAGGAGGTTGGGATGGACCACAGGTATGGTTTAGCTGCCAATCACGCATGGAACGCATTAAAGCAAGCATTTCAGCTTGGGTACGCTCAATTCTACCCTCGGAGTCCCGAAGGGCTTGAAACTCATGCTCACAATAGACTTGGAGGTCGTTAAGCCTCTTTTCAAAGGTAGGCTCACTCACTCCCTCATCGTTCAGGTCATCATCGCTACTTTCACCACCCTCTTCATCCTCGCGGATGGCAAGTGGACCCGCAAGAGCAGGCTGGTTCGGGTTCAAAGGTGGTAGAAAGAGTGTGTTAGGGACATGTTGGATGGACACATTATCATGGGAAAGCCGCATCAACTCATTGTTAGGGTACCGCCACAAAACAATAGCCCTGTCCAATGCACACATTTTCATAGAACAAAAGGTCTTAGCATCCAAAGGCAAAGGTCCACCAACCAAATCTCTCTGATGGCGAACAGGGTCCCAACCAAAATGTCTCGCTAACACAGTAAGCAAACCCCCCATAACAATATCCCCTTTCCCAAGGCTAGCATGTCGTGCTAAATGAAGAGCAAAAAGGGCAGCGGGATTAACATCAGGTCGAACATAATACATCCCCCACAGCACATAAAATTCAGCTTTAGAAGCCACATTCATACTGTCACCTCGACCAAACATACCACATGATAAAATCCGCTGAGTAACCCGAAAAGTCGGATTGCGAATGACAGTGCACTTTGAGTTGCGATGCCTATAGTCAGGCCTTGTGGTAAGGAACTGCCAAAAAGCTTTGGGGTTCCAGTCATCATCCCTAGGCACCTCTCTCTTCCTACGGTCAGGTATAATAGGCAGTTGAAAAATCTCAGCAAATTCAGCCAAAGTCAGGGAATGGGTCTCCTCATCAATGTTAAAACTAATCAATCCATCCCTAGTGGTCAAGTCAACGTCGAAAGTGCTAAGCGCCTCCAAGGTCAGGTTCCTATATGTTGGTTCCCTCATTCGAGCAAAGCGTAACATGCCACATCTATTTAACAACCATTCAACATCAGTTAACATGCCAGTCGATTCCAAAAATGGTTCATGCATATATCTAGTGGCCACAACTTTACGCTTGCTCAAAGCAAGATAACGATCATACATTTCGCCCTCGAGATTAAATGGATTGTTACCTCGATGTGGCCGTGAAGAACGCGCACCTGTAGCTCGTCCCTTGCCTCCGTCAGCTTTCCTCCTCTTAGAAGATGGTTCCTCTTGAACTTGACCGCGTCCCCTAGCCATCTTTCAACAACAAGATTTGACAACAACGTTAGTTATATACAAAAGTGTAGAAGACTCAAAATCGATGGCGAAGCTAGGGTATACATGCCATCGAATACTCAAAAACAAAACAAAGAAACATGAACCGAGACTCCTAAGATAAAATCCAGCAAATAGGTAGGCTAAAACAATATTTACATCCCACCAAACCAAACAAACCGTACTCAAAAGCAACACGACTAAATACACTACTATGGTGAATGGCAAAGTATATACAAATCACCACAACTCTTAACTATGACGAAATGAAACTAAAACTAAAGCAAGAAGAAAGTTAGCTATACACAAGGACTAAGTTACTACCATCAAAAACTCAATGTATATACAATCAACCAAGTATACATACTAATTCTTGAGACAAACCACACCAAATACACAACCAAACCAAACCAATTAAGCACAAAGAAGCCCTAAATTCAAATACCAAGACAATGTATCTCAAAAATTAGCAAATTAAGCAAAGAAAACTAAATATAAACAAGAATCAAACCTTTTACAAGAGAAAAGAGTAGAAAGGAGGAGACTTGGAATGGTTAGGGTTTAGGGTTTAAGAGTGGAGTGTGGTGGCTGGGCGAACAGAATAGGTCTGTGGTGGCTTTGAAGTGTGGCGGGCGCGAGCAGAAGAAAGCAGAAGAGAGGAGAAAAGGCGAGAAGCGTGGCTCGGTGCACAAAAGAGAGGTTGTGCGAATGGAGAAGAGGAATGGCGAAGCAGGGGCTGTGCGAAGGAGAAGAGGAAGAAGAAGGAAGAGAAGGAGAGAACTGGGAGCAGAGACGCGAAAGAAAAATCTGTAAGAATGGGGCACAGACCGAAACAAGGGAAGCTGAGTGTTTAGTTCTTTTTTAGGGTTGCGATGGAGACACGGGTAGTGCCAGAAGGGCACGGACCGTGCCTCCACTTACCTGTCGACCTGCTGAGGTTCTGGATGGGCGCATGGGTCGTGCTACATCAGACACCAGCCGTGCCGCCTGCAGTCTTCTTGTATGTCTCGAGTTCGAACCCCACAACTCCCTCAACTCTCAATCAAATTTTTTTTCTTCTTTTGGATTTCACTCATTCATTTTTACAATCCATCCTTTTCCACTCAAAATTTTTTCTTCACTCATTTATTTTTCAACTCTCTCTTTTTTCATCTCTCGTTTTTTTTCTATTTTTTCTTTCTTTTTTTTTGTTTTGTTTCAAAAATTTCCTCAATACAAAAACAAAAGAAAAGAAACCTCTAAAAATCCTAAAAAGTTGAAAAATAAAATTACGAAAAATCTAAAAATCCTAAAAATAAAAATAAAAATGTAAAATAAAAATAAAAATAAAAATAAAGCATTAAAACTTGGGTTGCCTCCCAAGAAGCGCTTGTTTAACGTCCTAAGCTTGACCAAGTACCTCTCAAACCATACCAGGAGGTGAGGTTGAAGTTTTGACGATCTTCAAGTGGTTGATCAACCAAATAGGTCTTAAGTCTATGCCCATTGACCGTGAACGGCTCGGAATTATCCCCACAAATCTCAACCGCACCATGGGGGAAAACTTTTAACACTCGGAAAGGACCCGACCATCGGGACTTAAGCTTGCCCGGAAAAAATTTCAACCTTGAATTGAACAACAAAACTTGGTCTCCTTCTTCAAATCTCTTCTTAAAGATGTGCTTGTCATGCCATCTCTTAGTCCTTTCCTTGTATAACTTGGCACTATCATAGGTCTCCAACCTCAATTCATCAAGCTCTTGAAGTTGCAACATCCTCTTTTCTCTAACCTTTGCAAGATCGAAGTTGAGAGTTTGAACAACCTAAAAAGCCTTGTGTTTCATCTCAACCGGCAAATGACAAGCTTTTCCATATACTAACCGGTATGGAGTGGTTCCCAATGGAGTCTTGTATGTGGTCCAGTAGGCCCACAATGTATCATCTAGCTTAAGAGACCAATCTTTCCTCGAACGGTTGACCGTCTTCTCCAATATGCTCTTGATTTCCCGATTAGAAAGCTCCACTTGGCCACTAGTTTGGGGATGATATGGTATAGCAACTCGATGTGTCACCCCATACTTGGCCAAAAGAGTATCAAGAGGTCGATTGCAAAAATGAGTGCCATTGTCACTCAATAAGGCCCGTGGAGTTCCAAATCTTGCAAAAATCTTCTTGAGGAACTTTGATCACCACCTTGGAATCATTGGTGGGTGTTGCAATTGCTTCAACCCACTTTGAAACGTAATCAACCGCCACCAAAATGTAGAGGTTATTGTGAGAAGGAGGGAATGGACTCATAAAGTCTATCCCCCACACATCGAAAAGTTCCACCTCTAAAATGTAATGTTGTGGCATCTCATTCCTCTTGGAAATGCTTCCGAATCTTTGGCACTTGTCACATGCAAGTACAAAATTTCTCACATCCTTGGAGAGTGTAGGCCAATAGAACCCGACTTGGAGCACCTTTGCAACGGTCTTATCGGTGCTAAAGTGACCACCACAAGTAGTGGCATGGAAATGGTGGAGCACACTTTGAACTTCATCTTCTGGCAAACATCTTCTATACACTCCATCCCCACAAAGCTTATAAAGTAAAGGCTCCTCCCAAACATATCTCCACAACTCGGAAAGAAACCTCTTCTTTTGTTGCCATGACATCTCCGGGAGAAGTACACCACTAACAATGAAGTTCACTATATCCGCATACCAAGGGACGACTTGATGAGCAAGAACAAAGAGTTGCTCATGTGGGAAGGAATCATCAATGGGAATGTCGTCATCACTTTGAGCCTCAAGTTGTAATCTCGAAAGATGATCGGCCACCACATTTTGCAATCCGGGTTCATCTCGGATCTCGAGGTCAAACTCTTGGAGTAAGAGGACCCAACGAATGAGGCGAGGCTTAGAATCCGCCTTAGTCAAGAGGCGTCGTAGAGCAGCATGATCCATGAACATGATCACCTTGGAATTGATCAAATAAGAGTAGAATTTGTCCAAATCGAAGACAATCGCTAAGAACTCCTTCTCGGTGGTGGCATAATTAACTTGAGCTCCATCCAACGTCTTGCTTGCATAGTAAATCACATAGGGCTTGTTGTCCTTCCGTTGGCCCAAAACAGCCCCCACCGCATGATCGCTTGCATCGCACATCACTGCAAAGGGCAAATCCCAATCCGGTGCTTGTACGATGGGGGCGGTGATCAAAGCTTCCTTTAACCTGAGAAAAGCTCTCAAAAATTCTTCATTAAAGACAAAGGGCACATCTTTGATGAGCAATTGGGTGAGTGGTTTTGCAATTTTTGAAAAATCTTTTACGAACCGCCGGTAAAAACCAACATGTCCAAGAAAACTTCTCACTCCCTTTACAGAATTTGGTGGCGGTAATTTTTCAATCACCTCCACCTTTGCTCTATCAACTTCAATGCCCTTCGAGGAAACAACATGACCAAGAACTACCCCCTCTTCCACCATTAAATGACACTTTTCCCAATTTAAAACCAAGTTAACTTCTTCGCATCGTTCTAGCACCTTTTTCAAATTACTTAAACAATGATCAAATGAGGTGCCATAAACAGAAAAATCATCCATAAAGACCTCCATTATGTCCTCAATAAATTGGGAGAATATAGCCATCATACATCTTTGAAAGGTAGTGGGTGCATTACACAATCCGAACGACATTCTCCGATATGCAAAGGTTCCATAAGGACAAGTAAAAGTGGTTTTCTCTAGGTCTTTTGGGTGAATCGCGATTTGGAAAAATCCGGAATAGCCATCTAGGTAGCAAAAATGGGAATTCTTTACAAGTCTTTCTAGCATTTGGTCTACAAAAGGGAGGGGAAAGTGGTCTTTTCGGGTGGCTTTGTTCAATTTCCTATAGTCAATACACATTCGCCAACCAGTGACCGTTCTAGTGGGGATCAATTCATTTCTATCATTCTTCACAACAGTCATTCCCCCTTTTTTAGGCACAACGTGGACTGGGCTTACCCACTCACTATCGAAGATAGGGTAGATAATACCAACCTTCAACAATTTGAAAACCTCTTTTTTCACAACATCTTTCATGGTAGGATTAAGCCTCCTTTGATGCTCAATGGATGGCTTATGGTCTTCCTCCATGAGGATGTGATGCATGCAAAACAAAGGGTGAATACCCTTTAGGTCATCAAGAGTGTATCCTATGGCATTGAGATGTAATCGTAAAACTTCCAACAAGCCAGAATTTTCAGATTTGGTTAAGTTTGCATTCACAATGACAGGATATGTAGAATTGGGACCTAGAAACTCATACCTCAAAGAAGATGGAAGAGGCTTCAGTTCTACCTCTGGAGCCTTTTTCGCAACATGTGTAGGCTCTTCTTCCACCTCCAGCTTTTCAATCTTAGCAAACCCCGCTGGGATTGGTTGGGATACTTCCAACAACTTGGCACAAATTGCAACTTCGGGATTGTCATCTTGCAAAGATTCACAAAACAGTAAACATAGCTCAAGTGGATCATCACTTGGCCACTGGTTATAAGGTCAACTTTCGTAGCTAAGGCCTTAATCACCTCATCTTGTTTTTGTTGATGCTCAAGTTGCCGTTGTTGGTGTTGTTGTTGAGACAACATTAAAGCTTGTATTATGGCCTCTAGGTTAGGCTTTTGGGGAACTTGTGGTGGAGGTGCTTGGGGTTGTCTTTGCCCTTGGGGTTGACTTTGCCCTTGGTTATTGTTCCGCTAAGAAAAGTTTGGATGGAATCTAAGACCGGGGTTGTAAGTATTGGAAAAAGGGTCAAAGTTTGGCCTATTAAAAGGGTTACCAACATAGTTAACCACTTCGGTCGATTCATTACTAACCAACCCACTAGGAAAATTCAAGGTCTCATGCTCATATGATTGACACGACGCACATGGTTAGGGAGGGTGAGCATTTACATTCAACATATCCATCTTTTTAGTCATGGCATCTATCTTAACATTCAAGATAGAAATAGCATCAACATCATACTTACCTCCCGTCCTCTTGGAACGGGGCTTTGACCACTGGTAGCTATTGATCGCCATTTCCTCAATCAAAGTTTGAAGTTCCGCCACTGTTTTGGATATGATGTTGCCTCCCGCAGCCACCAAGATGTTGGTCCTCAAGTTGTCATCCACTCCATTGTAGAAGGCTTGTATCAGGACCCATGGTTCGAATCCATGGTGGGAGCATTGACGTAAGAGGTCCTTGAACCTCTCCCATGCTTCATAGAGGGACTCATCCGGCTCTTGGACAAATGTTGAAATTTGATTCCGGAGGCTTGTCAACTTGCTAGGAGGAAAGTACTTCGTCAAGAATACGCTAGCAAGTTGGTCAAAGGTGGTGATGGCGGAGCTTGATGGAAGAGAGTCCAACCACTCCCAATCCTTCCCTTCAAGTGAGAAGGGAAACAATCGCAGCTTGATTGCATCGGGTGTTGCACCATTTGCCTAAAAAGTCTCACATGCTTGGTTGAATAGGCGCAGGTGCCGGTTGGGATCTTCATTGGGAAGGCCATGGAATGGGTTGGACTTTACCAAATTGATGATTGAACTCCTTAGCTCGAAATCATTCGTGAACACATTTGGGGGATTTCTGGCGGAGGGTTGATTTGTGACATTGGGCATCACATAAGAGCCAAGCGTGACTCTAGGCTTGCCGTCGCCACCAGACATGGCGTTTATTCGCTTGGAGTTTTCTCTTTCTATTCTCCGGGCTTGCACTAACTTTTACTTCTTCCGCCGGGAGCGAAAGGTTCTTTCGATTTCAGGATCAAACCCAAAGAGTGGATCTTTTTGCATACACTTAGAGTAAACTTGGAAGGACAAAACCAAAACACCAAGGAAAATCAAAACAGAAAATAAATGACTTAGGCAACCTTAGGGTATTCATTCCATGGCTGGCTAGGGACAAAGTCCCCGGCAACGGCGCCAAAAACTTGATAAGCCGCAAGTGCACGAGTGAAATTGTAGCATGAATCAAGGTCGTTCCCACAGAGACTTTTCCTTTCAACACACTGAACTAGCCTTCTAGTTGATTGCTAAGTCGATCGGGTTTTTGTTTGAAACAATCTAATTCTATTTCTATTCAATACTAAAGACTAACAAACAAATACGCACACAATTTACTTGGATTTATCAATAAGAAAAAGACGTTCAAGGGATAAAACCTAAGTCAAGTAACGAATCAACGATATGGATTAAACACTCATTTCATTAGTTTGCATAATCAAGGTTCGATAATTGCATAGAATACTTCGCAATGAGATTTTGTCACTAGAGTGAATTGCCAAGACAAACCAATCACCTACTTTCGTGGTTATTTTGATTTAATCAAGGTTATAAATCTAATCATCACAAGAACCCTAATTAAAAACTTCTATGTCTAGACAATTTTTTTTATTAGTTTAACCTAGGTTTTCGGGATATCAAATTTCTCCTTTCGGTACTTCGTTCGATAACCTATTTACTTGCAATTGGTGATCAAGCAAAAGAAATAACAATTCAATTCAAAGGCCAAATAGATTGAAACAAACTAAATTCATGATTGTTCAATCCAACAAAGTCAATTCATCAAACAACTTCAAAGGTTAATCTCCCAAACTAAAAAGAACTACTCACTACTCATGTTTGCAACTACAAAGCAATTGAAATCTATTCTAGAAAGCATGTAAAAATCTATGAAAGAATGAGAAATAAACCAAAGGGAAGAACAATTTTGCTAGGAATCAACAATGGAGGACTTTTGCTCCTCCACTTCCAAATGTATTGAAATTGCTCTCCAATCTTCAATCTTCTCTCTTGATCTCCAAATCCCCCCCTCTTTTGATGGATCCATTAATCAATATAAAGGGGATCAATCAGGGTTAGGTTACAGCATGGAGGATGGTGGAGTGAGGATTGCCTCCATAGACATCCGAAAAACATCATGATAAAAGCAAAAAGCACCTTGTAACCGCTGAAAGTGAAAAGACGAAGGGACACGGACCGTGCCAGGAGTGACACGGACCGTGCCTCCTAGGCGCTACCCGTGTCGCTTCACTGCAACAATTTCTGTAGGTTCTGGTCATAGACACGACTCGTGCCTCTGATTTGGGCACTCGTGTCACTGCTATCTTGGGCCTAGGAGCTCTTTGGGCCATTGTTTGGGCCTTGGGTGATCCAACTTCACAGTTCTTGGTCCTTTATGCACATAACTTGGATCTACACTTGGTTTTTGGCTCGGTTTACATCGATTCTTCACAAATTACCTACAAAACTCACCGAACTCCAAAACAAGCGTAATATGGGAAATTCGGACATAAAATAATATAATCACGTCAAGTATTCCCCAAATTCTCATCGAAACAACCAAGTTCTCATATATACAAGAAGCACTTATCACTCACTTTAACGGAGTTGATGGGTTCCCTTCAGGCCAACGAGGAAAGGATGAGTAGATTTAATAAGTCACTAGAACAAAGCAAAACTAAAATTTACATGCAAGGGAGAAACACAAGAAAGATAGTGGCTTCGATCGAAATCTCAAAGAAAGAAAGAAGCTATCAAATAACTGAGGTCGTGGGAGAGTAAATTATAAAACCAACGAAGTCGTGACAAGAATTCTAATCCATATTGCACATTGGGCAAAATGAGCAACCGCAACACTAATGATTACCGATACAAGTGGAAAAAATACACTTGGCACATCCACCGCATACTTGATTGTCGCAACCGACAACATGATGATGCAAACTTCACAGAAAAAGGTGATTCTATTGGATCAACCGAAAGCATCTTCTACTCTTGCCTTAAAACTTGCCAAGGGAAAGAAGATGTATGGTATGTAGATAGTGATTTCTTAAACCATATGACTGTAGATACGAACTCCTTTGTTCAACTAGATGAATGAGTGAAATCAAATATCACACTTGGTGACGAGAGCACATAAAAGGTCACTAGCAAAGGGACGATTGTTTTCAAGGCTCAGAATGGGCCAACCAAACACATCCAAAATGTCTTATATGTCCGGCGTCTAACACAAAACCTTCTAAGTGTAGGCCAGCTCTTGGAGAAAGGATATTCAGTAACATTTGACGACAATAAGGGTATTATATTTGGCAAAAAGAAGGACCATGTGATTGCTTCAATTTCTATGCTCTCTAATAGAATCTTTCCTTTAAAAATGTATGTAGAGCAAAAGGCAACCTTAAGTTTAATGATGGAAGAAACCCAACATTATGGTATCACAAATATGACCAACTATCTTGCAAACCTTACAGTTTTACAATGGAAAAATATGGTAATTAGCCTACCCTCAATAGATATAAAAAAAAATATTTGTGAAGGTTATAATATGGGAAAAATGCATAGATTTCCCTTCACTAGTACTTCATGGACGGCTAAGGCTCCATTACAACTTGTCCACATGGATATTTGGGGCCTAACTCGACATCTCAACATGGGAGGAAAAATATATTTCCTATTATGCATCGATGATTACACCTGCATGATGTGGGTTTACTTTCTTGACCAAAAATTAGAAGAATTATCTTATTTTATCCAATTTAAGGCGCTCACTGAAAAGCAACGAGAGCATAATCGTTTAATATTTTTCAAACAAATCGTGGAAGAGAATTCAATTGGAAAGATTTAGATGATTTCTACAAGGAACAAGCCATCAAAAGAAAATTAGCAGTGAGGCGAACACAAGAACAAAATAATGTTGTAGAAAGGAAGTATAGAACAATTGCAGAAATGGTTCGTAGCATGTTGCAAAGCAAGTGCCTAAGCATTACTGGACTGAGGCAGTCAATACTACATTTTACACACTCAATCGATCTCCCACAAAGGCAAGTCTTCAACGAGACTTTATATGAGCCGTGGCCCAAGAGAAAGTCATGGGTGGATCACTTCAAAGTATTTGGGTGTAGAGCATATTCATATATCGTGAAAGAAAATTGGTAAAGCTTGAGGTGAAAGGAGAAAAGTGCAGCTTCATCAGCTATAGTGATGAGTCAAAAGGATATCGTTTCTACAACCCAAAAACCAAGAAAGTGGTGATTTCAAGAGATGTCATATTTAATGAAGCATCCAAATAGAGCAGGCTAAAAGATTCAACTAAACACTCAATACAAGTATTGAAATTTAAGCGAATAGAAAGGAAAGACATCTTGATTTAGGTCCATCTCCACCATAAAATACATCCGCAAATAGTGAAAGTCAAAACCTAAAGACAAGCCTTTCAAGACTCCCCAACTTACTCGAAGAAGTAAACTTGAAAGACATCCTCCAAGATACTTACAAATTATGAATGTAGCCATGCAATCATGACACTCTTTGCTAGTGAGCCGCAACCATTCCAAGAAGCAACAAAACATGAAAAAATGGATCGTGGCAATGAATGAAGAGATCAAGATGATAGAGAAAAATCACACATGGAAATTAGAGGAGAAACCTCCACATAAGGATGTCATTGGTCTCAAGTGGGTCTGCAAGGTCAAGTATCATAAAGATGGATCAATTCAAAAATATATGACATACTTGGTAGCCAAAGGCTATTCACAACAGCTTGTAATTCAAAAAATTTCTAGATTAAGGGGGAGTGTTAAAAAACTCAAATTAATCTAGAAAACTCCTATAAAGTGCCAAGAATAATTCTAGATACATTAAATTGTTCTATTACTAAAAGGTATATTGCATAGGAAAAAAATATAGAAATAACTATTCATTGAATATGTATTAGGAGAATATGATTCATTGTACTTGGCGAAAAATATTAACCATAAATACCCATGTAGGTAATCCAATCAATTCAATCAAGTCATTCAATCAAGCAATTCCTTACTATCTTCTTTTTCCTTAGCGATTCAACATAATCAAACACATTTTTAATCTCTTATTCCACAGTCCAACAAGAAACATAAAATGAAAAACCGAGTCAGCTTGGTTTTTTTCGTCGATTTTCAAAATGTTCCAAAATTTATATTAATCAAATTATCTTCTTTTTCCAACGATCTACCACCATCCATTGACATTTTAGGTTGAATTCAAAAATCGTTAACAATTTTTGAGATTATTGAGTTATTTGAGATTGAGAGAATCAGAGTAGATGAGTGAGACGAGAGAGAATGATAAGGGTAAAAAGGGAATTTGGGGGGCGGGGGATCAACATCAATAAAAAGAGGGGCGGCGTATAACAAAACCCCCTTTTTTTTTAAAGTGGTGGGTTAGAGGAGAACCTAGAACATTCTGTTAAGGTGGATTGTCCAAGACGCAATGCATAATAATAAAATAGTTAAGCATTCAAATTCTCAAATTATAAAACATTGCACGTAAATTCAATATTATTTAAAACATTTTGGTTAATGCCGTAAATTGTCATTTTTACTAATTCAAGTTTCAAGTAAATCCCTACAGGAAAGTCCTTTTTTATCAACGATTTCAAATATTGATTTTATTAAAAGACTAAATTTTCTGCAAAAATAAAACTAATAGTACCTACATGACAGATATATTTTATCTTTACGTATGAATATTTAATAAAATTTGAAAACATAATTTTTGCAAATAATATAATAAAATAAAAGAAAGAGTGGAGTTGCAATGTGCAATTGTTATTATTTATGATTCAAAACAGAAACAAGTACGAATAATGAGATAATATTACCTAGCTAAAGTGATATTAAATGAAAATAAAAAATATATTTGGTAAATAAATTAAGCAAGAAGCATTAGAAAGAAAATAATTTTTTGAGGAAACTAAACTTTTTGAGCAAAATTAAACAAAAACAAACTGGAGATAGAAAGAATCAAACCCCTAACATCAACAAGTCAATTAGAACAAAGTGTTATGACAACCATAATGATACGTTATACAATATTATATATTTTGCATTATAATACTTTTGTAGTCGTTAGAAGTGGTCGGGTTTCCCTTCGATCACTGTAATTCCGTCACTGCTGTGGGCCCTGGATGGTCGCCCCTTAGGTCTACCCTAGGACCGGCTGTGACTGTCTACTTTGTTGTCCAACTCCCTGAATGATCGAACTTCTTTCACATAAAGAATAAATTTTGTGATTGGTCAAATCTTGATCAAGACAAGAACGTATTGTGCCATGCTGATTGGCATAGAAAGAATTGCGTTGTTGGAATGGGCATCGGTCCCATTATAATTAAACTATTGCAAAATCTTTCTATAGAAACACATGACTTTGAAACACATATTGTTTAGCCATGCCTCAACCATCTAGGCTCACCAGTTTCTTTGGGGGGGGGGACTTCCCAGGCCTTAAAGACCAAACTCGGGTTACAATCATCAGCATTATTTTGAGTTCACAAATAATACATTCAATTTGAAAGACTTTATAAAATAACTTTTTAGAAAACTAACATTACAAACTACAACTTTCTAGTTGAAAATTAAGACTAAAAATGGGTGTAAAGGATTTGAGAAAAAGGGAAAATAAGAGCCTGACCTGCAATAATTAAAATTTGAGAATGGAATTTTAAAAAACTCATAACTTAAAAACTAGACATCGTATGAACGTACGCGGGTAGTCCATGGAAAGCGTGAAGTGTGTTCTACAACTTTAATGTTGATCACAAACTTAGAAAAGACTCAGAAGGGCACCGAAAAGTGGCCATAAATGTCTCATCAACTTGAGAAAATTTTGGTTTAATCGTGGTTACGAGGCCAACTTCGACAAATCATAACTTTTTACTCTGATCTCCTATGATTAAGAAATTGGACATTCTGGAAAGCTTGCACAAATAGTACAACCTTTACGTTTAGTACTTAAGCTAATAAGTTCTCATTCATATCTTAAAATTAGGGGTGTCCATGGTTAACCTAAACCGCAAACCGGTAAAACCAAACCGGTTGGCGTTTTATATTTTTATGGTTTCGGTTAACCAAACCGATATATGCGGTTTAGGTTTCAGTTTTGAATTTTGGAAAAGCGGTTAACCGGTTATATATAATTTATAAAAAAAACCTAAACCCTGACCTAAAAAAACGAAAATTGGAGCAAACCGTGGTTAACCACATTGTCAATGCGGTTAACCGCCGGTTTAGGTTTGGTTTAGGTTTCTGATTTTCAAAAGCGGTTAACCGCAAAGCGGCTAACCACTTTAGGCGGTTACGGTTTAGGTTCGGAAAAACTTAAAACGCGCAAAAGCGGTTAACCGCCAAAGCGGTTAACCGTAATAGCGGTTAACCGCTTTTGGATACCCATACTTAAAATGCCTCTAAAACCCACTGTCCAAAAACTCATATTAACAATATACCAAAAGTGAAAATACTATAACATGAGTTATACTTATCGAATCCTGAAATTCCAAGCCTAAGAAAAACTATGACTTAGGACTATCACTTACATACTAATTTTGGCCAATTAACGTTAGATGAGGGCATATAATGACCAAATATTTGGAGCATTTTGATAGTGAAATTTGGGGATTAATGTGCTCAATTGATCTTTTATGGTCTTATTTGGTTGTCTTAACTGGGTTTGGTGTGATTTGTTCAATTTGTGCAGATTAGTGATATAAATTCCAAAGCTTACATCAATTACTTGATTCATCATGGAAAGAGCTTTCCGACGATATATTATAAGGTCAATTGCATGTTGAGTTGAAGGTGTTATAAGTAAGATAACAGAAAGTGTGTAAAAAATGATACATGTCTACTCTTTTGGTCACCATTTTTTCCACAAGCATGCTATGACTTCGAGGCTTATGCTAATGAAAAGTAGACTCCTAGAGCTTTCCGAAAAGTCAAGAATCAAGTCAATCGGACGAAGGAGATATGGCCGAAACAAGATGACCCAGAATTTTCCAGATCCAACACGGTTCGTGTTGACCTCCAAAAAGTCAATTTCCCCAGAAACCATCAACATGGTCCGTGTTGAAGTTGCACGGACGGTGTTGCACCCTGTTTATTGCATTTTGCCGTTTCAAGTCCCATAATTGCTATATAATTAATGCTTTCGGCTGTTTCATTCATCATCCACTTTCATCCATCTTCATCCACCACCATCCATTCCTTCCATACAATCCCCCCTCCATCTCTACTATCATCCATCTCCCATAATCCCACAATAATCAAGAGTTTGAGAGCGAATTGAAGACTGAAGGTTACTCAAGATCGATACGGTGTTGGAGGAGCAAAAGTCCACAATTGCCAAATTCTTTCAATGGTTTTCTACATATCTTTGGTTATTTCTTCATTCTCTTTAGATTCATATGCTTTCTAGATTAGATTTTGTGCGTGCCATGATTAGTGAGTAGTTTTATTAGTTTAAGGGATAAACCTTTTTAGTTGCTTTTATGGATTGAATTTTGTTGGATTGAACAATTGTTAATCTAGTTTGAATGCATTTTATTTAACATTTGATTATGTATGTCATTGTTTTTGATTGGCCATTAACAATATGGAATTAAATTGTTGAATGAAGTACCGAACGAAGAAATTCGATAATCGGAACCCTTAGGATTAAACTAATTATAAAATGAACTAGATATAGAGGATTTTGTAATTAGGGGTCACAGTGATAATTCGATCTTTAATTTAGATAAAATTAAAATAACCACGAAAGTAGGTGATTGATTTTACTAAGCAATTCGTTTTATTGCCAAAAGCTCGCTACGAAATACATTATGCGATTATTGACCCTGAAATGTACTAAATTAGTGACATACATGTTTAATCGATTTGTTTAATTCATAAAGTGACTTAGGTTTTATCCCTTGAACGTCTTTTTCCATTGATTAATCTCGTAAATTGTGTGAATAGTTGTATGTTTGCCTTTAGTAGTGAATAACTATAGAATTACTTTGATCCAAAAACAAACCGATCGACTTAGCAATCAATTAGAGGACTAGTTTGGTGTGTTGTTGAGAAAGTCTTTGTGGAAAGGACCTTGATACAAGCTACACCTACACCCGTGCACTTGCAGCGTATCAACGTCTCAACTGTCCCGAAAAAAATAGGGCACAAAGATTTAGCTCAAGGTGATATAACTGACCCTCTTTGTCGGATTGTTTTTCTGTACTACCTAAAAACATTTACCCACTTGGTTCCTTAGGTAGAACATACATAAACACAGCCCCATATTTCACATACCATTTAGTTGCTCATTCCAAATCAATTAGAACCCAGATGCAAACCAAACTTACCAAGATTTGCCACCATCAAGGTGGATTTCACTAATAAAACACTTAAAACATTTAAAGTCCACGATGATCACCACTAGAATCACAATCAACTACACATTCAACCTGTCACTAGACATTCTTCCAAGATCATCTAATGTCAAGCAAACCATGGTTGTGAATCATCGACAATCATTCAACATTCTCCTTCCCATAATCAACTAAACTCAAGCCAAACTAACTCTTTTTTTTCTTTCTTTTTCAAAACCAAAAACATAACTTACCAAGAATTAACATTAACAACATAGATTATAAAAGAATAACTGTAAATTTTGTTGGAGTATTTCAAGTGTTAAAAGGTTAAGCAAATTCATAATATAAGTTAAGGGTTGAACGGGAAGGTAAAAAATAAGCATAAGAGCTGGAGCTGGTCCAACACAAACCGTGTTGGGTTAGAAACGGGTCGTGTTGGCATCCACTACACAAGCTGACACAGTTTGCGCCAGTCTGGCACAGGTCGTGTTGAGGTTTGATGCTCAAGAGTGAGAGATTCGAATTTCCTCAATTTTAGCCTTTGATATTAACATGTTGGGATTATTTTGTTGTTGAATATTGATTGATTTGGTCAGTCAATATTTACCGCCACAATCATACTTGCAATCCCATGCATGAATTACCCTCTTTAATCATGGAAATTGTGAAGCAAGTCGATGATCTACTCCACCATAAAAGGATGATGAATTCATTCATCCAAGACACACCTCTTCTCATCTCCTTCAAGTTCCTAGAGAGCTTCAACACACTCTTTGAGGTGTTGACTGCAACAACATTCTTTGAGAGTTCTTGAGAAACCTCATTCTTTGCTCACAAGAAGTTAGGTTTTACCCTTGAATGTATTAACATTCTTGTGAATAAGTCTTAAGGGGAGACGCGTCTTAACCCTCAACTCCTAGCCACCCAAGTGATCCCTCATCTTGTGTGAGACCGTGTTACCTCATATTTCCAATAAATTTTACTAAGGACTGTTTGAAATAACGAACGATGAGATGGAATAAAAGGAACCACAAGATGGGGGATCACTTGGGTGGCTAGGAGTCGACGGATACACCGACTCCCCTTAAGACTTATTCACTAGACCGTGAAAAGAGACTCAAGGGTAAAACCTAACTTCTTGTAAGCAAAGTTACAAGATTTCTCAAAGGGAAACTTAAAGAGTTGTTGCAGTCAACACCTTAAGAGTGTGTTGAATGCTCTCTAGAAAGGAAGAAGAAGATGGATGAGGGTGTGGATGAATGGTGAATTCATCCACCTTATATAGGCACAATTTGGAGTCATAAGGTGGTCAAACATTCCATAAGAAATGGGCATAATCCAAGGGATTATGTTTGAATGATATTAATGAGAAATCATGACTGATTTCTCAGTCAATATCATCTAAAATCATGACCAAAAACATTTCAACACGAGGCATAAATTAAGGGATTTGAAAATCAAATCCGTCAGCGTGCAACACGGGCCGTGTCAGATCAACACGGTCCGTGTTAATGCCAACACGACCCATGCTGGATCAACACGACCCGTGTTGATCCAGTGCACGAAATTCTTTCTCTCTGGACGCCAACACGGGTCGTGTCACACCTAGCACGATCCGTGTTGGGTCCAATTATCTTGTTAAGCTTGATTTCGACCTATCCGGTCGATCATATGCTTATAACTTGTACTTTATGCCACTTAACTCTTGAAATACTCCAACAATCCCCCGCCATTTCAAGAGTACCACTTGAAATAGCCCCGGATCCCTCACTTGGGTAGAATTACCCCCACCATACATGGCGACCTCTAGAAAGATTCAACACTCGAGAAATCGAGGAGTTGTTATGCGTCATTAAGTGTCTCACGAATTGAACCTTCCCTTAGTGCATGTAAATTCAATCAGTTTGAATGTATAAGTAGACAAGCTTTGAACTTAACATCCTTATTTAACTAATTGGATACATAACACACACACAACCCAAAACCTTGCTTAAAAAATAGACACTATTTTTACAACCGGCCATGTGTCCCATACCCTCCGCGAAAACAATCAAGCCCAGCCCTAGGCTATTCGAAGCGGCCCACTTCACGTCCTCGCATAGGCAGACTTTTACGCCCCGTAATAGAGCTCCCCATCTCACCGATTTCAAAGTCTGTTAATGAGTCATAGACCCAAACCTCTTGAACATTACGGTTCTTGAGCATCACCTTGTCCTAGGCTATTCGAAGCAAGAACAATGGAAGACCATCTCACCGGAAGTTGAGTCATAGACCCAAACCTCTTTAACATTACGGTTCTTGATGCTCCATTATCATTCAACGTCGTCGACCATTGAACTCAAGGCTTGACAAAAGGCGTCAAGCGTGAGTTAGAGCTCCGTTGATGACAATTATTTGGTTGGGCTAACCCCCATCCCATATGATGAAATTCTCACCATTTCTTTGCTCAATCCTTTGGTGAAAGGATCGGCCAAGTTCTTACTTGTCTTAATGTAGTTTACCACTACAATTCCATCCTTAATGAGTTGATGGACATAGGCTGTTGTAACCCAATGTGCCTTGACTTGCCATTGTAGACACGATTATATATACTTGCAATTGTGGAATTGTTGTCACAATAAAGTGTTGTTGGAGGCATGGGTTTTTCCCATAGAGGAATTTCCAACAACAAGTTTCGTAGTCATTCCGCCTCTTTACAAGCGGCGGCCAATGCTACAAACTCGGAAGCCATGGTGGAATCCGAAAGGCATGTTTGTTTCTTAGAACCCAATGAAACAGCACATCCACCAAAGAGAAACACCCAACCGGAAGTTGAGGTGTAATCATCCTTATTGCTTATCCAACTTGCATCAGAGTATCCTTCTAAGACCGAAGGTTCTCCCTTAAATCGCAAGCTATAGTTTTGGGTAAGTTTTAGGTATCCCAAAACTCTCTTGACCGCTTGCCAATGCTCTTTACTTGGGTTGCTAGTAAATCTACTAAGCTTCCCTACCGCAAAGCCAATATCCGGTCTAGTACAGGTCATAGCATACATTAGGCTCCCTATGACTTTAGCGTACTCCAACTGGGCATAAGGTCTTCCATTGTTCTTGCTTAGTTTGATGCTTGGATCAAATGGGTTTGCTGCCACATAGGAGCTCTTGTGGGATTTTTCTAACACTTTTTCCGCATAGTGTGATTGTGTTAGACTTATTTCATCATTATTTCTAATGATCTTGATACCAAGTATCACATCCGCTTATCCCAAGTCCTTCATAGAGAACTTAGCGGATAGAAAACTCTTAGTTTTCTCAACTTGTTCCATGTCCGTACCAAATATCAACATGTCATCAACATATAGGCATATAATCACCCCCTTTCCATTCTCAAACTTAGAATAGACACACTTGTCCGATTCATTGATCTTAAAACCAAATCCAAGCACTACTTCATCAAATTTATGATGCCATTGCTTAGGTGCTTGCTTTAGACCATACAAAGATTTTATGAGTTTACATACTTTATTCTCATGACCCATTTCAACAAACCCCTCGGGTTGTTCCATATACACCTCCTCTTCTAGTTCTCCATTTAGGAATGTCGTTTTGACATCCATTTGATGGATTACTAGCTTATGGATAGTGGCTAAAGCTATAAGTACTCTTATAGTTGCAATCCTAGCCACGGGTGCATAAGTATCAAAGTAATCGATACCATACCTTTGGGTAAAGCCCCTAACAACTAGACGGACTTTAAACCTTTCTATGGTACCATCTACTTTCTTTTTACGCTTAAAGATCCATTTTGATGTAATAGGTTTACATCCCGGTGGTAAGTCTACCAAAATCCAAACATTATTTTCCTTAATGGAGTCTATCTCATCTTGTACCGCTTCCTTCCAAAAGGAAGCATCTTGTGACTCCGTGGCCTCTTTGAAAGTTTTAGGATCCTCATCTACATTTTAGATGTAGGGAGTCTTATGCTCGATAGAGCTCCTATCTCCCTCTACTAGATAGACCACGAAATTCGATCCATAGTTTTTGGATTTCCTTATCCTCTTACTCCTCCTTATTTCCTCAACATCTTGTTGAGTTTCTTGAATAATATCCTTTGGAAACATGTCATGATTGACATCCTTGGGTCTAGGAATTGAAGAAAATCGAGTCTCATCAAATATTGCATCTATTGACTCTATTACGGTGTTCACCGTTATGTAGTCATTTGGTTCAATAACCATAAACCTATAGGCTTTTCTTTCAAAGGCATAGCCTATAAAGATGCATTCAATTCCCCTTTCACCCAATTTTCTTTTCTTTGGTTCCGGGACCCTTACAATGGCCCGACACCCCCATACTCTAAAATGTTTTAGAGTTGGCTTTCTTTTATTCCAAAGTTCATATGGGGTTTTTGTGTTCCCTTTAGAGGAACCCTATTTAAAACATAACAAGCCGTTAACATGGCTTCACCCCAAAATCCTTCACTTAAACCGGAGTAAGATAACATTGGAGTTAACCATTTCTTTTAAAGTCCTATTTTTCCTTTCAGCCACACCATTTTGTTGAGGTGTATAGGGTGTCGTTGTCTCATGCACCACACCACAACCTTGAAAATAAATTGGATCATAGTATTCACCACCCCTATCGGATCTTAGTCTTTTTATTTGGGCCTCACATTGTAACTCACTTTTAGTCTTGTATATTTTAAACTTGTCTAAAGTTTCATCTTTTGAATGTAAAAGAAAGACTTGGCAATATCTTGAATAATCATCAATGAAAGTGACATAGTATCTCTTACCTCCTATAGAAGGAGTGCTATGGAAATCTCCTAAATCAATATGAATCAATTCAAGTAATTTAGAATTTCTCATAATACTTGGAAAGGAACTTTTGGTGATTTTAGTTAACATGCATGTTCTACACTTCTCTATCTTATCATCCAAAGAAGGAATTAAACCAAGATTAGACATGAATTTAAGTTTCTTATAATTAACATGTCCAAGTCTTGAATGCCATAAAGAAGAGCAAGAACCAAGCAAGTAAACGGAAACGTCATTCTTATTGCCACTTGTAGCGTTAAGCTTAAACATATCACCACATGCATAGCCTTTGCCTACAAAGACCCCTCCCTTAGACAAAACATAGTTGTCCCCTTCATACACTTGCTTAAACCCAAACTTACTCAAGAGAAAACCCGAAACAAGATTCTTACATATATCCGGAACTAAATACACATCGTTTAAAAGCAATGTCTTTCCGAAAGTAAAAACAAGTTCAACTTGTCCTATTCCTTCCACCTTAACCGGAGAGTTGTTGCCCATAAAGAGCTTTCTCCCCTCTTCGGCGGGTTGGATAGTCTTGAAGAGAGAACGATCAATGCAAACGTGCCGAGCCGCACCCGAATCAACCCACCAAATATCGTCGCTTGAGACGACATTGATTTGGTCCTTAATCATAGCTACGAAGGGTCCATTGGATTCCTTCTTACCGCTATGATTCTTAGTATTGTTGTTCGAAAAACCCGTGCTTTTTCCTCCAAACCGGACATTCCCTCTTGGGGTGACCCGGCTTGCCGCATTCCCAACAAACCAATTTTGGTTTCTTATTGCTTTTGTTCTCAAACTTATTCTTGTTCTTTGTTCCTCTTGTATTCTCTTGAACCACATGCACCTTGGAGGGATTCTCCTTGGTAACATCCTGCATTCTCAATTCCTCCTCAATACGGATATAGTTAGCCAAACCCTCAAGTGATATGGGTTCCTTAGAATGAATTAAGGTTCTCTTAGTTTCTTTCCATGAAGGGGGGAGCTTGCATATTATTGAAGATACAATATAGGCCTCATCTATGTGGATCTTATGTTGAACAAAATTGCTTAATATATGTTGGATTTCATGCAATTGGTCAAGAACTTTTCTACCTTCAACCATCTTAAAATTGTTAAATTGGCTAACGAGAAAGTTCTTACTTGTAGAATCCTCCGACATGTATTTCGCTTTGAGCAACTCCCAAAGCTCCTTGGCGGATATGACGTTTTGGTGAACATCAAATAGAGCATCCGTCATTCCGTTGAGAATATGGCCTACACATATGTAGTTGTCGTTCTCCATCTTGAGCCGACGCCTTGTTTGCTCCGCCGTCTCGTCGTCACCCTCCGCCGGAACATCTTGGGTGAGCATATACACCACTTTGAGAGTGGTGAGCATGAAGTGCATCTTCTTTTTCCATCTACGGAAATCGATCCCCTCAAACTTATCCAACTTTTGAAAGTTGTTGGTCATATCTCTCAAGGAATGAGACATCGTGGATAAGTCTTAAGATTGTTGGAAATAACGAACGATGAGATGGAATAAAAGGAACCATAAGATGGGGGATCACTTGGGTAGCTAGGAGTCGACGGATACACTGACTCCCCTTAAGACTTATTCACTAGACCGTGAAAAGACTCAAGGGTAAAACCTAACTTCTTGTAAGCAAAGTTACAAGATTTCTCAAAGGGAAACTTAAAGACTTGCTGCAGTCAACACCTTAAGAGTGTGTTGAATGCTCTCTAGAAAGGAAGAAGAAGATAGATGAGGGTGTGGATGAATGGTGAATTCATCTACCTTATATAGGCACAATTTGGAGTCATAAGGTGGTCAAACATTCCATAAGCAATGGGCATAATCCAAGGGATTATGTTTGAATGATATTAATGAGAAATCATGACTGATTTCTCAGTCAATATCATCCAAAATCATGACCAAAAACATTTCAACACGAGGCATAAATTAAGGGATTTGAAAATCAAATCCATCAGCGTGCAACACGGGTCGTGTCAGATCAACAACGGTCCGTGTTGATGCCAACACAACCCGTGTTGATCCAATGCACGAAATTATTTGTCTCTGGACGCCAACACGGGTCGTGTCACACCTAGCACGATTCGTGTTGGGTCCAATTATCTTGTTAAGCTTGATTTCGACCTATCCGGTCGATCCTATGCTTATAACTTGTACTTTATGCCTCTAAACTCTTGAAATACTCGAACAATTCCCCGCCATTTCAAGAGTACCACTTGAAATAGCCCGGGATCCCTCACTTGGGTAGAATTACCCCCGCCATACATGGCGACTTCTAGAAAGATTCAACACCCGAGAAATCGAGGAGTTGTTATGCGTCATGAAAGTGTCTCACGACTTGAACCTTCACTTAGTGTATGTAAATTCAATTAGTTTGAATGCATAAGTAGACAAGCTTTGAACTTAACATCCTTATTTAACTAATTGGATACATATCACACACAACCCAAAACCTTGCTTAAAAAATAGACACTATTTTTACAACTGGCCATGTGTCCCATACCCTCCGCGAAAACAATCAAGCCCAACCCTAGGCTATCCGAAGCGGCCCACTTCACGTCCTCGCATAGGCAGACTTTTACGCCCCGTAATAGAGCTCCCCATCTCACCGATTTCAAAGTCTGTTAATGTGTCATAGACCCAAACCTCTTGAACATTACGGTTATTGAGCATCACCTTGTCCTTGGGATGACATAAGCTTGATGACTTGATGCTCCATTATCATTCAACATCGTCGACCATTGAACTCAAGGCTTGACAAGAGGCGTCAAGCGTGAGTTGGAGCTCCGTTGATGACAATTATTTGGTTGGGCTAACCCCCATCCCATATGATGAAATTCTCACCATTTCTTTGCTCAATCCTTTGGTGAAAGGATCGGCCAAGTTCTTACTTGTCTTAATGTAGTTTACCACTACAATTCCATCCTTAATGAGTTGATGGACATAGGCGTGTTGTAACCCAATGTGCCTTGACTTGCCATTATAGACACGATTATATATACTTGCAATTGTGGAATTGTTGTCACAATAAAGTGTTGTTGGAGGCATGGGTTTTTCCCATAGAGGAATTTCCAACAACAAGTTTCGTAGTCATTCCGCCTCTTTACAAGCGGCGGCCAATGCTACAAACTCGGAAGCCATGGTGGAATCCGAAAGGCATGTTTGTTTCTTAGAACCCAATGAAACAGCACATCCACCAAAGAGAAACACCCAACCGGAAGTTGAGGTGTAATCATCCTTATCGCTTATCCAACTTGCATCAGAGTATCCTTCTAAGACCGAAGGTTCTCCCTTAAATCGCAAGCTATAGTTTTGGGTAAGTTTTAGGTATCCCAAAACTCTCTTGACCGCTTGCCAATGCTCTTTACTTGGGTTGCTAGTAAATCTACTAAGCTTCCCTACCGCAAAGCCAATATCCGGTCTAGTACAGGTCATAGCATACATTAGGCTCCCTATGACTTTAGCGTACTCCAACTGGGCATAAGGTCTTCCATTGTTCTTGCTTAGTTTGATGCTTGGATCAAATGGGTTTGCTGCCACATAGGAGCTCTTGTGGGATTTTCCTAACACTTTTTCCGCATAGTGTGATTGTGTTAGACTTATTTCATCATTATTTCTAATGATCTTGATACCAAGTATTACATCCGCTTATCCCAAGTCCTTCATAGAGAACTTAGCGGATAGAAAACTCTTAGTTTTCTCAACTTGTTCCATGTCCGTACCAAATATCAACATGTCATCAACATATAGGCATATAATCACCCCCTTTCCATTCTCAAACTTAGAATAGACACACTTGTCCGATTCATTGATCTTAAAACCAAATCCAAGCACTACTTCATCAAATTTATGATGCCATTGCTTAGGTGCTTGCTTTAGACCATACAAAGATTTTATGAGTTTACATACTTTATTCTCATGACCCATTTCAACAAACCCCTCGGGTTGTTCCATATACACCTCCTCTTCTAGTTCTCCATTTAGGAATGCCGTTTTGACATCCATTTGATGGATTACTAGCTTATGGATAGTGGCTAAAGCTATAAGTACTCTTATAGTTGCAATCCTAGCCACGGGTGCATAAGTATCAAAGTAATCGATACCATACCTTTGGGTAAAGCCCCTAACAACTAGACGGGCTTTAAACCTTTCTATGGTACCATCTACTTTCTTTTTGCGCTTAAAGATCCACTTTGATGTAATAGGTTTACATCCCGGTGGGAAGTCTACCAAAATCCAAACATTATTTTGTGAGGGATCCCGGGCTATTTCAAGTGGTACTCTTGAAATGGCGGGGGATTGTTGGAGTATTTCAAGAGTTAAGAGGCATAAAGTACAAGTTATAAGCATAGGATCGACCGGATAGGTCGAAATCAAGCTTAACAAGATAATTGGACCCAACACGGATCGTGCTAGGTGTGACACGACCCATGTTGGCGTCCAGAGAGAAAGAATTTCGTGCACTGGATCAACACGGGTCATATTGATCCAGCACGGGTCGTGTTGGCATCAACACGGACCGTGTTGATCTGACACGACCCGTGTTGCACGCTGCCGGATTTGATTTTCAAATCCCTTAATTTATGCCTCGTGTTGAAATGTTTTTGGTCATGACTTTGGATGATATTGACTAAGAAATCAGTCATGATTTCTCATTAATATCATTCAAACATAATCCCTTGGATTATGCCCATTGCTTATGGAATGTTTGACCACCTTATGACTCCAATATGTGCCTATATAAGGTGGATGAATTCACCATTCATCCACACCCTCATCTATCTTCTTCTTCCTTTCTAGAGAGCATTCAACACACTCTTAAGGTGTTGACTGTAGCAACTCTTTAAGTTTCCCTTTGAGAAATTTTGTAACTTTGCTTACAAGAAGTTAGGTTTTACCCTTGAGTCTTTTCACGGTCTAGTGAATAAGTCTTAAGGGGAGTCAGTGTATCCGTCGACTCCTAGCCACCCAAGTGATCCCCCATCTTGTGGTTCCTTTTATTCCATCTCATTGTTCGTTATTTCCAACAAGGACTAAAATTTCAAACTAGAGAAATTATGGTTAGGCTTTTGTCTTCATCAAAAGAAGTGATAGATTGGACCCAAAAAAGGAAAGCAAGGAGGAGGGAGAGTGGCGACTTGGTACCGCAACTGTTGTTTACTGGTCGGTAGTCGACCTTGTTTTGGCCGATGAGCAGGGCAAAGAGGAAAGGGAGATAAGTGATGATCGAGGAGGGAGGAAGAGAGAGAGAGACAGAGAAGAGAGAGAGAATCGTGTAGTGGGGTGGTTGTGGGCTGATGATAGCTGTAGGGCGCGGTGGCCGGTTGGCGTCACCGACGTTGGTCTGGCCGGAGCAAAGGGGGGATAGACAGAGAGAGAGAGAGTGAGAGGGAGAGAGAATAAAGGTCTATAGTGTTTGAACAATTTCAAAAGAAATTAATTGGGTTTAAAATATTAAGGCCTAATTTTATCCAACATCAAAAATACTCACCTTTTCTTACGCCTTCTCTCCTTATTACTACTATTTTCTTACCCAAAACTACTAATCCAAACTAATCCAAATAACTTTTTCCAAACGAAAATATTAAGTGAAGTGTCAAAATAAAATAGGAATGTGAAATAAGTTTTAGAAATGTAAATTATAAATAAGAAGAGATGAAACCATGACGATAATTATAATCGCTCGAATTCATCAAATTTCACTAGATAAGTATCCATCCCGAGTAATTTGAGATTATCATGAATAATTTTAATTGACACACAAATATTATATATACAAAAACTAGGTTGATGCGGGGCCATCGTTGCATTGCCTGAGTGCTGCAATAACATCAACGATTAACTGAATTGAAATGCGCAATCTATATAATACTAATAGAAATCTTTGTGGGTCCCACTGAATAAAGTCAAAGTCAAACTAACGTTAACGGAAAATCACAATGCAGAAAATTGTATAATTTTGTTTTTCTATTTTCTTTTATGACCTTTGCAGAAAATTGAATTTTTTTCTTTTTTTCTTTTCTTTTATTACCAATCACAATGCAGAAAATTGTATATTTTTTTCTATTTTTTTTTTATTTTAGAATTCAAATAACGACTCTGACTAATTTTCTTTTAATTTACTAATTCTTAACAGTCCGTATCTCAACTAATCACCTAAATATCCGCCAACATACAATAACCCATTATCTAATTGGTTGCCAACATATTCCTTGCGGTTAGGTCAATTAGATTAATGAGTTTCTGTAGCCACAATGCATCTGTTAGTCATATTGTCAGGATCTTTTACTAATATTCCTAAATATTAACCATTTTTCATCTACTGTCATGAGCAATCAAGATCAAATTTGTCATATTTGCCAGAATCTTTTACCTCCCCCGTCAATAAGTTTTACATACATATTTTGTTTTTGACGGTTCTTAATGTTTGAGTGTTGCTAGACTTAATTTTTGGACTTATTTATCAGACCATCAACAAAGTAATTGTTACAACAATATAAAACAAGTCAGTCTGTCAAAAATAACAAGTGTTACAATTGTTTAACTGGCTATCATATTTTGCTGCTATTTTATTTTACTTGTTATCATGTTCAATCCAATTGTCTATCATATCGTATGAATAAATCATGTCCTATAACCTCTTGAATGTTAACCTTTTTTTTTTTAATTTTGTAACTGAAAAGAAATTACCTGAGATGGGGTATGCATGTTATCCAGTTCCACCCTTTTTGTGTGCCTTCAACTGTGTTATGCCTTCAGCAGAATCCAGCTCGGCCTTACGAACAAACCCCACCCTTAACCCACCCAAATTGGAATTACATCACATATACAAACGTCCACGTAAGGAAGGATGATGCAACATGCAACTCACCGTGGTCAACGTTTATTGTCATTATAGGAAATTTTCTATTGCTAAATTACATGTTTTGTCGGAACAATTTATTATGATGTTTTCCATGAACAATTTCATTAATATGTCGTTTGATTTACTTTGTATGGACAGTTACTTATCCATGACTTTTATAAAATTTCAAAAGTAACAAATTTAGTTCACTCCGTGCATCGCACGGGTTAATGCCTAGTTTAATTAGTCTAACTCATTAATTAATTTAATAATATTGGATTATGGGTGGGTTATTATAGTTTTGGAAAAGTGTCTGACATGGGTCGTGTCTTGTAGGACACGAACCGTGTCAGAAAGTTGAATAAAATTTTGGGCTTCCTATGAATGACACGAACTGTATCCTTGGCAACATGATCCTTGTTGGCCATCAACACAGTCCGTGTTGTCCGTACATTTTTTGTGTCGGACAACAAGCCGGTTTTCCAGTTATTTTCAAGCATGCTCGTGTTGTCAAGTAAATTCACACATGTTTATTATCCTGATATTTATGATTGCGAGATTCCAATTGTTTTCTCTGTAATGACAAGGCACTATCCAAGCCTTGAAGTTGAATCCTATCCTCCCTATTATGCTTTCCTTGCACTATAAGGGGTGTCATATGTCTCTTTCATATCAATTTATTTCTTCATAAACACCTCAGATCTTATGTCATGTATACAACATGTCATAAGTTTAGAGGGAGAGTTTAGCAAGTCTCTTCCTCTTGGGGTAAGAGTAGTTTTATCTTGTACCTATATATATACGGTTAATATATAAGTCAATAAAAAGTATGTGTGTTCGCGACTCTCTTGATTATCCAAGTAACTCACATCCTACAATCTTCTTTCTTCCAACTGGACCTGACAATTTCTGACCCGATCTGATAACTCGACCCGAACCTGTTCGAAATTTCTGGGTTTTGAACACGATTTTTCAACTAAATCTGAAATACACCAAACCTGAAAATTAGCGGGCCAAACCCGACCCGCCCGTTTGATTCGAAAAATTAAAATTTTAAGTTCAACTTTATTAGAATTTGTGACTTTTCATTGGAATCATATTTTATTATCTATATTGTACAAAAAGTAGTATTTAGAGATCTTTTTTTAAAAAGAAAAAACGAAAAATGTCACAATCATAACTCGTTGGGTTGACATGAAACCGAAATGCATCCGACCCGTATTTACCCAAACCAGATATACAACAGACCCGAAACCCGCGCCCGAGCGAATTGACATGTCTACTCCCAACAATTTGATGCTATAATTGTAGTGAATAAGTTTAGACATTATTGTGCAAATGACAGAGAAAGCTAATTGCCTCCAATATTCGCTCAGATTATTTTCCAACATAATAGGGATGTAAGGGGAAAACCACTAATAAAGGAATGTGATTCTGATTCAATTAATGGATAGAATGGCAACACCACAATGTACATATTGTCAATGTCAGTAGTCAAATTATGATGTTGTTGCTTCTTCTTCATTCTTCTTTAACAAGGCTTAATGTGGGCCTTTAAGCTATATTCCTACTTCAAGGGTAGTCCAATTATTGATGGCTCATGAAGAAGGATGAACCTAACTCTAATGGCTTTGTTAACAGTACCATATTTCGTCACAAAGAACTTACAAGTCATGGAGTTCGATTCCTTCACCTTCTGAATAAACACCTAGCTCAATACCAAATGAGTTATTATTTGTTAGAGTATAAAATTATTTATGGGGCTTCAATCATCAATTTAAGCTATTGGTTGAGATGGTTCCACATTATTAACTCATTGAAGGTTCACCAAGAGCATAATACTCTAACAACTAACGATATGAGATTTTGTATCTTAGTGATCATGGGTCACAACATTTGTTATGGCAGGGGCGTGACTTCTAATGGACTGAAGTTGGCAATGATCACTCGACTTTTTACACATAACTTATTCTTTAATCATATAGTATTATGAATCGTATAAAATTGACAGGATTTTTAATACTATGGACCCAATTTTATGGATAGTATGGTATTCTTAAAGGCTCTTTCTGAGCATGGTTTTAGGAATAGGCTCCGGTTAGACTTGGAAATTGTTATATGGTACATCTAGGAGTACATAATTAAGTCCGTCAAGCAGGGGTGAAGCCAGAAAATATTTATTACGAGTGCTGGTTTATTAATATTCTTGTCAACTTTATCATAAATTTAATCATTAAATTATTTATTTTTACTTGTTTATTGAACTTTTATCTAAGTTCTTTTATAGTTCTTTTACTCTCAATCTAGTAGAAAATATACTTATTAAATTTTTAAACCCACAATGAAATGTAGAACAACGACAACGTATTCCACATAGTGTCACTAAAGTGAGGTTTAGGGGGATATGGCCCTGTTCTTTTATGCGGTATGTTGCGGTATGACGCGGTATGGTGTGGTGAAATTGTGCCAGGTATGGTGGAATTGTGGTGAGTTATTGGTAAATTGTGGTGAGTTTTTTGTGTATATATATATATATATATATATATATATATATATATATATATATATATTGTATCGATAATTGTGAACAAGTAATTGGTAAAAGTGAGTTAAAATTGTATTGTTTTTGGATGATTAAAAAAATATTGTATTAGTAATTGTGAAAAAGTAATTTGTGGTGGGTTGTGGTGAATTGTGGTGGGTTGTGGCAAAGTGTGGTGGGTTGTGGCACCGCAGATTGAAAGTCGTATAAAAGAATAGGGAGATGTAGGAAGTCTTCCCTATCCATGGGAATGTATGAAAAGGTTAATTCTTACAGAACTAAAAAAAAGAACATTTTGGAAGAGCTTATAATGAAATATAAAGATAAAAAAAGGAAAACATAAGTTTAAAAAACTATGTACGTTTAAAAATCTATTAAATTATTTATAATTTTAATGCTTCATATAGTATAAAGGGAGAGATAAAAAAACATACATAGGAAACAGAGATTAAATAAATATTATAATTCATACAAAGGATGAATTAAATTATATAATTAAAGCTAAAAGAAAGAAAATAGTAGAAAGTTAGATCAATGAAAAAACAAACTGAGATGACCTTTTAAGCATAAAAATCGCCACAAATGTCAAAGGAACCAAAACTGAGGCTTGTGAGGTTCGAACTCATGACCAAAAATTGCATACATACTCTGTTTTTCAAACAACTACCATCCAGCTATGAGATTAATTATACATGAAATTACAGAAATTACTAAATATAGCCTTCTGGAGCATAGGTGTCGTAGCCCCCACACCCCCCCCCCCCCCCTAGCTTTGTCCCTGTCGTCAAGGTGTTAAATTTTACCAAAGCAGTTATCAATATTCATTTCAAAATATATTGTAAATTTATCAATATTATTATAAAATTCATTAATATCTTTTAGATTTACCAAATTTTTACATAAATTCATCACGAATTATTTTAAGGGCTTTTGGATGATGATATACCAACCTTTGAGGGTGTTGGATTGTAATATATCAACCTTTACTATTGGACAACAATATTCCTGACATTTATATCTAGGTGACACTATTATACCAACAGTAACTAAGGAGGTGGTAAACCGGTCTCCATGCGCGCTAACATGGCTGGCGAAGGGAAAAAAATTGTCCTAAGCCAATAACCTCGTTAACCCCTTTGTTTTTTTTCCACTGACCCACATAACAAGACATTGGTTGGTTGTTTTTCACGTTAGTACGAAGACCGGTTCACCACCACGTCAGTCACTGTGTTAGGGCCAATTTCTTTTAACGTGGGTTAGTGAGAAAAACGGAGGGGTTAACAGGGTTATTGAGCTAGGGCCAGTTATTTTCCCTCCGCCTATCATGTCAGAATCGAGACCAGTTAACCAGTATCCACCCCCATAGTCACTGTTGGTATAATAATCTCACCTAAATATAAAGATCAGGGATATTGTTGTCCAATAGTGAAGATCAGTATATTACAATCCAATACCCCAAAAGGTCAGTATATTGTCATCCAATATCCCTTATTTTAATATATATGATGGACCTATTTAGGTCCACATACACTAATTAGTCCGACACTTCCGCTATCTAGATCTACCATAATGTACGATATAATTTGCGTACACCTAGTCCAACCTTTCTACTATACCTTCCCCTTAGTCTAACCGAATTTACCTAACCTCAAATAAACGCCCATGAATGATGAAGGGGAAAAAGAAAAGATCTTCTCAAGTGATACTCCATGATCTTTTATGCGGTGCGGTGCAATACCACAACTCATCATACCACTTAATATTTTTTCAGACTTTACCACAATCATTACCAATACATCTCCTCACTTTTCTTTTTTTCAAATTCTCTCTCGTGACCTACTGCATAATTACACTTTTTACTTCTAATTTTTCTATTTAA